>PYHW01010375.1:7803112-7829136 GCA_013186435.1 Turdus rufiventris | reverse complement strand
CTGAACTATAGAATTCCACATAATGGAAACATGTAAAAATAAATAATAAATCACAAATAATGCACAAAAATTTCTTTTCTAAAATGTTCACAGTTTATACTTAACCTGTTTTGTAAAAGAGAGACCCCTCTGCAATGTTAAAAATCTGAATAATTTTACATTTTTGTATTTTTATAGTTTTTATATTTTTAATTCTAGAGGAATTAAAAATAATTGTAAGGTGTATATGTACAGTATATATATATATGTACATGTATAGGATAGCAGATGTAATGATTCTGCAACTTCTTCTTCTTCTTCTTCTTCTTCTTCTTCTTCTTCTTCTTCTTCTTCTTCTTCTTCTCCTTCTTCTTCTCCTTCTTCCTCTTCTTCTTCTTCCTCTTCTTTTTAGCCTGAAAGCACAATATGTAGGTCCACAAGAAATAAACTCCAGATGTACTTGCAGGCCACTCTTGGCAATTTGGTTGTTTTTTTTTATCAGGTTCTCTGGGGAAATGTTGTTGCCTTCTAAACAGCTTATTGCACATCTAGAAAATGTTGAAGCTCTTTAGTTCAGAAGTTTTCCTGTTGATCTAGTTGCAGAGTGTTTCTGAAAGAAATACCTCAGCATTGGTGGTATTGTGGAAATTTCCATTCCACAAACTCCTTCCTAAAAATTGGTAAACCAGGTCTTCCTCAGTATAGTAGTTTCTTTAATATATTTTTAATTGCAAAATTCTAAACATCATTATTTTTCTAGACTAGTGGACAAATGCAGTTATCGACTGCAAAAGGAGTTCAGATACATTGTGCAATATAGTTGTTTTCCATAGTAGTGACTTCAGGTAAATTTAAAGGTGTAAATGTAAAAGTTTCTTGCCTACAAGAGTACTTAGTATCTTCTTTTTGTATTGGAAAAAGGTAGTAAACTCTATAGATTCCTCAGAAGGGACCTTTTTATTTCGCTTTTTTCTTTGTTGAAGTACACCAGATACTTGTCTAATTTTTGTAGCAAATTAATTTAATCTAGAGAAGAAAAGAGACTCCTGTGCTTTTGTTTATGGCTGCAAATATAAAATAATTACTGCATTTCTCTTGTCCTGTCATGTAAAGGGTGTTGTGTGGAAAATCTATGCTATGTGTCACGATGCTATCAGCAGAACTGGTTTATCAGTCTCAAGATAAAGCAAAAAGTACATTTTGAAGAAAATCTCCATATTTTTAAAGTATAAAAGTTGGAAATGCAGATCAGCTTTGGAAGAATGAGCCCTTCTTCAGAAATCCTTCATGCTTATACAGATAATATATTAGGAAGTCAACTATCAAGAAATAGAGCATGTGATTCCACTTACATCAGAAAAGCTTTTTGTGTCCTACCAGAGTGAACACAACATGTGATGATTAGTAACAATGTAGTCTGTCATAAATTGTTATTATTAATTATTTCTATAGTGCCATAGGTGTGTATACCATTGTACAGACAAATAAAATCTGACAGATCCTTACCTCAAGGAGCATGCAGTCTAAATTGCACATAACACAGTAAGGGATGGCAATAAACAAAGGCAGCAGGTGGGGAAATGCAGAAGGCAAAATTTCCACAATTGTGAGACATGCATTTCAAGAAATCCATATCTTGTTTCTTCCTATTCCTTCTTTGCTGTCATTTAAAAGGAGTGCATGAGACATAGGAAAATGTGTGAACAGCGTCTGGAATGGCAGCATATTGGAACCATTTGTGTTTGAGGTGGAAGACTCTGGAAGAAGAGATATGAGAGGGTCTTTGCATTAAAAAAGCACAGAAAATTTCTGCTGCAGATGACCTGATCTCTCAGTAGAGTGGAGAGTTGTGTTCTTCATGAAACCATGTATTTGCAACACCACCTACACAAGCCTTCCTGTCAAATGCTTGGGAATTGCTTTGGTGCTGAGGAACAGGAAGAGACCATCCAAGCTCAAGAGCAATCTAGAAGGAAGTCTAGCATAGGTGTGAAGATTCTGCAGGTTTGAATGAGGAGCTCCTGACTAAACTGAAGCTATAAAAGGAATTACACAACAGTGGCAGTAGCTAGAGCAGTCAGAAGATAGAGACACAGTCTGAGCATGCAGGAATGGATTAGTTAAGACAAGCCCACTTGGAGCTGAATCGTGGCAAGCATTGTGACAGAAATGATCCAGCTGCGCTGGAAGGAAAAGGAAGGCTAGGGAAAATAGAGGCTTTCTGTGAGTGGGTGTGGGTCCTAGTGACAGAGGTCATGTAAAAGGTTGAGGTCCTCTGTGTCCTCCTTTACCTCAGCACTGGTGAAGCCACACTGGAAGGACAGTGTCCAGTTCTGTATTCCTCCATACAAAAGAGTTGTAGGAAGGGTTCGACAAAGGGACACAAAAATGTTGTAAGGACTGGAGCATCTTTCTCAAGAGGAAAGGCTGAGAGGCTGGAACTGGTCAGCCTGGAGAAGAAAAGGCTCAGAGGGAATCTGATCAATGTGTATAAATGCCTGAAGAGAGGTTGCAAAGATAATGAAGCCAAGATCTTCTCGGTTTGTGCTCAGTGACAGAGCAAAAGGCGATGGGCACAAACTCAAGCACAGGAAGTTCTGTCTGAACATTAGGAAAATCTTTTTCTATTGTGTGGGTATCTGAGTACTGGCACAGGTTGCTTAGTGATCTCCATCCCTGGACATGCTGAAAACCTGCCTGAGCACTACCCTGAGTGTCCTGCTCCAGCTGACCCTGTCCAGAGCAGAGCACTAAATTGGATGAGCTTCAGTGGGCTCTCCTGGCTTCAGCCCCTCTGTGATACACCAGGCAGTTACAATGCAGGTAAAAGCAGAGTTTTATTTCACACCACTTTCAGAATAGACTCACCTGTGAAAAGAAAAAAAACCCCAGCATAAGCATGATTACTATTGTAATTATCCGTAGAGATAAGATATTATACTATTTGCATAATTAATTTTATGTACAGATGGATCAAAGGCAATTTAGTGTGAAGCATTTTATTAGGTTCTGTCAATAGCAATGAAGAAGAGTTTTATTTCATTTCACTGTAGTTCAAAAATACTCCTAAGGGTGCTGTTTCTAATTTCCTGTTTGGGAAACCAATTGTGCTATTAGCAAAACAAAATCCTCTATTGTTTTTAGCAGCAATAGTCAGTTTTTATAATGCTTACGTCTTGGGAGATAGATGCAGACATTGAAACGGAACAGATAAGTCAAGTGACATATAAATCTTCAGAATTAAATCCTGAAAGCATGTTTAATGGGATGTTTGCTGTGACACATGGTTTACTGGTGTTTCTAACCTTGTGACACCCTCTTAGTTACATTTATAATTAATTTGATTTCAGCCATATTGCTAGCAGAATTTTATTTAGAAGCTATCCGATAAAAATAGTGTTTTATTGGAAAATGCAGCAGATCTTCTAGCAGCATAGATACTGAAATAATATAAATGTAATTATTTTGTAAATTAAATGCTAAGGTTGAGAGAGAGAATGACTAAGACATTCTCAGGATTGGTGTAATTGCCTAGGCCACCAAAAAATTGAATTGAACCCAGTATTTCATCAAAGTAGAAAATTGTTTCTTCTGCATATTTTCTACTGTGTAAACTAAATGAGTACAGTAAAATAACACATTAACATTTGCATACAAGGTAAACAGGATATATATTATACGTATGATGTAGCCAATTTAACAGTGCAGCACACATATACTAGATATCTATCTGATTAGATATTTAAATAATGTTTGTTTTTTATTTCCAGTGCAGTTCTTGAGAGCTAAGTGCACTCAACTGAAGTTTATTTGCTGCTTGAGTCTCTCTAAACAGAATAATTTCTTAGAGAGTGCCTATGAGCTACCCATGCAAAAAAGAAAACATTAGTCAGTGTCAGAAAATGTTACATGGTAGAATATTATTTGTCTAAAAACGTTGGTGTTTATTCTGGGCATTTTGTTTGTCTTTAGCTTATGTTTTGTGTTTATTAGGAGATTTTGTCCTTATTACTCTTTTCCTTTATAATCAGTTCAGATAAGAATCTTTCTTCAATCATTATGAAAGCTACTGATTTACTTCCATATAATTTAATTTATAAAAATTTCTTATTCTATAATGTCTCTTGAGTAGCCTCTAAAAGTTGCTGAATTTTATTGACCTCATGATTATCCAAGTTGTGTATACCTTCAATTTTTTCATACAAGTTTAGAAAGTGCACTTTTAAGGGGAGAGGAAATGTAAAGTATTTTTTCTCTTTCTCACTTTTGCTTCCTTCATTTTGTTTTCCATTCTGACTTTTTAGGACAGCAATAAAGCACATACTTAAGCATAAATATATGCCAGTGTCCTGTAGAATCCATTAGCTGTGTGTGTCTGAGTGCTTGTCTAAAGCACAATTATTGTAAAACAGGTCAAAAAGCCCCCACCAAAATCTGATCTTAGAAAAAAATTCCACACAATTATTGATAAATGATTAATATTTGCATCCTTTAAATGCACATACTACCAATGAATGATGAATTTCACGCTCAGGGCTATCTAAGAGCTGAGTCATCTCAGAGATTTATCTTACACTTAAGGGCTCTGTTTTGCCCCAAGCACTAATGTAAAATCAGTAAAATTACATAATGTTTTGCACAAAAATTCTGCCCATTTTTTCCTGCTTCTTGCATTGCTAATGTCTCTCATTGGGGAATAAATTTTATAGAGGAAAAGTTGCTTGAAAAAAAAAGGTTCTGCCATGTGTTTCTGAAGATTTATGAGATTGAATCCTGCAAGGTATAACTGGGAGAAGTAAAAATGTTTTGATGTTTTGAGCTACTTTCAGTTTTATTATGAGTATGTTGCATACCTTGTGTAATAGAAAAAAAGATGTGACTGTGTTCCTATCAAATTGATTAGGACTTCCACAGGAACCTTCAGTTTTATCACAATCCTTAGCCATCAAGAAGAAAAAAAAAAACCTAGAGAATAAAGAAACTAAAAAAAGATGTCAGAAATATTCCCAGTCTTCACTAAGCAAAGATTAAGAAACAATCTCTCATAAGACTTGCAGTGTTCAATGATCTAATTTGACAGACGTGGAAGATTCCTAATGACAGCAGATAAAAACAGTTTCAAGGGGGTGATGACAAGCCTAAAGACCAAAGAAAAGAGATAAGGCAAGGAACAATAGTCTTAGGATAAGTATCTTATGGCAGGACCCTGAGGATGCTCATAGAGAAAGTCTAAAGAGATTTCAGCTGATGGATGTTGAAGGGTCTTGCCCATTGGGAAAACTCAACAAAACAATCAACAATATCTTTTCTTTTTCATATTCCAAAGTTGGATTCTAACTTCCAATCTTACTCTCCAAACTGTCACATTATTTCTTTGCTCCAGAGTCATGTAGGTACAATAACGTAGAAGAAAAAGTAGTTGAAATAGGAGTAATTGAGCAAAAGAGATATGATCTCTCTCAGCTCATTTAGAAAAATGAATTATTTTAATTGCAAGTCTGACACATCTTTATAGAGTGCATGAAAATATAGGCCTGGGGATTTTTTTTAAGGTTGGCCTACAGAGGTTCATTCAAATCTTTGCTGAACAGCTCGCTGAAGCTCTAATTGAAACATTTAATTTAGTACTCCATAAAAATACCTCGAAATACATTTTATGATGGTACCAGCAAATATTAAGTGTTACTTATTACAAGGAGGGAAAAATGATCCTGTGAAAAATTGATTTTTGCTTCAGGGGTGCCAGAAGGAAGCTAATTAACAAAATGCACACTGCATACATGAAGTAAGTCAGTTTTGATTACACAGTGAGATTTTCATTGTGAAAGGACAGTGCATTTTGTCATTGTTTTATAATTCTCTTTTAAGCAGCATGTGGGAGGATCTGTAGCTATCTACATGTACATAATATTGTGCACTCTTTAAATAGTAAGTATTCATTTAAAACTCAAACAAAGGAATCAAGGACAACTGTACCATAAATCAAGGACACATTGAAGAAAACTGAAGCTATATAAAATATCAATTTCTTTTTTTTTTTTTCTTTTCTCTTTGTCTGTGTGTAATAAAAAATGGCTTTTGAAGAAATTCTCAGTTATGTCTGACATTTCTAGTGATGAATGCTTGTGTTCACTGGGGCATACTAATAGGAAAAACAAGGAACAATTGAATGTCTTGAAGTAAAATGAGGGTCATTTTAAAGATATGCATAGAGGAGTCTTACACACTAATAAATGCAGCCTGTGTAACTCAAGGTTGATAAGAAGATGAAAAGCCACATGTCTGTGAAAGAATGTGTAGAAGTTAAATCCTTCTCCTGCATGAAAATCTTTGGTTACTTTACTTTCCCCTAAAATTACCACAAAAACTCCAGGACTGCTCATTCTCAAACCACTCTGCAGTTTGCTATGAGCCCAAGAAAGAGATTTAAACAAGACTTTGGTTCTGCAGGTCAGGGGGAGTGTGGGGCTCTGAGGGTGGTACACAGCAAAGGCACCATTAAAGGTGCCAAGGAGATCTGGAGATGTCCAAGGAGCAACGAGGGCACCTCATTCAGAATTTGCTACAACAAAACATTTTATTGGCAGCATTGTCCTGTGAAGTGATGGTGGCTCAGTTATTCTGCTTTTTCATTCTTTTTTCATTATAGCAAATTAATAATATACCTTTTTTAGAATAAACAGGTAATTAATGACTTTGAGATATTTTCATTCTGCTGTTGCACCTACAAAGATTTACTTAATCAAGTGTGAAATTTCTGTGAATTTTAATGAATTTTCATGAATTAAAATAGTTTGACCAATTGATGAGCCATTAATTATGAAAAACAAGAAAGAAACCTTATCCCAAATTTCTTGCTAAAACTCATCAGCGTAAGCAGAAGGAAGCCGCAATTGTGTGTTTTATCAGTATTTCAAAACTGCTTGGGTTAAAATAAACCTGCTGAAAGTTTAAAAATTAAAAAAAAAAAATTTAAAAAGCCATTCCAAATTAGAAATAACAAAAAAAAAGTCAAATTTCCAGAAAATTCTGACTTACAACCTTAGAATTGGTTTCATATAGTTACATATATTTATATGGTCAAGAATACTCCTGAGACTTCAAAACTCATAATCTTGCTATTACTCTGCTTAAATTTATTTCAGGTTTTCTGGTGAGAGCACTGTTTATTCTCTGCTCCAATATAAGAAAAAAATTAAGCAGAAAGAGCTGATTATGATCAAAAGACATAATTAATTTATGTTTGAAAGACAAATAGAATTAGGATGGAAGGTTTTTTGTTATTTTTCAATAGTTTCTTTTAGATGAAACCAAAGAAGTGAATCTTGATATGCAAACTACTGAAGCAGGTATAGAAGGTAGTGTGTTAGTTAAACAAAGATGTTCTGTGGGCAGCAGAATCATGGAAGAATCGGTAGATAGATAGATAGATAGATAGATAGATAGATAGATAGATAGATAGATAGATAGATATTGATAAACAGAGTTGAGACAACCTAGTCTTGAACAATTTGAATGCACTGAAATAGTTCCTAAAATTCAAACAGTAAGAGGAACCAGCAACACCACAATAGCACAGGGCAGAAAAAGAAGTAGAAATTGTCAAACATCTAAAATCAGAGGGATGGGGCTATTTTTGGCAAAATATAAGATCGTCTAGTCTTGGGGAAGTTGCAGAAAGAAAGAAAAGTAGAACTACAGCCTGCCCTGGTCAGACCAAACCCAGACCCTGCTCAGATCATACCATCCATTTTTGTGCTCAGCTCATGTCAAGATAATAGATCAAGAGAAAGGCATGAGTTTTAATACTGCCTTTTAGTTGTTCTTTCACTTTTTTTTTTAGGATTCCAGTATGAAAAGTCAATACCTCTTTATACTAATGAAAACCTTTTACTGTACTCTAGAATTTTAATATCCCTAAAATGAGTGTAAATCAAAATGGTGGAAAGAAGTGTCTACTATTAATATTTTTTAAAATATTAATAATTGTTTTTCCAGTTGATGTCAAAGTGATTCTATTTTTATAGACGAATATTTACTTTGAAACAATCATAATAATTTGAAATTCTTAGTACAGTGATGAGCAATGCTAAATGATTTTAGCTTTTTATTTTAAGTTCTGTAATAAAATTACATGTAGAGGATGCTACACAGGACCACAAACCATAAGAAGTAAAAATATGTGCCTCAATATGTCAATATAGCAACTCTGAAATAAACAATAAGTTAAGATCGATTAAATGCTTCCTGAAACAGGAAATCTCATAGGTAGTATTCAAATGTTGAATCAGAGAATCCCAGAATCATTTAGGTTGGAAAAGTCCTCAAAGATCATCTAGTCCAGCCATTAACCTTATACTTCCACATCCACCACTAAACCTTGTCCCTCAGTGCTGCATCTGCACAGCTTTTAAATTCCTCCAGGGATGGTGGCTCAACCACTTCCCTGGGAAGACTGCACCAGTGCTTGACAACCCCAGTGAAGAGATTTTTCCTTAAATCCCATCTAAGTCTTTCCTGGTGCAATCTGGGCTGTTTCCTGCCTTCTTGTCCCTGGTTACCTGGGAGAAGAGACTGATCCCCGCCTGGCTACAGATTCTTCTCAGGTATTGCAGAGAGCAATAAGGTCCCTCCTGAGAGTCCCCAGGCTGAACAACCCCAGCTCCATCAGCAGCTCCTCACCAGACTCGTGCTGCCCATCTTCATTGCTCTTCTCTGGACATGCTCCATCCCCTCAATGTCTTTCTGGTAGCCAGGGCCCAAAACTGAGCACAACTCAAAGTGCAGCCTCACCAGTGCCAAATACAGGGGGACAATCACTGCCCTGGTCCTGCTGGCCACACTGTTGCTGGTGATATGACAGAGCATTGTACTAAGATGTGTCAAAATTGTATTGGAGCCCACAGAAATAGAATAGAATAGCCCCTAGAAATATTTTTTTAGGTTACTTTGGTCAAGGCTGTTATTGTGCTCTTCAGCTGAAAATTTAAACTAAAATCAAGTAAGTTACTTTCAGTCTATGGTAAATTATTGGACCATTTCCAACAAAATGGTAGCACACATAAGAATAGGAGTTGTGAGAGTCTACAGTGGTCAACATATTGGTTCTGTTCTTTTTTTTGCATTAGAAGACAAATTTGTTTGAATGTTTTGAACACTGTAACAATCTTTTAAAGGCTGCAGTGGAGAGGAAAGTGACACACTTATTTGTTCATGTTTTTATCTAAGAAGATAAGTTTAAATTACCACAAAATAAAATATGAAGGAAAAGTGTTCTAAAATAAGTAACCATTTGGAATAAGCTTGCTCTAAGAGATGCAATGGGCAATATTGATAGTTTTTGTAATTGCAATGGGGGAAAAAAAAATTCAGATATAGTTGCCCTTGTCCTTGAAATACAGATGTGGACAAGATGTTTTTTTTTTTTCTGTTCTGGTACATGTCTTATTCCTTCTTTATGGGGCACCTAATATATTACAAAGTTCCACTGTAATTTAAGTACATTAATGACCCTTTTCATGTCAGGCACAATATCTTCACCAATGATTTTTTATTTTTCAGATATTGTCTGAAAGTGTATTTCTGCTAACACTGATGCTAAAGCAATTTGAGAAAAACTTCTCAGAAAGCAAACATGAGGAAGAACTGTGTTCTGGTATTGCTTTCTACAACATCAATTTTTAAATTAGGCCACCCAAAACCTGTGGGCAAAGAATAGGAAATTTATAACATTCTGAAAAGCTTCTAATGTTTCTGCTTAAAATACAGACAAAAGCTTCAAGATATGAAAATGTTATTTTGTTGGTATTCATCCCATAGATGCCATATATCATCTTATGACTTATAGTTTCATCGGTGCAAGAGCTGAATGACTTATCTACCAGTCTGTTAATTTTTTTTAAAGGCAATATATTTCTTTCTGAAAAATGCACATAAATGTTTTCTCTTGTCTTACAACTGGCAATTTAATGTACTCCTGCACAGTTCCAACTTCATACTTTTAAGTGCTTCTTAAAGAAAGGTATGTTTTGAATTTCCTCACTTCAAATTCTAGTTATTCTAATTATCATTGGGTTTGGGATGGATTTTATAGCTTTAAAAAGAGTTGAATTTTGTTCTGCCACTGCTATTAGTTAATTTCTCCATAATTTTTTTTTCATTCTAAATTAAATATTTTAGCATCAATATCTGACTTTCTTTTTCCCTACAACAATTTTATTAGGCATTAGGCTTTTATTTGTCCACACATTTAGAAGTCTTCTAGCACTGCCCTTCAGTTCAAATAGTTCTTACCTTCCCTTAAGGATATGAAACAGAAAGAAGTCATAATGATTCTCATTTTCTTCCCTGTGGCAACTGAAATGGCAAACTTTAATTCTGTCATTCCAATGAGGTGCCTTGAGGCAATTAGAGCCTGGCTTCGGGTCCAGGTGGGCTAACAATTGTAACTATTCGTATGATACTTGAAAAGCTGAAAATTTGAAAATTTTTCTCTGTTCCATTTTTATGTTATCATATTCCAAACTGATGACAAACATAATTTATGACTATTATTAAACTCTGGCCTTTTTCTTCTGCCATGGGCTCCAAACTGTTTTGTGTGGCTTAGCAGCTTTTGTTTTTCATCCCGTCTCCAGCTTTCCTATCCTCAGGTAGTCCAACTGTACCATTTGAATATATATTTCACATGGCATGCACATATGTTTTTACCTGGAATATATGAATGATAAGCTTCCAAATTTCCTTATTACATTGTTACCTGTTGGGCTTAAACTTTAAGGGAAGATATCTAACAAGGTCTGGTTTTCAACTGGTCCATCCTGCCCCAGTCTGGTGGGCATGAAGAGCTTGATGTTCCTGCCCAGCTCCTGCAGGGGCTCATTTCACTCCCAGAAACATCAGTCGCTGCCAGAGCCACCCTGTAGCAGCTCTGGGCTCCTTTTCCTCACAGCTCTGCCTGTGAGCCCATATCCCAGCTCAGCCCAGTCCCAGCTCAGTGCCCAGCTCCTGGGGCTGCCCCCACTGCCCTGCATCCTGGGGATGGGATGGGCCCGAGCTGTGGGATCCTGCTTTGCCCCTTGAAAAGAACCCTCATGGCTGGTGATCCCCATCACTCCCAGCCCATGAGCACCCTGAGATTTCCCTAACACCCTCTCACCAGGCACACAGGTCCTTTTGGTACAACCATAATGACCAGCTTCCTTCCCACTCATGTCTGTTTTTTGCTAAATATTTCTGTAACCATCTGCATAGGTATGAGCTTTATAATGCAGTTTAATTTGAAGTTTACCTCGGTATAAAACAGTGTGCTGCCTTTCTCTTCTCTGGGAATAAATCCTAATCACCAGTTTTACCCTGGCTGTGAACCACAGAGGAGGAGGAGCTGCTGCAAGTGAACCTTCAGAGAGACATAAGGAGTAAAGTTTTTTATGCCAAAGAGCTGCCAGAAACTTTTCCTGTCAGCAAAACAATAAGGCAACATTACGTTAGTCAAAAATATGATCTTGATGCATTTAGCTCCTTAGTCTCTTCCAAAGTAGTGGTCCAAAATTGCTGAAGTGATTGGCATTTGACAGGCCATTGCTGAAACTTTTGTTATTTCTTGTCACCTTTCTCTTCTGTATTATATCACTGAATCGGATGGGAGCTGAGAAAGCTAACCGCCTTATCCTGAAATAAGACTTGATATCAGACATCCATCAAGAATATTTGGGTTTTGTGCATGGGTAATATGCAGCAATTCTATGTGCACAAGTTAAAAAATGAAAGTTGAGATGTAAAAGTCAGTGTTGGAGTGTTCACACGCCATAGCGGCTATTCCAGCCAGAAAATATTAGGTGTTTCAAAAGTTGTTAAAATCATTATCAGAAAGTTCAGAGAACACAGTTGAGTAAGCATGGTCAAACTAAGTAGAAAAATTGCCTATGGAAGGCCAGCAAATTGGAGTTGGAATAATATGTACATGGTTTCTGCCAGCTTAAAACTCAAGTCTTTCCAGTAAGTTAAATGATCAGTATACCTGAAATAATTCATGAGCAATCAGAAAGTGTTAGGCAACATCATTTAATTGATAACTTTCAAATGTGACATGAAAGTTTTTTCAGTGCAAAGTACATGCCTTGAGATGTTCATGCATGCATGTAGGGGAGGATTTATGTAATCTGGATTTAGCCATCTAAAAGTTGTCTTTGGGCATCTCTCCTGCCATGCATATAACGGTGAGAGAGCATTCAAGGGATTCTTCTTACTAATCATACTCAAAATCAGTCTTAGCACTCAAGTGGATGTTTTTTGTTAACTGTAAATGGAGTACTAATAAAAAATAGCCTGGGTATTTACAGTTCTGTGGAGTAATATTAGGTCAGAAAAATCATGCATCTTGCTGACTGATGAAGCTTATCCCATTACCTGTTATGTGCTGACCCTTTCATCACTATCACAGTTTATGGGATTATGATGGTGACAACAGCACAAGTGTGTTTTATGGAAAGGAACATAAGGAATGGTTGAACTACACAAAATGGGTGGGTAAAGACATGTCAGCTTTTAATAATGCATGACAGAAGTGAAATGGTGTGCAAAGTGTTTCTTTTGCTTGAGACTCATCTTTCCAAAAAATTGCAGGGGAGACAAATCACAACTCCAAACCCAAAAAGGTTTATCTCTTACAAAATGTTATGGACCACATATGATGAACGTGTTGCTGTGTTGGCACTATGTAGTTCAGCAAGGAACTTGGATGTACTGAAATATTTTTCTCTGTGAAGTTGTGTGATAAAATTAAACATATGAGCTGCATTGAGACTTTAAGACAGTCAATACTTCTGACTGTCAGGACAAGCCAAAATAGCTCTTCTTGCCTGCATCTGTCAGTTTCTGTCTTGTATTTGGGATATGGCAGCTGCATTTCAACATTGTCATGCAGTGTGCTCTTGGTACATCACAAACACTGTAGGAATATTAAAATAAAAGAATAGAAAAGGAAGGAAGTGCAGATCACACTTCAATTTCTTCGAGTCAGGACTATTCTCACTCATAAATTTTCCTGTTCAATGTGAAGATTAGAACACTTATAAACATTATGGGCATACTTCAGCCACCTAGCTAGATACTGAATGGATCTTTACAGATATTTGCTTCTGTGTCAACTGTGTGTGGACCTTGGACACCTGTTTCACTTTGAGTTGCAGAGATAACGTCGGGAAAAATATGCTCTCAAGAAAAGTTGGATACTTTTAAAACTTGTGAAAGACAGGTAGAGGTTTAATTTCTCACCTCCTATGTAAAAAATATGACACTTCAGAAGAAAAGAGTCTGAGCAGCAGATGACAATTATCATTGTCAGGTGATTTGGCAGGAGGTAGTAGAGGTGCTCCAGGTAAAGGATCTCATTCTGACATCCACAGAGTCCAGCCATCAACCCAAAGTTCCATCTGTGTGAGGCACTGCTGTCTACAGGCTCCTCACTGCTTGGAAGAAAACAGATTCTGCAGCATGCAGAAAGCTTGTCTAGCATGGGGAAATCACCCAAAATCCTGAGCACCAGTGTGTCTCCAGCTCCTTTCCCAACAGCAGGTGGCTGAAAGTAAGAGCAAGTCCCTTTCACAGAAGTTCAACTTTATAATTCAAAACACTTCTTGCATCAGTGTTCTTGTAGACTGGGTATAATCTGATTCCTGTTAGTGATGAACACCCTTCAGCACTTTACATGTAGATTGCTCTGCAGATTGCCTTGCTGAGCAGAATAAGGATGTTTGTCTTTGTATTTAAGATATGTTTGAAGGGCGTAAGAAGGGCAATTTGAGTGGACAATGATGCAGGAAGGAATAATTATTGATCCAGATTTTCAGTGTAAATTTAGGCCTTCCATTATATTTATAAACCCTCAAATAATTTTCAAGCTTTTTTCCTCTGTTCCTGCATGCCCTTTTTTTTTTTTTTTTTCTGCTCGAGAAAGGGAAAATGTGTGGAAACACACAGAGGATGACCACCCAGTAAATATAATGTGGTGGTGTCTGAGGACACTTTGTTCTGCATTGGCCTGAATATGTCCTTAAGAGATCAGGTTTCCTAAAGAGCTCAGTTAGGACTGAGTGGGCATCTGACCTACAAAATGGTACATGAATATAATCAGTAAGAAAAAACATAATCTATAAAAGCCCCTGTATAAATAGAAACTTTAATCCTTCTGAGGTAAAACAAAGACAGGGAGAAAACTGTGTGTCAAAGAAAAATCAAAAAAACATCTGGCACAATAAATCTAAAAAGATCTGTCACTGACTTTAGTCAGATTTCTAGTAGGGGAAAAATTTCATGTAACTCTATATTAAAATAATAGACTATGTTTTGGTGCCTGAAAACTGATGTGATTGAAGGTCAAAAAATCCATCCATCCATATTAGGTGATGGTTATTAAGAAAATTCCAGAAAAAAAAAAAAAAAGGAAAAAAAAATGAATTAGATAATGGAGAAAATTAATTATAAACACTCAGGATCTTTCTAGATTGTCCTTGTGAGACTGAACCTTTACTAGTGCCATTTGAAATAATTTCCAATTCTTCAGGATTCATAGAAAATAATTTACAGCTATGGTCTAATCATACTGCCATTGCAATTGTGGCAAAAGACCAAGTAACTTCCACCACTTGAAGACCAGAATTATAAATCCTCTTTGCCCTCAGTTCTTAGATAGTCATCTTGTCCAGATGCTATTCAAACAGTTTCTTATAGGATTAGGAATGAGAAATTGCAGATGGAATAGTGCAACATATTCTGATATTAATAACTTTGGAACTGGCAGCAAAGCTGATCCTACAAAATGGAAAATAATGTCAATATTTTGCAGCAACTAGGCATAGTTAGACTTTATTCATATCCATGTTATTCACATTCTCACATTATATGCCACTTTAGTGCAATTATACATTATTTTATAACTGTCAGAGAACACTTATCCTTGCCGTTGTTTTGAAAGGAAATGTGACATGCTAGGGAAAGTTGACATACCTAGATCCCAGAAAGAGAAGCTACAGAGTGTTTCATTCCAGAAAAGCATCTCCAGAAGCTACTGAAACACACATCTTTGATACTGTCCTATTGTTCTGTGTAGTGTTCGAAAAGTTCTCTGTAGTATTTGTCTGTGAAACGTCACACAAGAGATGTGCTCCTCACCAGAACTGTTCTGTGCTTGTCTCCAGAAATTTGAATGCTGATGAACAAGCTCCTCTGAAAAGACTGTGAACAGACCTCTCTCTCCAAAGCAGCTGTGAGAAAAGACTCAAAGAGGGGAAAAAAGCATTCCAAAGGTCATGGCATTATATGGTGAAATCAGTGAGCCACAGAAAACAACCCCTATCCAAGAACAGAGCAAGCAGAATATTTTAAACAACCCAGGAAAGAAGAATTTGGAAGATAATCTATAGGAAAACGGGAAAAAATAAAACATTGCTTACTGACAGTATTAGACACAGATCGTGTTATTAAAATGGGAATAAAAGGCAGAATTCCCTCAGGAATATTACTTGAATTTATATCATTCCTTCATTTCTTTTGCTTCTTAGGTGAAGTGGGAGAAAATAATAATTCATAAAAATGCCAGATTTTTTTTTCCTTTTTGCTTGAAGGCAGATGGTAAGGATTTAATTTTTTTTTTTCTTCAGATAATGTCATAGAAAATATTTTTATTCAGTGTTTCAGCAAAAAAAAAATAAATTTATCATTTCTAGTATCATGCAGATATTTTTTTCCTATATTTCTGAAATGACAAATTCCCATCCTGGATTTAAATACTATGTAAAGAAGCAGGATTCAGCTGTTTCAGTGCAGTACACAGTACCTTTCAAAAGTTTTAAATTTTAAAAATACAAGACAAATAAATCATCTGAGGAATTGATTTATCTAAAATTCAGTCTTGGGACTCACCAATAATCTGCAATGTATCAATAGGATTTAAGTAAGTAAGGATAATAAGAAAATATAAGGGTTCTTACTTGTACTGGGTTCAGAAACACAGTTTTTAATGCAGAAAACACAGTATTCCTTAGGTAATGCTGTTTGACCAAAAAAAAAAAAAAATCCCTGGGTAATGTAAATGCCATTGCTTTCTTCCTTGTAGTAAGCCACTTTGCATCAAATGAAAATATTTGCTTTTTCACATGCCTCTCACAGGAGCAACTATCAATCTTGCAATTGATGTGATTATGCATGATTCTGAATGTAGTCTATCAGCCCTGGAGAAACTTGTGTTCTTTGATAAGTACTGGGAGAACAAAGTATCCTGACATTTATTAAGGGAGTGCAGATGGGGACTGGGGTGATGTTTTCTTCATGATTACTCGTTTCATCAGGGTAGATTGAAGTGGATGTAATTGAAATGTTATGGTGTCTTAATTTTCTCTCTTAGTTACTACAGAACATTGCAAACTATTTTACTTGTTTCGGAAATGCAGAATTAGTAGAAGATTAATCATTTTGGCCATTCATTAATTCATCTATTTAAAGTTGTAATGGTGAAAAAAATCTGGATGAATGGCAAAAAACTGCCATAATCTGTCTGAGGAAAGGACATATGTGTTTAAGCATGGAACTGCAACATAACTTTTCCTATTCTGAAAGTAGTTAGAGCAATTTGGAGTGTAAAGGCAATTTGCTAAAGATGATGGAAACAGCACAAATGATGGTCACATATTATAAATACATAAGGAAGAAGAAAAGCATTTTACTGTGACCTCTTCTTTGGCCTCATCTGCTAATATTAGTAGTGTTATTAATTGTATTAATTGTCTAATATTGATTATAAAATATTTTGTAATGAGATTTTTTATGCTTATAAACATAAAAATCTGTGCTGATGTGTAGATGACATTTTCTTTTTCCAAGCAAAGGTGTAAATTGGTCTGTTGTGCTCAAGAATTTAATTTCCTCTTAAACTTTTCTAAGTTTTATTTTTTACTGTTAATTATTTTCAAGGTTAATGAACAGGAAATTAATTTGCCTGTGCAATTTGCAAAATCCAGCTTTGGTGGAATGTCCTGCCATGTGAAACCTTGTGGCAAAATGTAGATAAAATAATGTCAAGGAATGAAAAACAGAGCATTTCTGCATGTGTATGCTTCTAATATTTTATGTAAATTAAAGGCATTGATTAATACACTTGCAGTTTATTCCATTTGTAATTGCTTTCTTTCTTCAGTAAGACTCAGTTTTAAGAGCAATAATAACACAGAATCAGAATGCTGTGGTTAATTATGTGTTATGGCTTCTAAATTGTGTACATGATTCATTTGGATTCATTCTTACAATGTACTTGCACAAGCCAAATAAATAAAAATAAAGGCCTCCTATTAATAATAATTTTTTGACACTTGGCATAGTCTTTTGTGTTGCCTGAAAAAATAGACACACAGCTGTTAATTGACAAGAAAAGTAATAATCCTTTGATTACAGTAGCTAAAGGCTGTCCTTTAATGGATTTTACTTGTCACATTTAATTCTTTTTAATCTTAGTCTGCATTTCATTAGAATGGCTTTATCATTCTGATGGCCCTCCTGTCGTTATTCTGATTGAGTTAATGGGTTGTCGTCATACCACAGAGCTCTGGTATAAAATATAATAGTGTTTTATTTATAGTCTTCAGGGACATTTTAAACATGATTGTTTTGCCAATCAGCTTTTCTGGTTTTACATGGTACATTATTGCAAATGGAGTGCTGTATTTTGCTTTCTCTTGCCTGGTAGGTACTCTGAGCAAAGCTTCTGCCTTAATCTTCCATGACTTAATCTACCTATAAAATTCAACAGCCAGTTGGTGAGGGAGCTAGCAAAGGACTGTTATCATTTTCTGTCCTGCTCTTCAGCTGCGATTTTGGCTTTCTGTTTAAAATCTACATGCCTGCACTGCAGTTTTCCTAACAGATGATACAGGTACTCGAATATTATTCAAAAATTACCTGCGGTCTCATAATCCATCTATTAAAGTAGATTTATTACTGTCTTGTGCTCTTAACTAAAACTGTACAGCTGTTGAATGTGTGATATTTAGGCCTTTATGCTTCATTTACTCGTCTTATAAAAAAGCTAGTGTTCAGGGTGCTGTATTTTTTCTATGATGTTGAGGAGTCTGATAAACTGCTAATTTTAAAGATAGTGCCATTTAATAATTGTGGGACATGGATTGGGAAGATCATGATTACTTTTAATTACAAACTATAAAAAGGTAGCTGGTTGCACATAGAATAACGTTTGGATGGACAAGAGTATTTTTCTTCTTTTTAGGTTGAGAGAAAAAATATCAGCAAATTGTTGTAGAAAATCCATTAATAAATTACTGATAATTATATTCATGATACAAATCTAGCTGTGACACCAAGCCATGCTGTTGTTATTGACCTATATAATATTCTACTGCAGAACAGATGTCATAATTAAAATAGACAACATTTTATGATTTATGTTTGTAAAGTTACTAGAGCATGGCTTATATGAAAACCTTGCCAACAAGTCAGGAAATAAGGAAGAAATGTGGAAAATAGCTACCTAAACTCATACATTTCTATTTCAATATCTGTGTAGCCATTTAAATTTTTCCATCTCTGCAGAAACTTTCTAAAATGGGGTGAGGTTTTCCAAGAACATTAGTACTTATATTTATTGTCAAAAAAATGTTGAAGAACCAGACATATGCTAGCAATATGCTGTATCAGTAGGTCAGGTTTTCAGGACAAGAAATAGAAATGCAGAGGATTTTTTTAAAACTTCTTTCTAGAAATAAAAAATGTAGATTATATTTGAGGTAGAGTTTGCAGTGTTAAACAGTATTTTCTTGGAGAGGGCTTCTTATATATTTTGAGTTTCTTAAATCTAAGTGTTGCATCAGAAAAGTGCTGTGTCTTTCAATGTGTATATATTCATATCTACATATTGATACATGTTTTTTATGCTCACTGCTCTTGCAATTCACTGTTTAATCAGAGAAGGGGAATTAAACATTTCTTTTAATCAATTGAATTTTCCTTTAAGGCACATTTTCACATGCTACTTTATTGGCAGACTTTAAACATATAACAGATATGGGACTGTGACCGTGGCTCTTTTGCTTTCCAATGCATTAAAGTGCAGACGTTAAGAGCTTAAGAAATCATGTGCTGCTGGTGATATTTTGCAAGTTCCAGGTGCAACTATATTTAAGTGTTCTAACCAGTGACAGAGTCTCCAGAAGAATCACCTCTATGTTTCTCTCTTGGAACCACCAGAGAACCACCATTTCTAATTTTTATCTAATTTCCATTATTATTTTCATTCTTATAGTGCCCAGGAACCTGAACTAGGTAGGCATTGCATTTGAGTTCTCCTATATTATTCCTGCATAAGAACAATATAGTATGAAATATTTCCAGCACAGAGAAAGGTTACTTTCCAAATTGTATTCCGTTGAGTGAAAGAGCAAGGTATGGGAGGTTTTTTATAGTAGCCAGCTGTCCACACTTGGAAACTTTTCTAATATTAATATTTTCAAATCTCTATGCTTGGCACCCTGGGTCTTTTCTTTGGTTTTCCCTTGTTGGGTAAGTATAGCAGTATCCACATCAACATTAGGATATTTCACAGAAGTTCATTTAAGAGCACTCTGATGAATCAAGGTATTCTTCTGGTTCCCAGGCATTCCTATTCTCCTGTAACTTTTAATGATTTCTAATATTGCACAACTACCTAAGCTATTTTCTAACGCCAATAAGCTATCAGTTACATAGATTACTGCTTGACTTGGATGGAATCAACCTTTCCTGTTTTCTATACCCGTGTGCTGCAGAATAGATGTCTTTACAGCTTGCCTAAGGATTGGCACATAGATCTGTATGTATTTGCATTTCTTTCTCTCCTCTGTAAATTTGCATTCATGGATGTTGCCAGACTAACTCAGTAAATTTGCTATTTTTTTAGTCTGAATTAAATGATGGACAAGAGCAGATGATGGTTTCATATGGGAACTATTAAAATACACTGGTCATAGAACCAATTTAATTTACCAGAAGCGTACAAAGAAATAAAATGTCTCCCAGAAATGTTTTCCTGTAGATTCAATCTGCTGAGCTGAATCAGCAGACAAAAATTAATAAATTTAGAAATGCTTTATGAAGGATTCACTTACTCTCAAGAGGTCTGCTGGACTACCCTTAATCTATATCTAAAACGAGAGCTTGTTGACAAGGGTATGTGAGTGGTGAAATATAGAAGAGACAGGAAAGACAGAATAGACATTTAGGGAAAATTGGAGGCAAAAATTGACAGAAGGCAGGAAGGACTGAGAAAATAGGAGAAAGAGACTAAATCAAAAATACTTAAAAGTGACAATAGAGAATATATGCAAGTTCAAAATATCAGGATTTTTATTTCAGCTTAGATGGATGATATTTAATGCCCTAAGTCTCTAGGCACCCGAGCAATAGATGGGCTTATCTTTTTTCATCTCTCTTTGCTTCAGGACTGCACTATGGGTTATAATTAAAGCTGGTCTAAGATAGCAACAAAACTGAATAAATTATTCATTGAAAACCAGCAACATTTTCTAAATAATGTATTCAATGAATAATATTCGACTAAAAATAGGTACAATATGCACAGTATTCTGTACAGACTCAGAGCTGGTCCTTGCCCCACATTTTATCATAACGAGTATGATAAAATTGATTTGGGTTTTTTTGGAGGAGACAAGCAAGAAAAAATATTTTTCTTTCTAGCCTCACGAGAAATGCTATATTAGTGCACTTTGCTGTTAAAATTTAAAGTTCATTTCAGTATCCTAATGGGCAAAACTTAACTAATCCCTGCATGGGACTTAGTGGCAGCCTAGACATTGATGATAATTATATTATTATGGTAGGAAGAGGGAAATAAAGATCATTCTTTCTGGGTAAAGGTGTATTTGGTACTTCAGAAAAGCTTCCAACGCCCAAAGAAAATGGACAAAAAATTGTGAATAGCAGCAAAATGGTATGTGGAAAATTTTGAGTGCAAGTGGATATGAAAAAGGATTTGTTTGATAGAAAACTGCATTGCCTTACTGAGATATCTTTTTCTAAAACCCCTTTGCAGCCCAGTGGCAATAGAAAGGACAGCAATTGTCAATAAAAAGAAATAGGGAGAAAATGGGAAAGAGAGGACATAAAAATTAACAAATAAGTATGGGAGTATAAATTATGGAGTCTAAAATATCAAAGAAGTAGAATAAAAGGCAGTCTGGTGATTGAAGGCCTACAAGCTTCAAAAAATACATTATAAGTGAAACACATTTTGACAATGTTGTATAAGTATACAAAAATCACATTTTGAATGTATTTTAGATTTTTATATTAAAAAATGATGCAAAGAAGCCAAATCTAATCAACACGTTTTTGAGTAAAAGTAATAAGTTGAGTATGAAGCAAGTGAAAGTGAGATAAGAAGCTTATCTGTTCTTCTACCAATCATTAATCTAAAAACTAAGATGTAATCTACAAGAAAAAAGTTGTTTTTAAAACCACCAGACCTAGCCCACTCATTGCTAAAAGTCTCCAGTCTTGCTGAACCTGTGAAATATTTAAGTGACTATTGGATGACGAGGGATATATCCCAGAAAGCTGAAGGAGAACAGATACTGTATCAGAATTCAACAATGCTGATAAACCTAAACTGTAAAGCCAACTTCACATCTTAACAAATTAAACCAAAAGCCAGTGTGCAAAGATGTTAATCTCTTTAGCTTTTCTCCTATTTTTCTTTGGTTTCTTTCCAAGAGCAAGCATCACTTTGTCCGGTTATGCTGTCACTACAGATTAGAATTCCTTCTCTGTGGTTACCCCTGCAAAGGAAGAAGGAGTGGTGGAACATATTTTTTCTTGGTTGTCCCACCCATACGATGTTTCTGGCAGACCTCATCTCGCTCATCTCGCTTCCTTTGCTACAGCTCTGGTTAGAGAAGACAATGAATTTAAGGCAGTGCCTTGGTTAATTATTTTTTAATCAAGATTTTTAGAAAAGCATGTCAAGTCAACCAAGCACTTCTTAGCTAAAGGCAGATTTTAGCTTGTGTGGACATGGAAAACATACAAAGGCTTTTTTTTTTTTTTTTTTTTTTTTCTTGACAGTTTCCTTCTTTAATTCTTAAAAAAACCCTTCTGTTTTTTACTATATAGGCATGGAAGTTCACGTGGAGCGCATAGTCGGTTCTGAAACCCCAGAGTAATGAGGCTGAGATACACAAAGTCGTATTTCATACTATATTCTGATAAGTTAGGAGTACAAAGTACAAAGCCAAATGTTAAATATATTTAGAACTGTCCCCTTCCCACTGCTGGATAAAAAGTTGGACATATTATAGCTAGTTTTACAATAACATTTACAGTTTAATTACATTACAAAAATATGTGGTTTAGTGTTACCTTAAATAAATCCACATTTTTAAAGACACTACCAAAATAGTCTCGTTGAAATGTAGGATGATGAAGGAGGAGTTATTGAAAGAATACTGAATTTTATTCTCAATTAAGTTGAACACATTGTTTGTGGCTTTAGCACACAAAAGTATAGTTGCCATTCTGTACAGAAGTTATCACCACCCTACTTGTCAGAACTTTCTGAAATATAATCTATTAAAAACAAGAGCACTGAAAGTAATTTAGGGAAAATACCTGTGTTTTGGCTCATTCAAATTGCTTTTGTTAAAGCATTTGAAATAAATGGAACCACTCAAAAGTTTCTTGTTCAACAGCAATCACTGTAATCTGCATCCATTATAATAGCATGCAGTGTACTCCTTTGACAGCAGAGCTAAGCAATCAATATGCTCTTTTTCAGCAATCTCTGCTGAACCAATCTCATATGGTTAATAGCTGAGACAGATGCATTCTATAAGAATTTCACAATAGTACCAAATGCATGTTGGCCTCTTACAGCCTTCTGTTAGCAAGCAAATGCTTAAAACAATACTGCAATAATGTCTTCCTTAGCTCTTAGAATAATTTAAATGAAAGTGCTAAAATCCATATTTTAAATCTGGAAGAAACAGTGGTATAGAGATGTAGTTTAAAATACATAAAAAGAAATTATTATATAGAACCAGCACTTTCAAAAATCTAAAATGGTTGTACATGCAAATACTTAGCTAAGATACCCAAACAGACTTAACTTTATGTAGGCCATAAAGAACACAAACAGCCCTATTATATACAGCCATGCTTGTAAGTGATACAGACTTTCTTTTACTAATCCATATATCTAGCTAACTGTATTTGTTCCTATTTTGTAAATAATTTTCATTGAAGCTTAATTGCCTTTTGTATTTATAATAATGTCTCACTGAATGTATAAAAATGTCAGATAATAGCTAAGTCTACGTAATATATCTACTTAGTGACATAGCCATGTGAGGCAGAGAAGCTAACCCAAGATGCCCTGAAGTGCCTGATAAAGTCTGTACATGATATGTAGGATTGAAGTATTTATCTCAGCTTTAAGGTGTTTGATAAATTTCATGTTGTTTCTAATATCTGCATGTGAAGACTGACATCACAGAACAGTAGAATCACAAGATAATTCAGTCTGGAAGAGACTTCAGGAGGTATCTGGTCCAATCTCCTGCTCGAGCAGGGTCAGATATGAGCTCAGACCAGGTTGTTCAGGGCTTGTCCATTCTGGTATTGAAAATATCAAAGATACATAACTTTCAACATCTCTGGGTAGCCTATGCCACTGTTTTATCCTTTTCATTAGGAAAAAGATTTTCATTAGGTTCAGTTTGAACTTCCTTTCTTTTGGCCTGTGCCCACTCCTTTCAGCCTCCCATCACACGCCTCTGTAAACAGCCAAATCCATCTTCTCAAGAAGCCATTTGTAAAGTACTGCTGTTAGATACTCCAGGGTATCCAAGCCAAGGTCTTTCACATGGAAAGAGATCCACCTTGACCGTCCTGTATGCCCTCACCCAGCAAGGAAATCTCTTGTAATTAAGTAGTGTAAATCTCTGGAATTGCCCTGGTGGTGTAACATGCCACCTTGCTAAGGTACTTCAGCTTTATTACATAAGGACATTCAGAGAACATTAGCAATTCTTCCTTACACTTCTAGTCCCTCTCCATTGGGTGATAGCTCTATTGGTCATCTTTTTTTTCACTTTGAAAATCTGAGAAGATTCAAACTGGTTTCAGCAATAACTGGAAAAGTAATGAAGAGATATTTAGTTCACATTTTGGGCTAAAGTAATCACTAGGGGTGTTAGGAATGATGTAGATTTTTATGGCAAGTACAATGTAAAAAAATATTGAGTTGCTTAGTGTACTGTCTACTAATCCACTTTCATAGTGAATGACTTATTTAACTAGTCATAAACTTAGTTTATAACTAGTTAAATGTATGTTAGTTTGAGATACATTAAAAAAGTTTCTTTTCAATGACAAATAAAACTTTGCCAAGTGTATTAAGACTGAGCTGTACCTTGCACTAAAATGATAAGCAATTAAGATCATAACTTCTAGTTTAAGAGTAAAATCAATTTCTTATTTTGATAGATGAGACAAAATCATCACATTCCTCTCGCAAAATAATTCACTTCAGTGCTCATTGTCTTCTAGAATTATTTAGTGAAGACAGCAATAATTATCATATAATATTTCTGTTATGTCAAATTTCATTGAAATATACTCTTTGTATAGACCAAATTTATCTTCCCTTAGTTATCCTAGAAAATATTATTTGCCTGAATGATCAGAAGACAGAATTTTCTCATCTGCCTCAGGATGTAAAGTTTTAAAGGTCTTTCAGTTTAACTTTGATGTTTGCTGTTATCCTTTTAATCCTGGACATGCCAAAGGTAGTCTTTGCAAGACAAATAAGGAAGAATGATAAACTGGACTGAACTTCAGCTGACTGCACTTGGACACATGTTTAAGTCTAGAGAAAATCCCAGAAAGTCATTATGTTTCTCAAATTTCAGGAACAAGTTTCCATAATTATTATTCTTTCTTCACAAAATTTACCTAAGGTTTCTTAGGCAAGAGCACTCTGCTCATCTGTGTTTACACCAGGTTTTGATAAAGACTCTTGAATACTGCTGCAATATAAACAATTACATAATTAGTAAGTTTAATTATGCTAATAGTAGAGCTTTGAATGTACAGGGAAGGAAACACTGATATTCAATTTACCATCAATTCGATTAGCAATCATGCCTTTTGGAAAAAAACCTGTGAAATTAAAAGTATAATCAATATCATTCTTTTGGCAAAAGAGTTTGTGAGTTTTTCACAATTTCTGCCCTTTCTTGGGAAAAAAAAAACTTCAAAAATACTTATTTCTTATAAAGTTGCATTCTATTTTGATGTGGCAGCTGTATGCAGGATGAGCAATAGGTTTATGATGTCATTAAAGTCTGGCACCACAAACTGGCAAAAAATGTCTATTTTTATTTAATGTTTGACTTGCACTTCTGTGTGTCATATAGTGCTTAGAACCAAAATATTTGCACATCTAATTTGATTTGGCAGTTGCAGACAGTACAGATTATGTAAGGAAATAGAAAGTCAGAGTATTGCCAGTTTGGTAAACACTTTTAATGAGAAGTTTCAAAACGTTAATAAATTAATAATGTCGGAAGCACAAAAGATTCTAAATCCAAAAACATGAAATTGAAACTTTAGGCTATGGCATTTGACAAACTACTTTCATAATAAATAAGAGAATCAATGTAGCATTTTTCTCCTTTGAGAATTACTACATAGAAAAAATATCTGCAGTTATTGTCACAGATGAAATATTTATTTAAAACAATGTACTGGTATTAGTCTCTTCAAATTTTCCTAAAACCGCTGGGTATACTGAGCTATTAAAAATTGTTACAGAGGGTTTTAGTTGATTTCAGAGAAAGTATTAATTCTGCTAGAGAACCTATTTCTTTGCTGACATATTGGAGTTATATTTTTTGCCAACTTGCTCATTAATTTCTAAGCTTTCATGCACCTTTTTCTTAAATATGCAAATATTGATTAGAATTTTCAATAGAAAAAGGGCATTTACA
>PYHW01010375.1:7783693-7799726 GCA_013186435.1 Turdus rufiventris | reverse complement strand
AAAAAAAAAAAAAAAAAAAAAAAAAAAAAAAACCCTAGCAAAAAAAAAAATCCTGACTAAAAGCAAAGGAGACCTCTCTCTCCCGCTGTCTCTGTCTATGCTGCAGACAACAGAGTCCATGAGCAGAAAAAAAGCTGAAGCTCTTATCTCTGTGTTTTTGAATACAGCCACCTCAGACATTCCACTGCTTCTCCTGCTCTCCTCTTCTTCACTCTCAGATATAGTTTTAAAGGTGCAAAACTTATTTCTGGACTAAACAGACAAATGGGGATACAATTCATCATCATAAAAGTCACCCCAGGACTGGAAAATAAAGAAATAGTTACATAATTGAAGGATGATTAACTGGGCCAACTCCAATAGCTTCATTATAAACCAAGAGTGAAAACATTAAATTTTTTTTAAAACTTACTGAATATCTGTTCTGGTCTTCAGAGTTTCTTTAGAGAAACCCTGACAGCATGAGAATCCATTTAATGGCCTTGAATTGGAAGCTGCTCCATCACTGCTAGATTTTGTGCCATTTAATCAGTTGTACCCTCAAGAACATCCCGCCACACAAATGACACAAGGTAATTCAAAGCTGTTAGATAAGGGGATCCAAGGCAGTAAAAGCCTGGGGCTGAATTTTTAAAACACGCCTCTCCTATGTTGGACAATTTTGACACACAAAGCCATGCACATCTGAAAAAAGGGAATACAATAGAGGCTCTTCAGAAAATTATAAGCATTGCTCCTGCAGGGTGAGCTTTTGATTTTGTCTCTGTAAGTAAAGCGGTAGATTAGCATGGAATGCCTAATATCAAATAGAATATAAGGAATTACGTGGTATACTACCAATGGCTTTAGTACAAGAGAGACAGATCATTATTCTCTAATAAAGTTATAAACAGAAGACATTCTGTTGCATTTCTTCCTTTTCTTTTTCTCTGAATCTTTTAGTCTTTATTAATGACAGAGGGCAAATAGTCAGTGGTATAAGATTAGATATCTGTAAAATGTTAAAACAGAGTAAATATTTTTTTATTTCTTTGTTAAAATTCTTCTCTGATTGTTAGCATTGTACAAACAATGTGCAATTGAACAAACACGTAAATTACGCAGGAGTGGCTGAAATAGCGCTGCCCATTTTGCAGATTGCCATTCTCTCAGTCTGAACTTCCATGGCTTTTTTAATAGTACTGTGTACTGCTGAAACCTGTAAAGCATGATGAAATAGGATTTAATTGACAAGACTTTGATTATTAAAACTGAAATGTCAAGTTATTTAAGATTAATAAGTGACTTACATTTCACTGGCATTATCAACAGTAGTTCAAACAATGAAGGCACTGGAGCTTGTTTTAAGTAGTGTTTGTCCTCATTTTAAAACAAAAAGCAAATAACATTAATATTATCTTGTGCAGTGTAGTTATTTTTCACATCTGAGCGGGAAAGGAAGGTGAAATAAGGAATTCAACAAAGGTGATGAAGACATGCTTGGCTCTGGCATGAACAGAATACATAATTTTACCTTAGTTTGCTGTATCTGAGGTTCTAAGAAAAAAACCTGGCGAGGTCTGTGGACATGCTGTTCATCACAGGGCAGAGTAGAATGTACCTTTTGAAGACCTGGTGTAGTTCACTGCATGTCCACAATAGCAAGGGGTTGTGTTAGTCAAGTGAAGGACCTTCTGCCAGCCAGCACTGGGCATGCTCCAGCCCATCCAAAGAGTGTCACTGTGGTTTGCATCTGCTCAAAGAGCCAAAATTACTGACTGACAGGAGGGAATTGCTACACACAAAGGTCACATTCAGGGCTGGATGTACTTCAAGAAGAGGACACCACACTTAGTAGCACAATCAGATTCTCCCTGCTTAGCTCTTTGTAGAGATTGTGGGGTGCAGAAGAGCTGCACAGGGAGCCTTCCTTGGTGCCTTGCCATCATCTGGCTGTCATGGTGCTGTGGGACTTGAGTATTCACTGTGAAGTGATGACGGCTGGGTATTGAGGAGACAAGAAGTGGGCATGAGCAGTGGCATGGAAAATCAGCTATTATTATTTAAAATTTACTTATTCTTTTGCCTTGTATTTATAGGTTTAATGTAAAATCTCCAGAAATAAAATGAAGTTATGAAATGTAGGCCAAATAACAGAAGACTTTACAAGACTAAAATCTCACATTTTAGTTCATTAAAAATATTGAATTACACAAACAACAAATGCTGGAATAATCAATTTGATTATATAGTCATATAGATCAATGTCTTATTTACCCTTTAGCATCAGTTATTGATTTGACATAATTGTCTTCATAGGCAGTTCTTAACATTCATCCAATTATAAATAAACATACACTCTGGCAAAAGTATACACTTTGGATTGCTAAGGCAGCAAAAAAGATGGTTTCTATGGCAGCATTTTTTTTCTGCTGGTAGATACTTGAACAAGATTTGGCTGTGAAGCAATATGAATTACAAAACCTATATAATTTTCTGTACTGGGTACAGCAGTGGCACCTGAGTGGGTAAGTATTGAAGTGGTAAAAACAAAAAGGATCAAATAACCAACATGGCGTTTAGGTTTCATCCTTTTCTGAACAGAGACGTCTGCCTTGTACCTTTTAACTGGCTGGAAACAGACTTTGGGCTGCTGATGGTTTGACTTTGCACATGCACAGCAGCAGCATTGCACAGCACTGTCCAATGTTTTTACATGTAGGAACTTCCACTGCACCATTTGGATTGTATAGATGTGTTTGATATGCACCTAGAGCAGACTAGAAGTGTTAATGAAGAAGTGATATTTATTAACGAGCATTTTCCTAGTATTGACTCACCTGAGGTTCCTTAAATCTCCAAAAGTTTCTGACAAATTATGATTGCATTGCTTATGTGTGTATTAGCAGTCGAGCATTATGGCAGGCTTGATATTTTATTGATGCTGGAGAAAAATGTTAAAACAGGGGTCACTTTTTGCAGCCCAAAAAATGTAGGGGACACAAACACATTTAGAAGCATGGTAGGACCACTCTGAATGGGTGTGTGCACCCACTCTTTGTTCTTCTCTAGGACTATTAAGAGCTGGTTTCTCAGGCATGCTGGCAACTGGAGCACTGTTGTAGGTCTCATTTCAACTTTGGAAATTATTTTATTGTTAGAGCTGCCATGCTTGGTCATTCATCAAAGTTCAGACATGGCCCTTGTAAGTTTGGTGGGCATTGTGGAACAGAACAGACAGGAAAAAATGTGCTTTGGCAATGTATTTTTTAGAAGGCAAATATTGCTGCATAGAAAGAAAAGAAGATGAAGTTATGAAAAAGCTGTGAGTTTTGTAAACCGTATCACCTCAAACCCTGTCTAATATGTATGAGGACAGAAGTACTTCCATGTCTCTGTATGCGCTGATTCAAGCACTTTCAGTATTTTCTAAGGTACTGGAGAAAGAAATAATAGCAATCACTTACGTTATCATGTATTTTGTACTAAAACGAACAGAAATCAGCTAGTGTGTAGAATGGTGAGCCTTATTTTGAAAAATATAGCAACATGGAAGCATTCATTTATTGATCCTGTCTCTGCATTACTCTTTCCCATCAGTCTTTCTTTATCTGCATCATAAGCAGTGAAACAGACAAAGACAGTGTCAGAAACATTCACAGTAATTCTGAGACCAAATCCAGTGCAACAGAAGAGATATTGACAGTGCAGGTTTTAGTGGGTTTTTTTGTTTGGTTGGTTTTGTTTGTTTGTTTGTTTGTTTGTTTGTTTTTGTTGGAACCTTTTTGTGTTCTGAAATGAAGATTTTTTTTATTGCAGTCTTTATATTAAAATCATCTTCTTTTTAGTAAGTACTTTCTGCAAGTAAAAAAGTGGTTTTTATCAGGAAAACCAGTGAGTTTTTCTCTCCCTCTACCTCCCACCAGCATAATGCTTAATTCAGTAATGTAAGAGAGATAGGATAGATACTGTGAGCAGTCTAGGTAAATTCTCCTTGCATGTTTTTACAATTAAGTCTACTTTGCTGGATTTATGAACCAGAAAGCAKAATGGGTTCTTCAAAGGGCTCTCACTAGCTGCATGCTAGTTTTGCAGTCTGCTGTTGGAAATTAACTTCTACTTATACCAAGTTGTTTGCCCAGTTGTACTGAAGAGAGCCTAGAAAGTATAAAAATTGGAACCAAACAGTAAGGAAATGCTCATAAAAACACCTGAGGAAGAATTGTCTCAGTCATGATGTAGAGGCAAAATATTCCTGTCTTGGAATTGTCTGAAAGGAAAAATGAAACCTCATGATAAAGGTAGAAAAAATGCTTGAAAGTGCCAGGATTACAAAGGATTAAATTAAAAAGCATTACAATATTCAGAAGTTTAAAAAAATTACTGAGTCAGTAATATCCCATTTCTTTGGTCCTTTCAGTACATTTCCGTCACTCCTGTCTTAAAATTAGATCATTTGTATTCTCTCCAGATTCAGTAAATTTCTAGCTATTTTGTGATTAAGTAACCCTCTGTTTGCTAACTTCACCTTTTTCCCCAGGATGTGTCATTTACCCGGGGTTTTTTGCTGTTGTTGTTGTTTGTTGTTTGTTTTTTGGTTTTGTTCCAAATATAACTTTTTACACTGAAATTTTGTTCCTACCTCCTCATATTAATTTGTGGTGTTTTACATAATCTTTCCAATGTTCTAGAAATGTGTATATGTAATATTTCTGAAAATATGATAAATCAGTAGGGCCCAGAAAATTAACACCACTAATGAATTATTGTGAAAGTTAAGTAGAACTCCATTTGCCATGGACCACTGAAAGACTGAGACAAAAGATTTGTCCGTGTTTAAAGCCTTTTGGAGAACCAGTTTTGGAAATGCTGAAGCTGTTACTACTTCACAGCTTAGAAGCCTGAATTCTGAATATATGCCCCTATTGAAGCATGGAATGAAGAAATTTTCAGGTTCTCAGACTGTTTTCCACTCCATGTAACAGAATATTTGGTTTTGGGCAGAGGTTCTAGGAAGGAGAGGTTATTTTTCACTCAGAGCACAGTTACATAAAGAACACTAGAGATAGCACGTCTAGTATTAATCTTTACAGTATTAAATAAATCTATCTATCTATTTTCTTAACATTTTACATTTCCAAAAGTAGTCTCATCTTTTTGTGTTGTATTTCAGTCTTTATGAAAAACGGGAAAAGTTTTTAGAATGTATTTGAACAAAATATTATGCACTGAGTGAGGGCAGAATTTAAAAAAAAAATTCAAACTGTCACACTTCTTTCTTGTTATTAAAAAAGGAAATTTGACAATGTCGTTTTGAGCAGTCAAGGTGGCGAAGACTTTAGCTGTCCATGCAGACTTCTTATGGAGTAATGCATATGGAATTGATTTTTTTCTGGGCTATTGTACGTAGTAACTCAAAATTACCTGCCCAAAGCGTAATCACTCTCTTCATTTCTGCACTGCTTGCAAGTATTCATAGGGGAAAATTGCAGGTATGCTGTGTGATTATATAGCTCACACTGAACTCTGACATCCCTCAAACAGTCCAACAGATCTTCATGAAATATCAGCAAAACCTGTAATTTGTTAAAAGTGCATTATCTTCTTTTATCCAAAAAAACCCATGGCTAGAATATAGCCACACCAACAAATTTATCCTTACAAACAAAAAATTCTGAAGAGTCCCTTTTTATTATCATTTGCTTTACCATAATTATGATAGCACATTACAAGTACCTACTCCCCCTGTATTAACAGCAGGAGTTCTGGACTTTCTGGTGAAAAATAACTTGCAGAACCAGCTTTCCACATTATTTGAACACTGATGGGGTCACACTGGTCATTCTCTTTTTAAACTAATACAAAAGAGAATTACATATGTTGGACCAGCTGCAGAGTAAGTGTCGTCCCTCACCCATTGTTTGGTTGACAGTTCCATTGTCCCTAGGGAAAAGGTCTGTCAAGGGACATCCCACCTGGGAAGAGATGCTTGGTCTCTACTAATGTTAGAAAATTCAAACTAATAAATGACCTAGAAATTAGGATTTAAAAAAAATAATAAAGAAGGTGTTTTTTTTTTTCCTCTATTCACTTCAGAGAAGTTAAAAGGACAGTGCAAAACAAGTTTTTTACTAACATGTTTTACTAGGAATATAGGCACTTGCAATCTAACACAGAGGAGGGTTTGAAATTACCTAAGTTTGGGAGTCCAAAAATGAAAAGATCTCCAAATTCATGTCCTAATCTGATGGGGTTTACCTTTTTCCCTTGTCAGTTATAATTGCCAGCAGAAAAGTTTTGAAAAGGTCCCAGTTTTTCCCTTTGCTATAATCACTGGATCCACATTTCCAAATGATGTTCATCTCTGCACTGAAACATCTAGAAATATCTGTTCCCTAGAACAGTTGCCTGAGCTTCCTCATCTGGTAACATTTCCCAATGCCCAAGGATATTCCACCTGCTTCCCAGGTAACCCTTCTAGAAAGGTGTGAGTCTTGGGTGGAGTCCAGTGTATCAAACAACCCTGTACGGATGCACTGATACCGCAGTACTCTCAAAAGGAACTCAGAATCTCACATTAAGCCTTTGGCCAACACAGGCCATGTAGTCTAGAGAACAGCTCATGTTGCTCTGAAGTGGATCCTGAGCACAGGACTTCTCACAGTCCCTGCTCTGCTGACACGATGTTAGATGCACTCACCCTTGACAGCATCTAAGGTAAAAGCTACTACACATGTGGGGAAGACGATCTAAAGCACAATGATGCTCTGACAGAGCAGGACTAAGCCCTTGTCAGGTAGCAGTGAATGTGTGTGGGCAGCAGAACCCAGCCCCAGCACTCGACTCACTGCAGCAGGAGAGTCTGGACAGTGCACATTCAGATACCTGCCCTTAGGTGTCATAGCCATGGAGTTAACACCTTTCCAAAGGCCTGCACTAATGACTACACAAGTTGGTGCTCAGTAGGACTATCTTGTTAAAGTCATCTTCTGTTACTCAGCAGCAAGTAATTCTTTGGCAGTCCATGGGAACAATCATTCTTACAGTACTCTCTGTGTCACTGCTCTTAGGAAAACTTTTCTTGGAGCTGGTAATGAGAACACCCTCCAGGATAATGGGAAATTGAGTGTGGAAATGTTCTGTGGGTGCCAAAGGTCAGCATCTGTTTTCTAGCTTTTTTTGCCCTGGTATTAAATCTGCAGTTGGATCTTTTTGTGCCTAAACTGAGCAAGCTAATGGAACCATGCAAGCTTACTGCTGTGCAAATAGCAGGTGACTACAGACTGATAATGTACTGTAGCATGATTCTCTGTGGCCTCAGAAAAATCTAAGCTTGCAATTCAAAGCTGAGGATGGCATTTTATTGGTAGATTTTTTATAAATAGGTAGGTGTTCTTACAACTAAATTAAATCTGTGCTGCATCACCTCTCCATGGTATGTGTGGTACACCATTATTTACATTAGAATTCACCCTGGGCAAAACTACAGCTAGTGAAAATTCATTCCTATAATAGGGTAAAACTAGTGTTATACTACCAATCAAATGTCTACTACAGCACCGCTCCAAGCAAGAAAACATTACAGGAATGAATGGCAAACCTAAAAAAATTCTCATTTACTATGGGCTGATGTTGTATGTGGGGTAGATAAGAAGGACAGGGACTGCAAGAGTGAGTCCAGGGAAGGGACACAGGGATGGTCGGAGCACTGGGCCCTTCTGTGAAGACAGTCAGGGAGTCGGGATTGTTCAGCTTGGAGAAGGTTCCAGGGACACCTTGTAGCACCTTTCTAAAGGGTAAGAAAGCATGTAATGTTTAGAAAAGGGGCAAAGGCTTTAACTGAGAGAGGATAGGTTTAAATTAGATTTAGATAATAGGGAGAAATCCTTTAAAGTGAGGGTGGTGAGACACTGGAAGAGGTTGTATTGGAAAGTTGTGGATGCATCATTCCTGAAAGTGTCAAGGTTGGATGGCACTTTGAGCAGCCTGGTCTGATGGAAGGTGTCCCTGCTCATAGCAGGGAGTTGGAACAGTGTGATCTCTAAGATCACTTCTAACCCAAAAACATTTTGTGACACAATGAGTCTTGCATATAGTGTATCTAGCTCATACTTTGTACACTGTGAAGCTAAGGACAGAAAGCATAATTTGGTTAAGAAGGATTCTGCCTCTAAATGGTTCTTTGTATTGAATCACTTCAAAATCCACCTGAATCACTACAAAATCCAACTGGCAGTACAAATTTCCTGACTGCCTCCAAGCCAGGTTGCCAGCTTTGGACTACAGGAAAGCACTTGCCCATAGCAAGTCAAAGTCTCCTCCTGCATACAGACATCCTGTGCTGGGGAGATTAGACACCAAGGAAAATCTTTTGAACATTTCTAAAAATAACATCTCTTCTTATTCTTCTCTGCCAAAACGAATTACTAGTATTTTCCCTATGTAAAGACTCCAATAGCATTGCTACTGGGAACTCAGCTGCTCTGAATCTGAAAATCTACCCAATAAATCCAATAAGGAAAACCACAGAGGAGCAAAAAAGTGGGTGTTATTCTAATACACTTCAGGCACATGGCCAGGCAACTTCCATGTAGTTACAGAGAGATGGAAAAGATGACCTAGACTATGTGTCTTTTCTTCTCTATCAAAAATTGCTATGGTTCTATGATTACATCAAACAAAATCATGCTTTTTTCATGCTGCAAGTGGTGCCAAATGTTATCAGTATGGAAAGGCAGAACATTTAAACCACTCAGCCAGGTGAAGTCAGTCACTGATATTATTTTCCTGAGTGCTGATAACGGCTGCTCAGCTAATCCGGTTCGTAGACTGCTTTGCTATATTGTAATGATATTTGCACCCCTGGAAGACAGCCACACACTATTGAAATGATGCTTGATAATGTTTCTGTACCAGTTCCACTTCAATTGACCTGACTGCAGTCTAATCAAAATGTTCAGTTTATAGAACCTAAGCTATATCTGCGTCTCCTTGATGGAAAAGAAAAATCAGTCCCTAAACACAGCGACCTTATTGTGTAAGTTAGAGATTACTATTTTCTTGAGTTGCAAGAGGGGAAAAATTCACTTTGGGGTCTCACATTCTTTTCACTGTTACTTTAAAGCTACAGGCTGCTAATGGACTGTCCTTCACTTCTACACAGACCCGCCCTAGTGTTTGACCCCAACTTCTTGATGACCGGCTGAATGCAGGATGGACTATGGAGTGAGCTTTTTTAATATCACTCAGCAAGCTGTTGTTCCTATTCTTAATATAAAGCCCTCAAATCTGGAAAGGTAGAGAGGAGTCTAACAACACAACTGTCACCCAAGGAAGAGGTGTGAAAAAGAGTATGTTTACAAATGCCCCACTTGTATGTAGCAAAACCTTTGTGCTCTAAAGAGATCAGGTGAATCAGGGCCAAATGTGGTAGAGAATCTGGTAGAGGAAGTTACAAAAGGGGATCATAAGCTCTTCTGACTACCATGGAGCCAGGACTTGTCTACATGAACAAGTAATTCCATGTAGTAGGAGTGGATCTGTGAATTGAAAGGGTTGGTTTTGAGACAGCCACATCAACCCAACCATTTTCAGACATTTTGCTTTGGGCAATATTGAGGCTGCTCACTAGGAGTAATGGTCCCCACTATACATGTGGCTCAAGGGTGTTTGCAGGATAAGATGTTAGTCCGCACTTTTTATGGTTGAGGCACATTTAGCATGTGCCCTGAGCAGTCCTTCTGCTGCAATTTTCCTTGAAAGAAAGCCAGCTGCACACAAAGCTTCTTGGTGAACCAAGCCAACCTGCAGGAAAAATGAGGTTTTTTTATTTCAGAAGGTTGCTACTGCTATGATCCTAAATACTAAGTAAGAGGTGCCCACATTCCCTGAAGAACCTCTGCTTGGCACCTGTTTCTTGGTTTTGTTTTGGTTTTTATTTATTTCTAGTATAAATAGATTGATAAAGTAAATAAAACACATAGCCTTAGATATAGATATTTTAAGTTTCTCAAGCCTGCACTGCAATTAATTTCCTTTTKCCTTCAGAATATCAGATCTCTTGTATGAGGTGACCTGGCTGAGCTACCGATGGTGTTATACCAGAGCAATGATTACACTACACTTAAAGGTTCCAGAATCTGTTAAGAGCGTGTGAGCAGCTGTGGTGATCCTAGGGTCCAACAAACTCCATATGCCCCCAACAACTCAAGGGACTAGAAGAAAGAAGATTTAGTTCAATGAAATCAAATGCAAACATGGGAACCACTGTTGTGCATGAGAATTTCAGAACTCCCTTCTGATTGTTTTGCATGAGTTTGCAAACAAAGGGGAAAATAACTTTAAATTCCACTTAAAGCTGTGGCTAATTCAGACAAGCTCCAGCCTTTGCCTTTCCTCCGGTAGCTTTTAATTTATTTTTTTAAAATCTGCACACTGACACTCATTGTAATTGGAATTCAACCCAGTGCAGAACACTAGTCAAGCTCCTAAATTTTGCTCAAGGCGGGGCAGAGAATCATAAGTAGGTTTTCTCTGCAGGGTTGAATTTATTCCAAAATTAGAGTGTCACATCACTACAATTCAGGGCAATACAGCTAATTACCAAACACTGGATCTGAGTAGAAATGAAGTAACTTCAGAAAATGCCATGATGGGCAATAGGTGTTTAAAAAAAAACAGATTTTTTTTTGTTAGTTTGATATATGTTACATTTTCTGGGCAGGAGTATGATTTATGAATTAAATAATGCCTGAAATGAGCTGGGTTTGTGCCTGCTGTATGACTATCTTGTTTGCTTTGTCACTTTAATTTTCCATTATTTTATTGTATGCTGACTACTTTTTTGTTGATTGAAAATATAAGCATGACATTAATTTCATTATCCTATTCTGCATGCAAGCATGTACTACATTTGCAAATGAAGAAGTGGTAAGGAGAAGCAAATTCAGTAAGAGTTTATTATGCATGCATAACCAAGCAATTGCTTGTTTTAGAACAGTACATCTTGAACAGTTGTGATAAGGATTGCCAGGATTTAACTATGACTTTTATGAACAGAAAATTTTAAAAAGTATCTCCTGAAGAAAATACTTTAGTTCATGGACCTCTGCACATTTTATCTTAAGTAACAGCCAAAATTGTTATATTTATTATTAGACTGAGCTAAAATCTGAAACAGAGAAACTAGGGAAAAATTGCTATTAAAATATTAACTTGTCATAAACTCTCATTATTGTAAGTAGCCTCTCTTTTATGGCATCTTCAGTAAAAATGAAGCTAACTGAAAAAAGGTGTTTTTCAACATTAACCATAAAATCAAAAAAGATGAAAGCAAGATTTTTTTTTTTTACATTTAAAATAATATCAAATACTCATTCCCATTAACTTTGCACTTTGCTGTAAATTTCAAGATATTAAAACTATACAAGAAGCGAAGGCGTCATATGTTTACTTGGAGTGATTTGTGAATGTACACATTATTAGGAGACCCAAATTGGCAGCAGGGATAGTAATAACCCTATTTCTCCTAATAGAAAAGTATAATGTTGAAGCATTATTTAGATTTAGTGATGTCAAGTTCTTATCACTTATATAAAATAACATCATATAGCAATTAAAATATTAATAACACAGTGAAAATATATAGCAATGTAATATTAACATTAATTTGATATTATATAGAGCATATTTGCATCATTATTTTACTACTGTTGTAATAATATAATAATATGATGTACTACATATATTAGATTGAAGTATAAAATAGTTTCGTAGTTATACATACTATATTACAGACACTAACCAGAAAAATGTTGAAGAATGTATATCAACATGTTGAGGTTTCTTTTCCGTTAAATTACGAGCATGAAGATTTTCTTTCCACTATGTTTCATGGCTATATTTTTCCTTTGTACATTTCCTCTGGTTCTTTGTCATTTGTTCCTTTATTTTCAAATCTTTGTCACATTTTTCCATGCTTTCTAGAGATCTTCACTCACTAAAATTATTGAAGATGCAGCCATGCAGTTCACTGGGCTAAGGCTGGAGTATGGGGTGCTATTTCTGGCACAGCCACAAACCTACAGGCAAATCTTATTCCTGTCATTCATTGCTTGCTTTCACTTTCTCCATGGTGCTGGAAGCATATAGTGTTGTGCTGAACTCCTTTGTCCTGGTGATTAGAAAAGGGACATGAATAAATGTACTACCTACCACACTCCCAAATTGAACACAAGATTCACCTTTTAGTAGGAGAGACATGAAAGAGAGGCCAAGTTGGTGAGAAAATGCTTAGCTATTTAACTTTAGAAAGGCATCCCAATTCCTGAGGAAGGACACATAAAAGCCCATTTTTTCTCATGTTATTTCCAAATGATATCTCATTCAGCATGCTGGATTTACGGTGGGCTCACAAGAGGCAGCTGTGATGGCTAATGCAGCCCTACAGGCTCCAGGAAGGTGCATACACGTCCAGTGCTATAAAGCTGAGCATGATGAGGCCAAAGTCCTGGCACTGTACTCATTGTGGAAGGCAGCCAAGCTTCAGAATGATGTGTTAAATAATAAATATAAGCTTATGCAACCATGTGACAAATTGTCTTAAAGATGAAGACGTTGATCATATACATCACATATGGCTATAGTTAGGTTTATTTCTCTCTGTTAAACATATAGAGAAATTAAGGCAAAACTTGTCACAGTTATTCTTCTAGAACAGGATAGGTATTTTGAATATATGAAAATACTAAATTTCTAATGGGAATTTTCTGTATAGAGGTCACTGAATATGGCTGAGCATCCAGCATTTAAGAGCTATGTTCCTCTCAAATGGGGAAAAGGAAATTTTTCAGGCTAGCAGTAACTGCTGTTATGAAGTTTGAATCTCACTTGATCACACCTGTCATAATGCAAATGAAGTTCTGATTGCTTTTAAATTACTACAGACTTAACTTCCTGAATAAACTAGTCAAAGCCCTAATGAATCAAGCCAGAACTTCTGCTTTTAGAAACTTCCCAAGGCATAGTGTTTATATTAAAAAGGGTGGAGACTATTTCTAAATACAGGCAATGAGACGTGACAAAAATATTCTTTTTATTTCATGTACATTTCTACAGTGCGCTTGTGTTGTTCCCCACATCTGTGGGACATGGTTGTGAGTACTTGCACTAATGAGAGCACTTGTCCCATCAGAGAGTTGTTGATATTAGTGTGAGCCAGCTCAGAACAATCCAGCTACACATTCATACATCACATCCCATAATGCCTTATTTTCTGTTGGGTCTTCCAGACAGGCTATTGACAGTGTAGTGAAAAGCTGTTCAGGGATGAAAGTTAAGTGCACTAAACCCAAATCACCAGACATGGAAATGCACTAGAACAGGCTGTTTTGAACCAAAATGTAAGTAGTGAAGTTTCAATGGATGGATAAAAAATAACGAGGTTTAGAAACTGTGGCAGTAGAAAGTTTGTGCAGAAAGCAAGTAAATACAAGAGAAACACCATATAAAATAATTCTCCCAGGCTCATTAATATAATTGCTATTCCAAATTGTTGGGGTTTTTTTCTGCCCATCCACATTAATCCTTTGTTAAACTCTTCATTCGTATTCTAAGCACCAACTCAGTTGGAGTTACCCATTAGTTTATTAATTGCATTCATATTGATTATGGTTTCATGCATGACTTTACACAAATCACTGAGTGTGATTCCCAGACCCTCTTGTGCAATTCAGTGGATTCTCAATGTACTAGAGGACTGTGTTGCTGCAGCCATAGAGTCATATAGTATCTCAAGATTGAAGTGGCCCAGAAGGATGATGAAGTCTGACTCCCTGCCCTTTTCAGGACTATGAGAAAATAAACTATATGAGTGAGTGTTCAGATGAAAATGCTGTTGCTTTGCTTCTGCTTTCCTACACACAGTTACATAACCAACTACCATTCCAGTGGAGCCAGTGGCAAAAAACTGAGAAGATATTCAGTTTTTTTGTTTGTTGCATTTTAGTTAAGAGCAGACAGTTTACTATGTTGGTTTCAAATACTGGAAGGAAATGTCTCATCATTAATTCATTGAGTCATCTATTTTAATTAGATCAAGAGTTAGAGAGTTCACACACTTGTATTCATATTCATATTCATATTCATATTCATATTCATATTCATTAAGGAAATGCACCGTTACCTAATAAGATTGTGCATTGTTTCATAACATAAATAGTTGGACTAACAGGTTATAAAAATCAAAGTTAGGTACTACTTCTATTCACTTATGTTTCATTAAAATCATTAAACATTCAACACAGAATCACAGTTTAAAAATAAAGAAGAATTGAGAGTTTGTAATGGATAAAAATTCAGTAATTTCTTTAAGATTCATTCGTTAGAAATGTGACACAGTAAGGCAAGAAATTTAATGATGGTACTCTTGGAGCTGGGAACTCTTAATTTGTATTTATAATAGGTGATGGTGAAGCCAGAAATATTCTTTTAAGTTGAGACATGCCAACCTGGCTCATTTTTCTTAAATCAAGTGCCTCTACATTGCCCTGTGTTCAGTAAATTCACGGGATTAATGGACACCCCAGGAGACCTCATTTTACAGCATCAAGCAGCAATCAGCTGCTTGAGTTGTTGTCTCAGGAAGCCTCAGGTCTCCACAGCAGCACTAGAAGTGCTCATTACGTCTGGGTAACATATTCCCAACCAAGTACTTGTGACAGAATTAGCTCTGTGTTATAAGTTAACTCATTTGAGGGAAGATGAGGATGGATCATCTTCTATTTGTTCAATGAAGTATCTGTTTAAGATCTTTTGTGTCCCAGAAACTGACATTTTATTTTAAATTGCATGCTGCATTATACAGTTCTGTTCCTAATACCAACAACCATACATGATGAATTCAAGAGCACAATAGATGTTTGCTATCAATTTTGTAACATATTAGTATTTTACTCACAAAATACCACAGCCGGAAAAAAAATGTAGTCTTTTAAACAGCCATTTTCCTCTTCCACATCTTGATTTGTTTGGTTCTTTTTCAAAACTGTCTCTGCAAGAATGTGTTTCTCTTTCCTATCAATTTTAATAAACTCAGTAAATCCCCCTTGATCTAAATTGTATCTTCCTTTTTGTTTGTTTTGTTTTCCCATTTATTATGCTTGTTATAGCTGGATATTACAGCCTCATTAGAAGCAGTTTCAAAGCTTCCATTGAGTCTAGCCATGCTGGGCTGTGCTAGAGCCTGGGATGGAGATGGAGGCAGCTACAGCTACAATATTTTCTGATAGCCCTTCATGCCCTTTTGCAACATGTCCTTAACTTGGGTGATAGCGTAGAAAGAGAATCTGGTAAACGGCACAACAAGTCACAACTGATCGTGAGCATGGGGATTTCTCCACATCCTCATGGAGGTCAGGAATTTACTCTAAAGATATATTCTGGCTAATTTTTTTTTTCTATGAATAAATCATCAAAATTATTGCAGACTTACAGCTGATTAATGTAGATCACTGCCAATTATATAGCCTGTAAACACAGAAACTGGCAGGAAGGACCAGGATTCTGTCTCTGCTTTGGGTTGTAAGTGAAGAAAAGGAAGGACCAGAAGAAAAAGAAGGCAAGAGAACAAAGATGCAGTCATGCAGGATCAACTGTAAAATGAACAGGATACCATGGGATCTAAAGATTCTATTGTGTACGCCTGGAGTGATTGTACATAGCATGAAAACAGAAGAAAACCACTTGGCACTTGGATACCAGGACTCCTTCCAGGCAATTATTTCCTGCATCATGGTTGAAGAATATGGGATGACAGAGAGTTTAACTTTGGAAATTGCCATAAGGGTGCCATTAATCTACAAGTCAAGTGTCCAGTTTTATTTAAAATTCAACTAATTTTAATTGCCTTGTGTACTGCAGGGTGAGTTTCAAGCCATAAGCACTTGGCTAAAATAGAGATAGAAAAAGTATTCCTTCCTTCCTTCCTTCCTTCCTTCCTTCCTTCCTTCCTTCCTTCCTTCCTTCCTTCCTTCCTTCCTTCCTTCCTTCCTTCCTT
>PYHW01010375.1:7772274-7783408 GCA_013186435.1 Turdus rufiventris | reverse complement strand
TGCAATATCTTATAGATGAGTTTAAAGTGAAGGTGAACTGTATAAATATAATCCAAATGTATGATTAATGCTTACCCTGTAAGACATTTCTGAAGTAGACTGCAAATATACATAATATAAGAAATAAATTGACCAATCTGGATTTACTAATAGTATATTAATATTTAATCATAAAATTAAAAATTATTCTCTGTTGCTATGAGCAAAGAAACCCACTGATATAAGACATATTGCATCATTTATGATATTGAATAAGTCTACAGGAACTGGTTTTAATATTGCAGTATCTGCAAAGAAAGAGTCCAACAATTTTAAAAGAGATTTAAATGTTTAATGCTATTGTTATTAAAGACTGTAAAATGCTATCTGATATTATTAGCCTGTATTTTGTGAAAAAGGCACTTAATAAAAATGGTTCTAACAGCCATATATGAGTTGTGTGATAACTATTATTATGCTCACATCAAATACTCTGTTTCCTACACAATTTCCTAAACAGTGATTGAAATCATTGTTGAAAAGTGCTTTTAGCTAGCTCAAATATGAAAGACACTATATACAAGTTATACATATGTGTGTTTTATAAAAGAAGCCTTTAGGTCAAAATGTACAAAGATCTTAAAAAATGTCAAGTACATTTAATGTGAGAAGAGGTGACAGACAAGGATATATATCACATCACTATTAAATGCAGTGCTAGAACGCATGCATTGTACTCTAAAAATCACAAGTGGAAAAGCGAGAAAGGTAAGACATAAATGGAGGACTCACTCTTCAGATTAATTGATAATACCTCGCTCATGAGAAAAAGAATAAAAGAAAAGATCACCTGAGAGGAGAAGAGACAAAGTAGTATGAATCAGTGAGCAAGTTGAAGGAATTGACTTCGAATAGAAGGCAGAAAAAATGTCACAATCAGATTCCCTGAAGGATTCACATTTGTGCAGAAAAGCAGGACTATAAGGAAAAAATGAATTATTTTTTCCTTCTTCTCTATAGCAGGAACAGTTCTTCTGTCCAACTTTAAAAAGTCATTTCTATTCTATCTACATTTTTCCACAGTCATATTGATATGTAAGATCAGTGAACCATATCTGCAGAGGAGCTGGAAATATATTGAGATCTTTTATAATTTTTTATCTTTTTAATTTTACCCATAAAGCTCTTAACATTTTCTTTTAAATGCCTGAAATATAATCCTAATTGTAAGAATCCTACAACTGTTTCCAGTTCTACCACTGGTAATTTTGACAGTTCTGATGCCCTTTGTATTCTCAGGCTGTCCTTGAGTCATATTTCTTCATCTTCTTAGGGCTGTTGCTCTAATTACTGAATTGCACAATTATTTTTTTTTTGTTCTTTAATGGCAGTGTTTGTATTTTGAAATTGTTCTTTAATGACTTTATGCTTGGAAACTCTTTCAAAACAATAAGTCAAATGCTAATGGTAACATTAATATAGGGCATAGATTAGCAATGAGGCCCAGAGATAAAAATCAAGCAGCAAGACATTAATCATTAAGCAGATTTAGTGTATCTTTAGATTTTCCTAGATCTTCAAATCAAATTTAGTCAATCAAATCACATCATATATTCCCCCTCATGAATATATCATGCTTCATCGTAAAATGACACCTGCAACTTCAGTGCGAAAGTTGTCCTTAAGTCTTTTCCACTGATGATGAGAAACCTTATGGATTCCAGCCTAAATATATTGCAGCATTTATATATATCATTTATGCCCTAGTGTATTTCCCAGTGTGTTTGGAAATTATGTATTTGTTGTATTCTATTTAATTTATTTTTAAATCTTTTTTAATCTCAGTAGTTGGTTAATACTGGAGAAGAGATGCTTTATCACCTTCTTTTACAACTGGGGGTTGTACTCACTTAGGTCCAGGACCTTACCTTTGGCATTGCTGAACCTCATGAGCTTCACATGCATCCACTTACTGAGCTTGTCCAGTTCTGTCTGGATGGCATCCCATCCCTTGGTCATGTCAACCCCACCACTCAGCTTCTTGTCATCTGCAAACTTTCTGTAGCTGACTTGGTCCCACAATGTCATCTGTGGTGTTCTGGAACAGAATTGGTCCTAACATGGACCTGCGGGGACGCTACTCATCACTGATCTCCATTTTACCCCTTGATTTTCTCAAATTGAAGCTTCTTTCCATTTATGTTGTTTCCACTCCATTTTTAATATCCTCTTTAAGCTGCATTTATCCTAGAAGTCTTATTTCTGTGCTGCATGCAATTCCAGGCAGTTTTTTCTCAGTTAAATAAATTATATATTGATAATTATTCTGTCATGTTTTAACCCCAGTTGAAAACTAAACTACCATGAAGAAAATTAACTCTATCCCAGCCAAAACCAGTACATACTTCCTTTTAGATCTATCCCTTTGCAGTGTAAAATTACATAAATGCTCATATTTTATTAATTGTATATTTTCCAAAAATTAAACTGAATACTTACAATTTTGTATGTAACTCACAGTTAGGTACCAAATTACTTTTGCAGGTCAAGTCTTGATCACATTTTCAGAAAACCGATAGATTCAGCTCCCTCAATTCCACCAGTTTCTGAAAATGAGGAGAAAACTGTTGAATCACATTGGGATGTCTGAAAAATGTCCTCTATATCCACAACAAAAGGTTTTAGTGGCTGTATGCTCCATTTATAATGAGTTGAAAATGAGTACAGAAAATTTCAAAGTTCAATTCCTTTAGAAAGTTACCAGAAGAAACCATGTGTCTTAGAAAAGATTTGCTGAAGATCTGACTAGATCTGCTCGTGTTCTTTGAATTCTTATGTGAGATAAGGTTTGTTCCAATCAGCAGTCATGATTTTCATAATTAATAGATTAGGAATTGGTTTACATGTGCTATTAGTCCCAGCAGGGCTGTACCCTGAGAGGCATGTAGGACCTGCTAAAAGCATTGCACTTCTCAGCATTCTAGTAGCATATGGATGTGCATATGATTGAAAATGTTGCAGTAATTGGTTGAGTGTGAAAAATATGAAGATGTATTTTTTTGCAGAAGTTAGGTGTTGCCCTCTGTGAGTCAGCTGAGAATGGCAGCATTTACTGCCTCCGAAGAAAAAAATGCTTTGCACTAGATAGCTCTGTAAATCCTCACTGTAGATCCCTCAGTGGCAGAAACTATGCATTGAGTTTTCAAGGTGCAGAATGGCAGAACACATGTGAGATAAATTAAAATGTTCTGTACTGCCAGCTATTGCAGCTGAACAAATCACTTGCTTTTTATTCTATTTCCACAGCTAAATTTCCCTAGGAAAGGCTTTATGTAAGATAACAGCCTTCTCCAGGGAGGGGGAAAAAAAAAGAGAGCTTTCAGGGAAAAGTTCATTAATTTCAACCAGCCTGATGTTCAGTTACATATCTTAATAACAGGACATTTTTGTGGTACTCAAGTCTCACACTGCACACAAGTACTTTGATTACTTCCTGCGTTCTATCACCTGCCTGCTGAGTTTTAAAGATCTTTTAAAATCTATCTCACTCTAGCTGCAGAAGAAAATATATAAGGACATAAAAATTATGTGCAGGTATCCCTAAAACTGATGGATTTGGAAGATGTGCTGAACGAGCGCTCAAAACGAAGGTTCTACAACTGCTGTTTCTACACATCTATGCACAACATCTGACCACCCAGAGATGTTCTGAACCAGCCTGGGCATTTCTATATATTTCCTTCAAAAAAGCTGTTTACAAGTGCTCACAGTAATGATCCAATGGAAATAGGAATTACAGACTGAGGTCTAGTTTGCCTATTTTGGGCATGTAACTTACTTTTCAGCCCCTTATACCTACACTTCTGCTTGAAGATGTCTCAAGTGCATCTATGTCTTTCTCAAATTGTGGGAAGCAAACTGTCTCTAAGGTTTAATCTACAGTTTTGTCTTCCCCAAAAAGCGCATACACCCCATGGCAAACTTTCCATTTTGCCCTAAGTATCCTCAAGTCTGGTACTCTTAGGTGTAATTACTATATTTTTTTTAATTTCAGTCTGTATGAAGAAGTGTAAGGGCTGTGTTAAACCACTGCTAGGGTAGTTGTTTTGTGACATGATGCTGCATGTGTTTTTGTGGCATTTAAGGACTGCTTTCTTTGAGAAAAATCATTTGGGTTTTCATAAGACTATACAGGGCATGGAGAGGTTGGTGATGTCTCATCTTTGCTGCTTGTAGAGTGTGGTCCCTGCACTGAATGTTATTCTGGAACTGCAATCATTTTTATCTCAAAGGGAACTATGAAATGAAAAAGCCTGAGAATGAGCTATCACATGGAGTGGGAATGATAGAGGGCCATATTCTAGAAGCCAAGTTATTTGCTAGTGTAGATGTACCAAATAGTATTTTATAGCTGACATTTCACCAATACTGAATCAAGTGGAATAATTACCCTCAGCATCTTTCTTATAACATTACTATTAACATGTCAGAATGTGATTTGCCTTGACTTTCATTGTTGACTTTCATTTGATTTTTTTCCACTCCTACTCTTGGACCTTTTCCCATGCATTTACATTTACTCAGCAATTCCCAACCTTGTATTGATGAATGTGATTTTCCCCTCCAAAGTGCAGCACTTGACACACAGCTTGCTGAACTTTATTTTGCTGATTTAAAATCATATCTGAAAATTATTACAGTAATTTTGAATCTTGATCTGGTCCCTAAAGTATTTGTATGCCCTATGCTATTAATTAGTATCATGCATAGATTTCATACATAATCACAATTCATTTTGTCATCTAAATCACTAATGAAAATATGTTTAAAAGTCTGGAGACTGTAATCTGTAGCTAATTCATGTGCTTATATTTGTCCAATTTCTCCTTCAACCTCTAGCCTGAGAACCCCCAAGAGGCACTTTGGTAGTTGCATAAGTATTTAAAGCTTGCATTCATATCTAATCTGGTTCATAAAATTATATTTAAGTTACCAAACTCTGATTGCTTATGTCCCTGAAGAGGGAGAAGTCTGTTACTTACTGAGCTCTGCATTAATGTGGGTTAGTTCTTCTGTCACTAATTTTGCATTCCAATTTAGAAATAGGTAATCAAAAGTGGGCTAATGATGCTATATTTGTCTCATATTCTATTACAAGCACCATGCATTTACTCTACTATATTTATAAAAATCCATGGGTGTGTAGAAAATTGCCTCTGTAAGTTTTATTGTATCAAGTGACCTACTTTTCACCTTAGTCCTTTTGAACACAGCAGATATATTTACTGTCAGTTACTGAGACAAGAAATGTTGTATTGTTTTGTCTAGATCAGCATCCTTTAATGGCCATGCAGTCTATTAAATATCTATTACAGACTCTGGATTTAATAAATGATTTCTAATTGACTAGATGTCAGTGGCAACATTCAAGAAAACTCAGTTACATGGGATTTTTCATTGATTTTCCCTATATTAGAAAATGAAATGTCAGCTATCATTAATTGCATTTTCACAATACGAATCATACTGCAAAAGTAACTGCTAAGTGAAAGCGCTTCTAGCCTAACATGCTAGAAAAGTACTTTTTTTTAAATTAACCCAATATATAAACAATTATTACAGTTATGTGTCTCTGTGGGTCCTATTGATGTGAATGCAATTACAATCTATAATGGAGAACCATTTTGCAGGATTCTAGAAAAATAGCATTCAGGGACATATTTTGCACTTGTTTATCCTTATACACTGCACTGTCTGCACCCAGCACCACAGAAGTTGATTAGTCCACGGTATCTAGGAGTTCTTACCTACAAGGATGGCATCACCCCTTACATCAGCTTGCACCACTGTTTTCCATGACTCAAAGACAGAACTGCTAACTTATATTGTCTTATAAGTGTGTACATGTCTACCCATGCTATGTGTCATTACTAAGGAGGGTTTGATCCAGAATAAATTTTGAGTCTGTGACGCATGTATTCCTTACCACTGAAGATCCACAGTTCAAAATGTGTTGGCACATCTTTCCTGCCTGCCTGTGTCTGCATCTGTGTGATCAGACCATCATGATTATGTTTGCTTTCTGCGGGTGTGATTCCCTGGATTTTCTTTCATGTGATCACATTTACCATGCCAGAATCGACCATCAGTCTGTACGATCCTAGTGAGATGATATTGGAAGTGTGGATGTGAAAATTAATTTAACTATGCACAATTTACAGTAGTGCTAGAAGTTCTTATGTCTTTGTAGGGAGGGAAAAATCCATGACCTTTCTAAAGTATGTGATGTGCCATTCGATTTCCCTGCATCTGATTGATAAGCAAGCAGGAAGTTATATCTTCTGCCAAGGCAGACAAGCATAATTAAGCAATAAGGCAATGGAGGTAGCTGTGATTATCTTAGGATGCACCTGGGAGCTGCCTTGTTGCTATTTTAAAGCATCTTTATGTGAAGGGAACTGTATTAATTTCTGCTGAGAAAGATAAACTTGGCAGTTTGGAATGCTCATGAGCAGCAGTTTCAGTTGTGCTTTACAGAGAGTGATGTGGTGTGTTCACCCCAAACAATTAGGCTTCTCCTTCAGCAGAAGGAAAGATGGAGCAGGTTGTAAACACTTAATTGACAGTTCAGACCAAGAAAAAAAAAATAAAAAAGCACAGCCCCCTCCTGCAAAACAATTATGCTTTGGTTGGCTTCCAGTGAGTGCAAAACTCACATTTTTACCACTTCAGAATAAAAATATGTTGCCTCCAACACTTGATTTTCAGAGAAGACATCTCTGCATAATTAATACTATTGCATACACATTCTAATTTATGCATTTTAATTATATCAAAGGCCTGGTGAATAATTAATGCTAGCAAAACAATGGGTCTGAAGCATAAGCTGAAAAGTATCACTTTTTAATGGGTTCTGTAAATTTCAATAACTAATGAAAGTTATTTAACTATTTGATTGTGAGAATATTTCTCCCTCATACAATCAAGGATTAACTACCATAATTGAGCAGACTCTCAAGTGGAGAAATGTTAGCTCAGGTTAGTTATTTTCTGAGTGTACTATAATATATTGATCCACCTGAGCTATATTCTTGCAGTAAAGAGATTTATTTGCATGTATCCCCTCTGGGAGGAACTGGCACATCATTGGTATCATCTATAAGATGTAAAATCAAAATTTTGGGTACAGTGTTCCTCTTTGACCTCCTGTCTTCAAGTAGGTCAGTTCATGCAAGTTTCATGGGCAGATTTAGAACTGAATCTAAAGAAATACAAAATAGAATTTATTACCTTTGAGTTCAGCAATCTGAGAATTAAGGATGCAGGCCAGGTTAGTAATTTAGAGCGTTTCAGTGGCTGGAGAGAGATAGAACCTCTGGAGAATTTAATCTCATCCTAAAATGGGTTTTTGAAATAGATGGGATTAATAACCCTTTGGCAGTGTCTAGCATTTTTCTGTTTCTTACAGAAGAAGATTAGGATACTGTCTTACCCATACACCTAACTTCTAGACAGCCAAGTTTAGATGAAGTTAATCTCACCAGCAAAGGCAGCCTCTAAAACTATGGTGTAAAAGAAGACCTAGTCACACCAATCTGAGAGTGTAAAGACAAAAACAAAGGCAAAACAGAAGGGCTCATAGCACAGAGCTGTGCAAAGTTCAGTGTGTCACATTGACAGCCAGCATTGCTTGCTTGGCCAAGTCTCAGATTTGAATTGTGTCACTCATTAAGAAAGTATCTCCCACTCTGAGGGTTCAAAATATACTTTTACATTAATCTGCCATATCCAAACACCATCTTCCACCTGCCCTGGTCCCTGGAGCAGTGCTGGGCAGTGTGATGTGCTAGGAGCAGGCTGTCCCAGATGTGCTGCATGCCCTGGCTTTCCTGTGCTCTGAGTTTGTCACACAAAGGGTGCATGGGGACAGCAGGCAGCACTGACTGCATAGCATGGAAAAAAACCATCTAACTGCATAGCATGGAAAGCCTGGCAGCAGAAAGTACTCATTTCTTTAGGAGAGTAAAATGGAACAGCAAATGATGAATTACTGCAATCCCTGGCAATATATTACATACACTCAAGAAATATCAGCTTGTCAATATGAATATAAAATGAATAGCTTCTACCAAATTTTTTGTTCTTGTTTTTCATATCAGAAGTTTCCACTTTAATGCAAAATGTTTAAGGAAGTGTCACAATAACAATAACAGTATAATGAAGGACTTTTAAAAGAAATAAGAGAGAGCAGTGACTTTTGGCTCCTATGCCTGAAATTTTCACTTTTTACCTAATATTATGCATTGAATTGATGTATTTGACTCCATAGCACTCACTGAGGAGATATGGAAGGCAACTATGTAGGAATGAGTTGTGTTTTCCCTGCTTTCAGCTGTGTTTGCATGACGTGCTCTTCTCAGTGGTTGTGGTCTGTGTCAGGCAGGCAGGAGTCACTTTCAGTTTGGTTAGGCTGGTTGGTGTGTCCCTTCATGCAGGTGTCAGGAAGGATAGGAAGGAACAGAAAAGGTTTTTTGCTCCAGGGAAATCTCAGCCAGCAGTAGCAATCTGCTGCCTGGCCCTAGTGAAAAGCTGAACACAAAAGAAATCTGCCATAGCATCAGATTAAACCAGTTTATTTCTTGTGAGCAATAGTACCTGAAAGAGCAGACAGATTTTGGGGCAATCTGGAGCTGGTGTCAGAGTCAACAGGCCAGCACTGGGAGCTAACTTGTTCTTCACTGCTCAGCTTTCCTGCCCAGCAGCTCAGCACTATCCTGATGACGTTCCCCTGCACCCCATTCCTCTCCACTTTTCTTACTGCAGAACCCACAACGGGTAGTAAGAACAATTCCCCAACAAACACAACTCTTTTATTGATGTATTGGTTTAAGGAAAAAGCCTCCTCACCCCTTTTGGGATGGAGTCTGGCGTTCCAGCTGTGCAGTGCTTGCAGGGTGGCTGTTGAAAAGAGCTGCTGGAGTAGGAGTTCATGGTCTCAGCTCAAGTGCCTCCCTTTGCTTCTGCCTTTGCAGGACTACGCTGAGAAGGAGAAAGCTGCAGCTAAGGCCCTGGAGGATGTGAAGGCTAACTTCTACTGTGAACTGTGTGACAAGCAGTACCACAAGCACCAGGAATTTGACAACCACATCAATTCTTATGACCATGCTCACAAGCAGGTAAACCTGATAAATGTCTTGCATGTTGTGATGGCCTCTCTTCCCTCCTCATTGATTGTGGGAGGTTTCTAAATTCACCCAAGTAGGAGACAATTCATCATTTAATGTTTTCAACTTTAACATGCTACTTCCCACTAAAATAAAATAGAAAATATAATTTTTATCACAATTTCTTTTAAGGTACTCTGAAAGACCTCCAGCTATAATTTTAGATACATGCTTAATTCCAATGTCCGGACTTAATTTGATATTTTTAAATGTGGAATTACTTAAAAACCACAGGCAGGGGGAAAGACCACTTCCTCAAATGACCTCTTTTGACCCTCCCACTCACAGAAAAGCCTCTATTCTTCATGCTTTTACCAGAAGGCATATGACCATGCTGTTTCAAGCTGTTTCAAGGGCAGAAAATAATTTCTTATTTCCTTTTTTTTAAAAAAAAGCAGCTGTTTCTGGAGTTAAAATCTATGTCTCATAATGCTTCTCAGGTGAGATACATTTTGCCTTGCATGCAGAGCAAAGATATAAAATAATTTCTTATGAGATGTTGGATTCCTGGAAAAAGATAATAAATACTAATTTTTTATCACTTTTTGTATCAATTTTATCACAATTGTATATGGTAGGTATATTCTACCCGTATGTGCCTATTAACTTTATTTCCTGCATCCCAGTTTTCCTCCAATTTTAGCAAAATCCATATTTCAGTTGCCAATATGGAAGGAAAATGCAATCAATTCATATAAGCACTTCAGAATTTAAAGAAAATGGTTTGCAAAGGCCAGGAGTAAAGATTTCTGAACCTCTGAAGTGAGGGGCTACATCTGCTGACCTGGCCTGCTGAGCACATGTAACTGGATTCTCTAGATGGATCTTTTTCTCCTGTTTCTGCTAGTGCTTGCATTTAAGTGCTCACATATTGCGTGCATCCAAGTTACAAGGGAATTTGTGTTCTCTGTGTGATCACACTTGTGGGTTCACAGGGGTCAGGAGCTACCTCAAAAATATGTGAAACCATTAGAAGTTGCAGGCACTTCTGACAGAGGATTAGAAATTATAATGTTGAGTAAAATGAGCAATGCTAAAGGCAAAACTGCTTGCTCTCCCTGAAAGCAATCTTATTGTCTTCTGCAGTATCACAGAGGGTGTAAATCACCCTGGAATTTTCTGTGTGCATCTATCACAGCACTTCATTAAAAAACTGCCTGAGGTCTGCCCACTTATCAAATGCTGAGCCATCCTGCTGAAGCACCCCAGTCAGCTACCCATGGGTAATAATAGGACTCTTTTGTCCCATCACTCCCAAACCAGAGTTATGTATTTATGTAGTAAATCAAAAGCAATTCCTCTCATCACCATTCCATTAATTAATCCATAAAAATTTTTATAATAGTACAAAACAAATGCTTTTCCAGATCCTAAAACTGTGACTCTAATTCCTGTAAATCCCCATTTGCTTCACAAAAGATCTTTTCACCCTTCAGCTGTTTTTTTTTTTATGCCATCAGAAATGCATCTGAACTCAAATGGAGCCATTTGCGCTCTTTCCTCTTCACACACTTTCCCTGCAAAAAGCAGTTTATGCTAAATCAGCCTACTTCATGCACCAGCTATGATTGGGTTGTTGGGCAGGGGAGGTTTTGGCAGGTTTCTGTTACAAAAGGGCTTGTTTAAGAAGTAAAACTCTTCTTAATTTTCAGATAAATTTACTGCTTTAAAAGCTGCCAGACATAGTGCTAGAAACTAAGAGTCTGCACAGAAATGCATGACACATACAGAATATCAACTGGCAGTGCAAGCTCACCTCATCCTGCCCTTTCAGATGTAGTTCAGAAGCTCAGTTAGTGAAGGATTAGCTAGCTACCCTCCTGATGTGACAGGCTAATTCAGTCTCTTCTCCCCTCTCACTTCTTACCTGGTCAGCCACGTCTGGGAAAAGCTTTAGTTTGTCCTTAGGAATAGTGTAGGTGTACCCTTTT
>PYHW01010375.1:7740714-7765090 GCA_013186435.1 Turdus rufiventris | reverse complement strand
GCCATTAGCAGAAAATGACTCGCTAGAGGAAGGGTGGGTTGTGAAAAGATAAAGAACAATGTCCTACTGGTTTCAATGGATGGCCCATTAGCAGAATATCTGCCACAGAGATAAGGATCACTGCGCTCACCCTCAACAGATAGTGATAGAATAGATACCTTTTATCAGACTCTGTATTGTAACCCAAGACAGTTGCCGACATCCGGACGTGCGGCTTATAATCGTGAAATTACTGTAATTAAAACATTCTGTTATGACTTTTTTAACATGGCAATGCTAACTGAAACCAAAAACAACAAATTAAAACAAAAGGCTTCTTAAAACATTTCATTCAAATTAAATAAAACTGTTTTGACCAGGTCATACTTCTTTATCCTAGTACAAAAAAGCATTATCAAAATCAACATATTCCTCTTTGGTTCCGAGTTCTGAAGTGCTAATACATGCAGAACATAGAATATTACTTAATTAAATGAGCTAGGCATGTAGAACCTAAATATTTATGTTTAGATTATTATTCCTTGTTAACCTTTAGGGCAGCCAGACTGAAGTCGTGCCTGTGTTATTTAATAAATAAGATTAATTATGTTGGGAGGTGCTGTCCTTTTAAACATCTCTGTATTCACGGATACAGAATGTTTCCACTTTTTAAATACCAGATATAAGGACAGAAGAAGCAGAATAAACAGCATGTTTGCTCTCTACTTCAATGCAAAATGTTACCATCCATGTGAAACTGTCCGTTCACCAAGAACTGGGCAGGACTGGACACAGAGATGCATTCTGCCAGCTCCAGAAGACTGACAAATATTACATAATTCTGTGTATAAACCACACACTTTGCACAGTTGGTTGGGGTTTTTGTGTTAAATCAGTAGATGTGGAAATCATGGTGTCATTTTAAGGTCAGGGTCCACAGTACCTACAAACAGTGAGGTGAGAGAGGCAAAGCACTGCCAGATGCTGTGATTGGTTTTGGTGACCCTGTGTTCACAAGCACTGGAACTCATATTTGTGGAATGACTTCTAGACTAAGGTATTATTCAACCAGATTAAGGAACCTGTTTCACAGGATATGCCACACATGTACATGTCTTACCTGAGACGGTCTAGTGCCATAATCAGCTTTTTGGAAATACAGCAATTAGCTCTCAGAGCAAAATGCTAAATGCTCACAGAAAAAAATTACATTTCTCTTGCCTTCTGCATCACTTTTGAACTTGCTGATAACTTTCCCTCACCTGAAAAAATGATAATACTTTTAATCCCATTGACATACGCAAAGTTATCTGGCAATATAAACATCTGTCTGGAATCTGTATCTATTGTAGTTCTGTTCATTTTTTAAATGCACCTTCCAAACAATAATTAATATGCAAAAATGTAGCTGCACAATTGATTCCTGTGGAGCTTTAAGTCATGCTTATCATCTGTGTTTGTGTTCAAGGAACCTTACAATGTGCCCTGTATGTATTTAAGGGGCATTCCTAGCAGAAACAAATATTTTAAAGCAAAATAGAAACACATCTGTGCATCATCAATACAGCAGTAAAAAGTGTGAGATTAGTAACTTCTTATCATTACTTAGTTAAATGCACTAATTAACATATTTTAATATATCTCTAAGGGAAAAATAAAGGAGGTAACCAGGCTGTTTATCATTTCATATTTTTAACAATTTTATATTATATTTTATATTTAATTTGTCAGAAGCCATTAAAAAGACAAGGGCTCTTTAATAAAATACTTAGATTCAATTTCAAGGGAATAAATAAAGAAATGTAGGTGACATTCATGTGAATACCAAACAAACATACTAGTGCAGGTGATGGGACAGTAAAAAATATATATTTATTGAAAAGAAACCTAACCAAAACCAAATCAAGCTAAACTAAAAAGGCCTAAACACTAACTTTTCAGGAAATGTTTTTAGAGTGGAATGGTTACTCAAGAATGTGATAAGATCAAAACTATAATTCATAGAGAAGTTTTACATCATTTAGCTTCAATCAATACGAAATGGTTCATAAAGATTGACATACTTTGCTTCAGCAGTGTTACTTTAGAAAACTACATTTTGTTTTTCATTCTTGAGGTACAGAAATTATAAAAATTTCAATTTAAGACTCTATGTTGCATTGCTCTTTAGATGCATTAACATCAAGACACTTGATTTTTTTTTTTTTTATTTTTATTCTGAATTTTATTCTTCCACTAAGACTAAAAAGTAAAGAAATCCCAGATATCAAAGTTTCCTGCACAGCAGAAATTCTAGTGCTTTAACAAGTGTGTTAGTATAGAGGAATTGACAGACATGTCCTGGAACTCTGTGACATACTTTATGCTTATAGTTAGCATTTCTTGGCTTGTTTTCAGCTCTTAGCATGTTGATGGATTCCAAGTACTGCTACCTTCAAAAATGACACCTAAATACTCACGTTGAAAAGTCACATTCCATTGATGTGCGTTTACACTTTCCGCTTAGGATCTCTGGTATTCAAGAGGGTTGAACATAAAAAATTAAATAATTTCTGGCAGAAGGAAAACAATGTATGGTTTGTATTCTGAACCTGCCCTGCACCCCCCATCTTAGCCCAGATTGTGTGAATATCAAATCATAATTAACTGAGAAACTATAGGATAAAGTAATGTCATGTTTAGGGGTAAAGCAATGCAATTTATTAAGGAACATAATTTCCCCAGGCAAGTGGTCATGGCACACAGTCTGAGAGTTCAAGAAGTGTTTGGCCAATGCTCAGGCACACCATGTGAGTCTCGAGGTGTCCTGTGCAGGGCCAGCAGCTGGACCCAATCATCTGGCTCAGAATATTCTATGATTCTTTGATAGTTACCAGTGTTTGCATGCAAAAATATTGCCTAATAGGTACAACTTAATTTTCACCTTTCAAAAGGAATCCAGATTATTCAGATGAATCCCATCTTTACTTCAAAGCAACATTAATTCTTGTTATCTGCTCATAATGACCACCTTTTCTGAGTTCAATGTTACTTTTATGTAATTTGAGTCAAACTTATACCAAACATTCAATTCATTGGCATAGTCTTGGCTGTCAATAACCTCCTTCCCATTTTGAAATTTAAGACACCATAATGTCCATTTTCTTGGTTAAGGAAAAAAAAATGGAAAAAAATAATTAAGATTCTGGCTTTCAGTTTAAAAATAGTAAGAAATTGGAACAGTACACATGTCAAACAACAAGTCATATCCTAAAACATCTAGACATAGGGTATATCAGAAGTATACAGCAATTATAGAAATCTTGTTATTTTGGAGAAATGAAACAATCTTTTTCTTATATAATTATTTTTATTGTTTCAGAAGGTCTCTCTAAAAGCTCAACCTACAGTGCGTGGGAAAATAATCAATTTTTTTCAGAAATTAAAATTATAACATTTCACTCAGCTGCCCCAGTCCTTGTCTCCAGAATAGTTTCCAGTATTGTTTTAAATCACCTAGTCTAAAGAATGTGAAACCACTGCCATGTTGTATCTGCATCCTTTTTCATTTCAGTACATATATTCACAGTATTTCTCTTTTTTTGAAAGAATTAAAATTCAGGGGTGTAGAAAAGTATGGATTACTGGGATAAGCAACCATGGTTTAAATAAAAGAGTAACTTTAAATTTTACAGGAAAGAAAATTTAATGGGTAGGAGTAGTAAAGCTTGCTTAACAGGATCTTTGTGTCAAGTGATAGGAAATAATTTGAAAAGTGACATAATATTTCAGAAAGAGTGAGTGATGGATGATCTTTAGACTATTAAACATGCTCATGTCTACATGAAAAACTAGATGTGTTTATATCATCCTTCGATGTAAGAGTGAATACACATGGACATTATCTATTATCAGACATGGAGCATGGCTAATTAAATGTTCCTCTCATAACTCCAGAACATATAAATAGGTAAGAAAAGTAGTACAGGATTGCCCTTATAAAAGTACACAATGTTCATTTCTACTCTTTTCTAGTTTCTAGAATGCTGTTAAAATTTTAAATTATGGCATCACAATTGAAGTGTGTCAAATTTCAGCTCAGTAACATGTTGCACACCAGTAAGTTCAAGGGGACAAAATATAAACCACAAGTTACAAATCCATAATACTTTAAGCACATGGCAATAAAATGGGAGGCAGATAGGACCAAAATATCTTTGCCTTTATAAACTGGAAAATTAGAGCATTCACTCTTCATGGTTCGGTCTTTTTCCATGACACACTGAATTTGCTTAAAATGCACTTTATTGCTCTTGTTATTTCAGAAGGAAATGCTGTTTAACTGGGAAGAGAGATGGATAAGCCAAGCAGAAGGAAGAAATGACACTAACATCAAAGGAGAGAACACACAATAATCATGTGAAGCAAAAATTGAGAAATAATTAAATAAACTATAAAATATAATGAAAATAACCTTTTTAAAAATCAGTACAATGTACTGAGATGTGTTCTCAGAAGATTGTCTCTGATAATAAAAGGTTAAACCAGGCTCTTGAATTATTATCCCTGAAAAAAAACCAACAAAAATTCCCCCAAAAACCCAAAAAAACCCCAACATCTGTTCATCTTTTTATGCAAATACCAGAGACTAGAACATTAAAAAAACCCAGAGACTGGAATATAAACTTCTACTCCAATCCCACGCACAAAGAAATTAAAATTAATAGATCTTCCATCTGAATGTGCTGCCCCTGTGGGCCTCCCCTATGACAAGAATAGCACAAATAAACTTCATCCATATTATGGATCTCTAAAAATAATAACATATGCATTAAAGTTGATCTTTATATGTTATTAGCATTATCTTGATCAACCCAGACATACAGGAAATAAAAGAAGAGAAACAATTGTATTTAGCAAATGAAAAATAAAATATTTGCATATATCTGTTTAAATAACAAACAGTAACATACACTTCTTTCAGGAATTTAGTTTCATAAAGGTGAATGAGCTTGTAAAATGGGCCGGGAGGAGAAAATCAAACAGAAAGATGTGAGAGAGAAGAAAGAAATTTCAAAGAGCATTTGGCAGATGGTTTAAGAACCCAAATCCCAGAACAGAAAAAGACCAAATAGGTTATAAACAGCTAATCTCATTTAGAAGGAAAGTCAATTCTCTCTGTCTTAAATTTATAATAAAGGAGAGAAAGGAAAAATGGATGGTAAATACTATAAATCACAAGTGTTGAAATTGGAAAAGAAGTGATGGAGGAAGTAAAAGGGCAAAAGAAAATCTGTAGTCATCAGAGGTGAGGGCATGAAAGTTTCTGAAAATCTATAGGGAACATAAAGTATCTTCTGATCCAAACTGAAATTATTTACTTGTTAGCAGTGACATAAAAAAGACTATTCAACACAGATTTCTGTTCTATACTTGGAACAAAGCTAGATGTCTTAGCCACATCCATGATGTTTAAGATGATTGTGAAGTATCTCTCTATAAATACTTAAGAAGGACTTTAAGCAACATATTCTAGAAACAAATACTTTTGTCTCAGCTGGTCCAGGACATAAACTCTACAAATAATTAATTTTGATTTTTAATGAGTCTCAGAGTACTAGAACAAAAAGCATCAAGATAGATGATGCCATGGTAGAATTTAAAAAGAATAAACAAGAAAATCTGTCATTCACACATTAGTGCCAGGGAAAATATTGGCATGACTGATATGAGTCTCCATGAAATATTGAAGAATTTTAATGTAATTAATTTGATTTATTATGGATTATATAAAATAGCTCTTGTCAAAGTAACTTAAATTCATCAATTTATCTGGTGTCCCCTGTCCTGTGTTAGTGAGAAGTTATGATTGTATGATTGCAAAATTCCTTTGTGGTCTTTTCTGATTAAGCAAAACTGCAAGAAAATGGCATGTATTAAAGCCCTTTTACTTTGAGCAGGCTTTTTTATTTATAGAATTGCTGCTAGATTCCTGGTTACCTTTATGCATTCTACTGTAGAAGAGCTCAGTCTACTTTGAGCAAATACAAAAGAAAGAATATTTTGGTTTAGATTGATTTTTTTTAAAGCCACTATCTAATATATTTTCTATGGATAGCTATTAAAAAAGCAATTTTTTACTTCCTTCATATATTTGATGAGGCTTCTGCTTCAACTCCCTCCAATATCCTTCACACACATTTGCCCAGTTCATAACTTTCCATCTAAAGTTTGGTGACTGTTGACTATAAACAAGGTTATATTTATCTCAAGTACATACAAAAATATTTCTTTTTAGTGATGGACTTCTCTTGTAGAGCACTTCAAAGTCACTGTGCAGTGGTTTTGTCATCTTCCTCTATGTAAACTATGAACATAGCACAATAATTTGGAAGAGGAATATCTATTGTTGTCCCCTCAGCATTATCAGAGTGATCAAGAATCAAACTATTATACAGATAAATCAAAATTAGGTTTAAATCACATATCTGACTTTTTTTTTTTCAATTGATGTACAAAGAGTTAGAGGTGATAATTAAGCATAAATATCTGTAAATGTTGATTCAGTCTCCTCCCTGCTCTTTCTGAAATTCATCTCTCTGTGCCTTCATTTATTTATTCACAAAATATCATGGTAAAAATGAAGTTTTGTTATGAAATCTGAGGTCTATGAAAAGTTTTATTTAAAATGGACATTTCTACTGTCATTTTCGTTACTCTGAAAGCATTCTGACTGCATTGAAGAAAGACTGAGGCCAGGATTTGGAGTCACCTGTAGAATTCTGGGACAATTTAGATTCTCACTCTTCATTAAAATGTAGGTGATTTTTTTATGCTGCCTGCTACAGTTAAAACAAAGATAAACAAAGTGGTAAGACAAGCTTTAAAAGCATGTGGAAAGTCTTAAATATTTTAAAAATAAGATTACAATAAGTACTGAAATTTTTGAAAGGAGTAAGTCTTGCACAGGATCTGTAATTCCAGTTTCTCTTCTTTTAGCTGCTTAAAGGAGAAGGAAAAAGAAATAAAATATATAAGAATATGGTTTTGATCTAAGAAAAATCCAAACACCCTGACAAGTGTGGTAATACATGAACTTGAAGGGAAGATACAGACTCTGCCCCAAGTTTTTATCATTCAAATGTGTTGATTTTTCTGGATAAACTGCTCTGTATTCCAAACTGACAATAAATGCATCTAAGCAAAGTACACAGTGTGCAGCCAGCTTGGTGGAGCCTATGACAATATGTTTGCTGGAACTGATAGAATCATGAGTGGTCAATAGCTCAGGCTTCCACAGGAGTGAGTTGCTGGCACAAAGTGCACGTTCTGTCGCCTTCCCTGTGGATACAGGCTCCAAACACATCTGTTTCAACTTTATTTGTGGGATTCTTATGATAAACACAATTGGGTCTTTTAAAAATATCCACGAATGGATACTTTTATCCAGCAAGAGATTAAATCAGTTTAATTATCAGGAATATTTGGAGATCTGGTCAAACAGTAAGAGTTTCCCTGAAGACATGAAAAAACAAGCCCTCCACAGGGTGATCCGTAATTTTTCCTTCAGGTTAGATCCATGATCAGCATCTGATAGATCAGATAGAATCTGATAGGTGGCTTCTCTAGGACGCATCTGAGGAGTGAGTTTTCCTTTCTCCTGCTATCATCTCAATCCATAATTCAATCATACCAGGATATTTTCTTTTTGTCTTCTCATTTATTTCCCCTACCAATATTAAATCTGTTACAGCTGACTATAATATAAAATACTCTAACAAATAATTACTTCCACACGCTTCAAAGAGATCTGTAGCTATTTATGAGTAAAACAAATGAAAATTTATCAATTAGTTTTTGAGCTTCATGTCTCATTGTTAATTCCAGTATATAATAGTTTTTCCAATTTATTGTTAGGATTTTGCTTACCATAGTAAAGGCAAATTCCTTCATTGGTGTTTCCTTACAAGGAAGGTAACACTGTAAGCTTTACCAATGAAGTTCAATCGTTCTCTAGTGACTATCACTCTCATTTGATGGTTTGCAGTGTGAAATCATTTTACAAATAATGCATTTGGTTCCAATTTTAGGGTTACAGGCAAGAGAATAATTACTTAAATTACCATTCCTTTTTTCCTCAATTAACCCTTTTATGGTGAATTTGGTTTGAACTTACAATTAAAGAGACTTTTTGCTGAGTGGAAATAAATATTTAAAGCAAATCAGGGACTCAAACACTTGCATTAGTTCAAGGACTTCAATTCTAAGAAGGCTCTCTAAATATAACAGAAGACATACACCTCATGTGGTATATACATTTGCACCTGGGGCTGGAATGCATGATGAGTAGTTTGGAGAGTGCATTGTGAATGATATTCCAGAACAAAAATATTCTAAATGTAACAGGAAAAATAATTTAATTTATACTACACTGACATTTTCTAGCTTAACACATAGAAAATTATTTTTTCTCAAAGATGCCTTCTATTTACATCCATGCAGTTACACTGCTTGAAGATTTACTACTCAGTATAGTTGCAACACTTCTTCCCAGAATCTGAATCATTTAACACTGAGAACACCTGTAAAATCTATATAATGGCACAGCCCCTGGCAGAATACTGTAATATTGTCTCCCAGTGCCATACTCCTATGATCCTCAAACTGAGACACTTGCCATTTGAGAATGAGGCAAAACAGTTGCTGAGTAGCTCAAATTTCTCATATGTTGTTACGAGATCACTACTCTTGCTTGCTTTCTTTAACCTTTTTTTTTTTTTTGGCTGAAATTATTGCTCTCCTGTTATTCTTTTTCATCCTTTGCCAAGACCAGCTCCAGCTGCACCCTGACCTTCTTGACCAATCCTTACACAACTGAACAGCATCACTGTACTGTTCCCAGGATACCTGTCCCTGCTTTCACTACCTTTCCATTTCTTTCTTGCCTCTTCATTTGATTTAGCCATGGGATTCTCCTTTCCTCTTACACCAAAGGACTGGTGTACCTTCCTTAAAGATCTGCCAGCTTGGTTCTGCTGCCTTGTCCCAGAGGACAGTTTCTCAAGTGACTAAACCCTTGATTCCTCCCACCACCTTGCATTGATGCCAATTAGATCCTAACTTTCCAGCAGAGCAGTGGAATCCAGCTCCATGGGTTTGCTGTCCATGCTGTGTGCATTGGCGTAAAGGCATTTTAGCCGGGAGGTCAGCAGTGTCTCCTTCATAAAGGGACCCCCTGTAGAAATTAAGATAGACACCCTTAATAATCTCTGTACACAATGAAAAGAAAGATTACTTTTCCATTTCCCTTTACCCCTCTTGTTTTAGACAGCTGATTTAAAAACAGGTGATTAGGTCCCCGAAGTGATTATTTCTTTCCAGTGGTTGTGAAAAAAGACATCTGAAGGCATGGCAATCCAGGTAAACATTTACCTGCACAGGGAAGAATAGAAATCACGATCATAACTCTGGATAGAAAGTAAACTCAGGACTGCAAATGCAGCCAACAGTGAGTTTTCAGGTGCTCATAGGTGCAAAGCAAGTACTGGGCCAAATAAAGTGACAATTTTTAAAAGAACAAAACACAAACCCCCCCAGACATTAAGAATTGGAAGAAATTGCTAAATTACAGGTATTTGACCACTGCTATTTGATGTCTAGCAAAAGTAGGTAGTGAAGATGAAGCTCCATTAACTCATTTAAATCTCCTGGTGGTTCATATCAGAACTCCAGGAGGAAAAGCATAGATTCAGCAGTTTTTGACTGAGTCTTAGAAGAGACCATGAGACTCAGACTGGTTCTACAAGTAAATCTTTCTATGACAATGAACAGTATTTTGTAGTCTTCTAATACTCTCTATGGGTGCTTATAAAAAAAAGGGATGGTTTATTTTAGATATGGAAATGTCCAGACACATATGTGTACAAAAAACTTAGAAAGAGTAAAACATGAGTCTAAAAAAGAAACATAACTACACGACAACTATATTTGTAGCAGGTAAAGGACAGAACAAAGAAGCTATTGAATAAATCATATTTTATTATACATGCCTGTATTTGGATACCCAGTTAAGTACCTAATTACGTGAAAAATGCAACTGCTGTGTAAAACAATGTTAATTTTTAAGCACGCCTGCTGAGCTTGGGGTTGTCATTCAGATACCTGCTCAATTGCATGCTCTTGTACCCCACCTGCAGAAAATATCTGTGTGCTTGTCAGAAGTCTGGCACAGGTTATTAGTGAAGAAAACCAGGACTTTACAGGTTCAGCAGGCAGTCCCATGATCTATCCAGCATAGCTGACAAATTTCATTATGACTTCTAACTAGAGCTCTGTCAGTGCAGCTTTGTTTTGTTTTGCTGAGGGGATGTGCGGAGAGAGCCCTTTCTCTCCTCAGACTGCAGAGCTTTTGATTTTTTGGATTTCCGCTCCAGCTGATGAGTTGTCTGCTATGCTTACCTGCATTTCTTTTTCTTTTCTCTACTTCTCTGACACATGCTGCATGCCATTAGAGAGCAAAAAATACTGCTGGAACTCCTATTCTTAGTGTTGGTCCATTTGCTTTTTTGATTATCATCCTAACTGTCAAAGAAATGAAATGGCATTGCTTTGCAGTACTGCACTCCGTAGTTCTTGGTTTCACACTGTTCTTTGTTTCCTTGACAGGTAGAAACTGTTTCTGTTTTTCCTCATGAATGCTTTATGTGTGATGCTGAACAGCTCCTGGTGACAGCTAAAACATAGCAAGCCATCCTAAAGGGCATTTCTCAAATGTTTTTCTGCCCTTTCTTCACAGTGGACATGTTAATAAGGCTCAAGAGTACCTATGTTTTTCTGTGGAGAATAGGATCTTTACAGCTTAAATATCCCTACACTCATGTAAATATTACCTAGGTGACAACATTTGGATTTGTTCTGGGAAGATTGTCTAATTTATTTTTTAGCTTTGGCTCTAATATATTATTTGAAAAGCTTCTTTCTTGAACTAAAAGTAACAGTGTCTTACATATTCATCTGTTTGACTGTGAATTGCAGACAATGAGGTTGAGGGAATGGAGTGCTATGTGACTGGCCTGGCAAGGGACAAATGAATAGTGAGAGGGGGCACATAAAGGGACAGGTAAGAGCTAAACATGGTGGAGCAACCATTTCTTTCCTGTTTCAGAGTCTAGTTCAATGAAGTATTAGATGTTGTGGCTGATAAAAACTTTACAGAGAAACACAGATTTGACGAACTGTAGATAGTTCTGATGAAATGGTTAAACTTTCATCAGGCCCTGGGAAGCATGATGATTCTTGCTGATTGGTGGAGCACCAGTTCCTTGAGCAACTTCCTGGCTTTCTCATCCTCATCTAACAGAGAGTGTGCAAAGCCATCAGGGTGGCTGAGAGCCAGAGACCCATCTTAAGCTCCCTGAGCAGATGGTCTGTGGACCAACTCGCCCTGCCTCCAGATCAGTGCTCAAAGGCATACGTTTTGGGGTCCAAAAGGCTGAGAGCAAATAAAAAACTTCTGCTCTTATTCTCCCAGTACTTATTTTTCTCTCACAGATATTCTCTGACTTTTTTAAAAAACCCATACTTAAAGGACAGCTGATGTGACAGTGGTGAGAGATGCTCACTACAGCTTTCCAGAAGCCTTGATAGAAAGAAATCACAGACCTTGTATGGCCTGTTTCCACCAAGTGTTTTTCCACACCTCTCTGTCATATTATGCCATTGCCACTAACTGGACTCTTTCATCTTATCTGGACAAAAAAGAAGCTCATCGCTTTACATGGTGGTTTTCACCCATTTGCTTTGTCATAATCTATTGGCAAAAGCTAGACCTCTCTCCAGAAAGCAATTCTCTCATGCATTTATAGTTTTCTTGACCTCTACAAGCTGAGGACTCTGCCTCCAGCCCTGTTTCTCAGAAGCAGGTGCATGTTGGTCAGTGTACAGCTCTGTGCCATGGCTAGACTGCTTCTCATACCTGAGCTGCAGAAAGCAGTGTTTGCTTTTATAATGCTTGGTCAGCCTTCAATTTATCCTACTGATTCATACTGGTCTTTTGGCCCTGCTGGAGTGAAAAACAGCATGAGATGATGGCAGTGATTGGGAGGTTCATCCTTAGGTGCTGGTGGACAGTCAAGTAGGCACAGATGCTCAAAGACAAGCAGCAGTTTAAAAATGACTGTGTATCAAAACCTTTATTCAAATCTACTTTGCAAAAAATGCTCCATGGAAAATTTAGCATTTTGTGGTGTTGATACAGTAGCTCTGAATTACACAAATGAGCACAGCCATGTCTGGACCAAGGGGAAAGGGAATGCAGCGGTTTAGTTTCAGTTCCAGCCCTCAAAGCTTCCAGTTTGGGCATCTGGCTGAATACACCAGAGCTCCCTCCCAACTTGTAAATATTTTTCCCAAAAAAAAACAACTGGAGAAGTGGGGAAGGGGGAAGGCATTTCTGTCGTGGAGTATGGAAACATGGAACTGAGCTGGGGAGCTGTATGGTTAGACGTGACTTGCTGACTCCTAGAGAGCACAGTGAACTCAGAGACAACTGTTTTTGCAGAGAATGCTGCTGACACTTTCTAGTTTACGTCTCCTCCTTAGTTTTCCTTGTGTTATCAGTAGTGCATAATCAGGCAATAAAGAAATGTAATAAAGGCAAAGAATTTTGCTCTCTCCAGCGGCAATTACTTGATTTATAGATGAGTGAGGAAATTAAAAAAATGTAAAAATAACTATAAAAGATTTTCCTGATCAAATATTTCAGACAATGGTTCTCTCCTTTGAGAAAATAATACAGCCTTAAAAAGGTACAAAACCAACAGATAAGCCCCCACATGTTTGTGTACACATATGCAAGAAGAGAACCATAAAACATATTATATCTAGGAGCTCAGAGTTACTCCAGTATATGCCTGTGGATTACATTTCAACAGGATAAAACAGGAAAATGTTGACCTCATTAAATGTTTTCTAGTTTCATGTCTGTACTTGTACACAACAGAACATTTGTGTATTCACAGAAACCAAAAAAGCTATCGTTCATATGTAGGCATTTATTAGATAAACAGCAGAGGAAAAATTACATTGTTTTGTTAAGCAAGATTAACATTTTTAATCTCCTCTCACTGCTATAGTATTTTAAGTATACTTTTACTCTCCATTTACGTACTAACTTCATGAAAAGTGGATAAATTGAGTAAGAGGAACTGTATTTGCTATGTTCATCTCTAATCTCTTCTCTTTATATTCCTCTCACACAGAGATTGAAAGATTTAAAACAAAGGGAATTTGCTCGAAATGTGGCTTCAAAGTCATGGAAGGATGAGAAGAAACAGGAAAAAGCACTCAAGCGACTCCACCAGCTTGCAGAGTTACGGAAGCAGTCAGAATGGCAAGTTTTTAAAAGTCCTATGAGGTTTTAATGCCCTCTTTCCTTCCTTCCAGAAGAAATTATAATATTTCTACTCCTACACAATATAATGCACAGGGATTGTGTGTACTGTAACCTGTTTTCAGCTGTCCTACACTCCAAATGATCCTGCTCTGCAAACCATACAATGAAAGCCTCTGAATTAATAGCATGCTGTTTGAAAGTTAGTAATTTTCTCTCCTATAGTTATTCTCATGTCTTCTAAATGGAGTGTTTTGAAGACAGTTTTATAATATCACCATTTTACCTTATCCAAACTGATCTGAAGCATGATTAGTATGATTAGTATGACTGTCTTAACATTTGATCATAAGTTAATGGGAGAGGATAAACACTTTGTGAAGATTTTTACTACTTTTAAAGTACTGAGATTATTCTTCAGTTTCTCGTAGGATAATTTGAATGAAAAACAAGAAATTACTTAATTAAGTTGGCTCTATTGATTAATATCAAAATAGAGGACAAAGATTGCCGTAGTAAACCTTTGAATTTGAGAAATCTCCTTTGTTTAATGACACTGAATGCTTCAGTAAGTAGGTTGACATCAGACCAAATGTTTATATTAATCTATACCACAATGAGATAATCAGATAAATGAACTGGAATTTTTAAAATTCATCTGAACACTACTGTACCCTGGAAATAACAGCATTCAGAGTTTATTACAAACTCTTTTTGGCCTATGTAATTGCTTTCGAGCAATCTGCTGAAATATAACAGTTTAGTGCTAATATATCACTTTTATGATTCCGACTCCATTTTCATACCAATCTGCTGAAACAAACGGAACTGCCTGTGGGAAGCTTTCTTTATGCCCACACACTTGAGGATGCAGCCTCAGACAGACCCATAATGTCAGTGATAATAGGAAAACCAGAATGAATCTGGGAGGGAAAGAAGAGTTGTGCTTTTAGAAAGAGCCAGGAGTCCATAATATTTTGCATAGAGTGTCAAAAGAAGGAGTTGCTATTCCTCCCTGAGATCACCAATAGGCTTAGGGGAGGCTGAGTGCCAGAATTTTGGTGGAGGGGTTTGGTGGATGCACTCAAAATTGCTGAGGACAGACAGAATGTCAACCTTGGTAAGCAGAAGTCTACACATACAATTGTTACCATCCCTGAGTAGTCTCTCAGGTTCCAACAAAGTTCCTTACAACAGGCTAATTTGATCTGACGGCAAAACTATTGCTAATCTTGTGCACAGAAAAAAATTATTTTTCTATTCCAAGAACACTTTAAAAATTATTTCTTTATATGCCTTCCCCAAGAGATTTTTTCTTAATGTATAAATAAGAGTACCTAAATAGAGGGATCTAATTTATATCTTCGGATGCTTAATTTCTGGCAAATGCAAATACATTTTCTGAAATGTGCACATATTCCCATATTATGAGTTAACTCTACTCCAGGGAGTCTTTCTGTCTTTCCCATTGTTGAACATCAATGTATTTATGCATAATTTATAAAACATGGCTGCCAATTATAGATAGCTTATAAGTAGGTCTAACAGTTTTAATTTATTTACATATAATTAAAATATTTTATACTTTTTTAATCAAACTCTTTATTTAATATTTTTCCAGTTTTTTTTCTTGTTAGTATACTCTAGTACAGCATTGATAGCAAATGCAGATAATTAGTCTAATGAAATATGTGTTTAAAATATATCTTGGAAAAACACTTTTATGTTTAATGTCACATCTTTAATGGAAAATGGCAACAGTCATTTCAGTCTCAGTTAATTATCTGTATCAAGAAATCAGTGGTTTGCCATTTTTGTTAAGGCCCTAGAATACGTAACTTTTTTTTTTTTAATTACAAGAAAACAAAATAATATTTAAAATCTGAGATATTTTGAAAAGAGGAATAATGTAATTAATGGAATTAAAACACAGAAAATATGGCAAAGTCAAATCATGGTTGATAATGAGACCAGTGAAGTTGTGATTTGTTTCCTCACCAATGTTTGCTGACAGTTTTAGTATTAATATCTCTTTGGATATTTTTCAAAGTCATTTATTGTAGAATAATTTAAAGATAACATAATAATCTACCCTTTAAAAAGTCAAACACATTCTTCCCTAAGCAAGCAGAATGTTTCTCTTTCTGTTCTTGACTTTGATTTTGCAGATGCTCCAGGGGGAAGCTCTTTTTGACCATGGCACAATTTCCTTTGCAGAGCCCTTTCAGAAAACAAAGACTTACACAGATTAGGTTCCCTTAAATATAAATTCAGAGTAAAATCAATATTTGTTCTTCTTGTGCATGGCCCTAACTGAAAAAGAATATGCATGTGCTGACATTAAATTAAATGACATGCAATTTTCTATGTGTAAATACAGTCTTGCCTGTATAGAAGCCCAAACTGATGATAAACTGCACATTCACCCTGTTGAATCTTAGCTTTACCTTGTAAAAAATTGAGTGACACCCTCCTTCACCAGGCAGACATTGTCAAATGCATGCTCTGTCATAACTTTGTTACTTAACACAACTTTCTTTTTTTCTTAATTTTTTTACCTTAAAGCATCACTGGGAGTGGACCATTGCTTAAAGCCCCCCGATTAGTCCTGGAAAAGCAGCAATCACCAGATGGCATTTTCCTCTACAAGGGTGGCAAGTTCACAGCAAGTTCTCAAAGAACCATCACAAGTGAAGGACAAGGTTTCTCCAAAAGCATCCTAGAAAAACAGCAACTTATTATAAGCAGGCACCACCCCCCAAATGAAAGACACCATGCACTTGGAAATCACATCTCACAAATGTTCCCAAATAGCAGCAACATCTCTCAAAGGGCAGGAGTGTCTTTTTCATTCTCTAAAAAGGTCTCTTTGAAGCTTGAGTCCTCTGCATCAGTCTTCAGTGAGAACTCTGAGGAAGGAAATGATTGCAGTGAGTCCCCTAACCGTAAAAAAAACCAAACAATTGAGGGCTGTCATTCTGTCACACTTTTGGAGGAACACCTGAAAGCAAGTTTGGATAAAGAGTCACTTATTACACAAGACCGAATGGGTTTGGATAACAGTGCATCAAGTCACGTAGCCGCAAAACCTAAAATGCTAAAGGAAAATGATAAAAGTAGTGATAGGGAATCAGAAGAAAAAATCAGAGCTAATCCTTCATTTTCTAAAGTCAAAATACCACTTTCAAATTTGAATTTTTCTGCTTCACTGAGAAAAACAGAGCAAGAGAGAAAACTGAATGAATCTGAGCAATTCTTAGAAAATCCCATTTCATCTTCATGCCAAGCTAGCAATTTTTGTACACAGCTGAACAGCTACAAGCACAGCAATGCCCACATGCTAGACCAGTTATCTGAGCTCCCACATCAGCCAGCACCTGAGCTGACCTGTTCAAGCAACATTAATGACAGTTCTGGAGTGATAAAAAGAGAAAGACCTTTGGCGATTACGGAAAACACAGATGGAAATATGGAAAGACTTGAAAAGGAGAACAAAGTTAAAGAACACAAGCCCCAGGCACTGCCTTTCCTCCATGTGGTGAGCAAAGATGGCACCACTGCTCTTCAGTGGCCCACAGAATTACTTTTTTTTACAAAAACTGAGCCCCGTATTTCATATGGCTGTAACCCATTGTATTTTGACTTCAGACTCTCTTTAAATCACAGGGAGGGTAAACAGCATGAAACAAACAAAGCAAGCTGTAAAGAGTTCTCCAAAAATAAGATTGCAGATGAATATGAACCCTCAGGTTTAATAAAACATAAGCAAATGTCAAATGAACAAGATAATCAGTTGTTGAAACCAAAGAAGATGAAAGGTTCCCTAAACCCAAGAAAAGCCAAGCAAAAAGCTGAGTCAGAAATAGGGAAAGAAATTAATGAAAACGGTCAAAAATGCATTGCAGATTATTTGAATGAAAATATACCCAAAGTGCCTGCTTACCTTGATGTCTCACAAAAGGATTATGTGACAGAAAAAAGTCTTTATACGACAACACTGAGAAGACCTTTAAAAAATCATTTCCATGGCTGTGAAAGAAAAACTCAGAATATTAGAAATGAAGGCATTTCCTTTTCTGCTTTAATGTCTAGGATTAAAAAATCTCAATCTGCAAAATGTCATTTAATTGATTCTGGAGAAAAATACGAGAACCAAAGTGACTCCAGATCTCTTCAAGATGTGGTCAGCTGCAGCAGTGACATAAGTGACAGTGGAAAAGACTCTAGTGGAAGTTTCTTTAGTTGTAAATCCAGTTTAAACAGCAGGTATTCAGATAATGAAGGATGTGGAAGTTACACAAAATGCTGGAGATTCTCATCCCCTCAAAAGTCTTTGTCTGGCAGCCATTCCAGCTATTCTGACACTTCAGTTAGCAGTACAAGCAGCTACATGAGCTACACGAGCCCCACATCAAACAATCACAGAAGAAATAATTTGCTTTGTTGTTTTAAAAGAAAAAGCAAGACAGATGAAAGGCACAAAAGTAAACACAAAAAGCACAAGTGTATTTTCACTTCAGATGATACAGACGAGGATTATCTTTGTCATAGTAGAAGTCACAGAACTAAAAGCTGCATTCAGAGTGGCACAATTAAATATCAAAGATGTTCAAGACATAAAGTTTTACAAATCAGAGACAGGTCCAAACACAGCAGATGTAGACATCAGCATTTTGGCAAAGTACATAGGAGTAGGAGCTACTACAAATCCAAAAGAGGTTCCACCAGTGATTCAAGAAGCAGTGAAAGATCATCTAGCAGCAGAGTATCAAGAGGCAGCAGTTTAGGATCCTTCTCAAAAGAGACTGACAACTGTGACAATAAAACAAAAGAGACAGGTTGTAATGCTGAACCAGGAAAAGCTGAAACTGCACATTCCAACTCTCTGAATGTGAATAGTCAGTCTAAAATCTTTGCCACCTGCTCTTCCAAAAACGTGGCAAAAGACATATGGGGAAAAAGAAAGTCAATGACAGCCAAGTTGCTTTTAGAAAGAGTGCAGTCTAAGAAAACCCAGGAACAAATGCAGGATTCAGAGAGATTTTCAATCAGTAGTGGGGTAGAATTAAAGGACCACTCTCAAAGTCACTTTGCTCTTCAGTTTTCATCATCAGTAGATGACATTGCAATGTTACCTTTACCAGAGAAAGTGCTAAGTATAAGTAAAAATGACATGAGACATAATGAAATCAATCCGTTGGAAAACAGTGCGAAGAAAAACAACACAGAAGCATCAGAGATAACAAACGTTGCTCTTTCACCTGGAACTAATTATGATCATTGTGTTCTTAAAGACATAATTCAAATTGAAACAGGCTATCAGAGTCCAAGCATAAAAAGGAACGCAGCAATAAAGGAACAAACCAATCTCTTCATTAGTGAAATGCAGCCCTTCATACAAAGCTGTGATCCAGTACCAAATGATTTCCCTGGTGCTTTTCCCTCTAATAGATATTCTGTTGCTAATTCAACAGAGACCAAAGAAGTACTACATGATGTAAACATGGACTTGAGCCGGGCAGAAGGCAGTTCAGACTCTTTTTGTGACAATGCTATGCAGAAGTATGGTGACACACCAAATGACCTAGAAGCGTACAGTAAATCCACCTCCCCTCCTTTAACACAGCAGCCTATCACATTTACACCAGAAGAAGTAGACAAATACAGGTTGCTGCAGCTGCAAGCCCAGCAGCACATGCAGAAACAACTTCTGGCAAAACATCTGAAAGTTTTGCCTGCCCCAGGACCAGCTGCCTTCTCTGCAACACCAGCAGTTCCTGCCCTCCCCGTTCAGCAGCAGGCTACTGTCACCACCATCCACCACACGCTGCTGCAGCGCTTTGCTGTCTCGGCATCAGTGCATCCCCAGGGCAGCCACCTCTCCCTAGCACCCCTGCATCCCCTCTCTCAGGCCCATTTTGCCCCCATTGCACTTTCCCCATTAGCACCAGCCCTCATTCCCACCCATCCTGCTTTGCTGACAGCACACCCACTGCACCTGGTTTCTACCGCTCCCCTCCACCCTTCCTCGCTCACCTTCCCTGCACTGCCACACACTGCATATATCCCAGCCTTATTCACACCACATCTGAACACAGCCACACCTTCTGCTATACACCCAAATCACTTAGTTCATCCCTTATTCCAAGGACAAGAGCCCCATCACTATTCTTGTTCTATCCAGACCCAACAATTACCTACAGCAAAAGAAATTTTCAGTGTTTCTAGCTACTTAAACTAGCCCAAATGATTTCACCATGGCTCCAACCCCAAATTTAAATAAAATTAAGTATTCAGCATTCAATCCCATCTGAGGGGAAATCTGCTGTATTGCTGAGAGCACAACAGCAATGATTTTAAAGTCCACAATCTGGCTGACAGCATATGAATGTTGATTTTGTTCTTGTATCACTGAGGAAAAGCTGCTATAAAACCTTTCGTGATGCTATCACAAGAAGGATGGGGGACTAGTGTCATTCTACAGAATGTTTTAAAAGAATAGCATTAAGTGAAGTCTGTGACTGTCAGTAGGAAAGGGACCACAGCATCCAGACAAAATGAGATTAGTATTGACACCAATGAGGGATTTAAAGCAGCACAATTTAAGGTTGAGCAATCTTGACACACCACAAAGATCTGAGTTTCTGAGTTTGTGTATGAAATGGTGCCTGGATTGGTTAAGGTATTTTAGACTGAACAAAAAATACGGTGCCTGGGACCAGCAGACCCTGGGACTGTCTTCTGGCCAAAGTAAACTGGCGAGGCTCAGAGGGAGAGGTGATGAGTTTAGGCTAGAAGATGAGGATCACAGCAACATCTTGAAGATATTTAGTGATTTCATCCCTGCATATGCTGCTCAGACAGTGTAAAGGGTCTGCAGTCAGGTCATGGGTACATAACAAATATTCCCTTAGCACTGGGAGCTCTGTGCTGGCAGAAGCAGGCTGCCTGTTTTCTCCCTGAGCCAAGCATCCAACAAGGCTCACTAAGGAGCCAAGTTCTTTGGCACTGCCTGTGTATGACTGTGTCACAGGGTATGTCAGGGTGGGTCAAAGCAACCCAGAATTGCCAAGCAGCCAATGTTGGCTTTGAACCTCAGAGGTCCCAGGCCAAACTGCAAGAGATTTTTCCTACCAAACTGAGCTCTGGTGTGTGGAAGAATCTTTCCCAAAGAATGTGTAAATATTTTCATCCCTTTCACAAACAACAGAAACAATTGGCTGGTCCTATAAAATCATGCTGATATTCATAAAGATGCAGAAGTAAAATTCTGATCAAAAATTGGTCTACAGGTTCAGACTCAGAGAAAAACTTGTTCAAGTACTCAGCATTTAAAAGTACATTGAATCTAAACAAATATGTCACGATTCTCGCATGGCTTCCCAAAGTCTCAACAAGTAAATTGAAATTACGAATCCACAATGTTTGAATGCATGTATCCAACCTTCAGAGTAATGTGTGGCTGAAATTGTTCGTAATAACTGTGTGTCTGGAAATAGGTGAAGGCTTCAGCATCTCTTTGAATGGCATAGTTTGACATTTTTTATAATTTTTCTAACTGAACACAGGATATTTAGCACGAAATTTGTTCATAATTATGGTTAGACTGCAGGCATGCTCCCCAATAAAACTGGACCATGAGGTATCCAACAGACAGTACTTGTTTGTTTGGATTAAAAACATTTGAAATTATTTCAATTCATTTGCAATTAAGGTAGTGCACAAAATGTATCTTTCAGAATCAATACAGAACATATTGAAAAACTTTTAGAGGAATTTTATTCAATTATATTCATCTACCTGAAGAAGCTGAAAAATCTAATTTCAAATAAGTTGTCTTTAAAATACAACAGGACCAATTTTCTTCATTTTAATCAAAATACATCGATCCACTCCAATAAAATGGAATTGTTTTAGTTTCTGTCTTTCTGGAACTTCTTCAGCATAAATTGGTAATATGCCAAACTTTTCCAATCACTTTACAAGTTGTGACTGCAAGTTTTTTATTTTCAAAGTAGCTTTAAATATTTGATGATTTAGCTATAGAAAAAAAAATAATCAGGAAAAAAAAATTACAGAGACTATGCAGAAGTAAAACATTTTGGTGTTGAAAAAGGTTGGTGGCACTAGCATTCTCAAACATCTTTTGGTTTGATTCCCAAATTATTTTTTAGTCTCATTAACAAAATGGATTCATGCCATCTTGGTCTTACTTATCTATATGTAAACAGGATATAATTTATAATTTTTCTTATTTAAATTGTAGAGTAATTCTTTAATTGAAATTATTGCTTCACAATTGAAGAAGTCAAAAATTTTATTTGGGAAGAATGTAGAACTAAACGTTTCCAGAGTTTAACAATTCTTCAATTTTGGCTGAAAATTTACCCAAAATAAGATCTGTTCTGTACTTCCAATACTTTATTTTCTGAGAACCAAACATATTTCAGTTACTCTGACTTAACATCTCTAAAAATTATTGCTTGTTTGGATGGAGATCACTCACTCAGTGGACCACTTGGAAACACTAGCCATAACTGTAGAAACATTCTGAATTGGACATCTAAAGTAGTAGGTCAAACTGTGCCCTAGAAGGAGCTGACTGGGTTGCGTGGCCATCACCAGCAGTCCAGGGATAATGCCAGTACAAAAACTGCATTTCCAGCCCCACAAGCTTTTAAATTTTTGGGCCCAGTTTTATCTCTATTGAAGTAAACCCAGCTTTCGTCATCGTGTATAAGAGTTCCTAAGAGGATAACACCAAAAGAAAAATATGCAGCTGAAGGAATGATGGGCTAATCTCATCTTTAATGTGTGTACACATATTTTGTATTCCACTTCTACCAGACAACGTTAATACTGTACAAATTTCTGTGGCAAGAAACCTGAACAGATCAAACTTAACCATACCCTACTACATAGATCATTTATGGAAAATAGATGTATTTGTTTCCCTTAATGTATGCACCATACAATGGGACTCTAGAAGAAATAAAATAATTTCCAAGCATCACTGTGCATACCAACAGGGTAAGGCAAATAAATTGGTAATGAAGATTAAATTTGATTCTTGGAACAATGGAAATTAGAATTTTAAGATGTTTTAATGGGGAGGAAAAGAGAGATTAAGAACAGAAAGAGCACAACAGAAAAACAGTAATCACTGATTACCAAACAAAGGCAGTGTCCAATACCGTTCTTAGTGCACAAAGGGATTTTCTTGGAGAAATGTAATAAAGCTATCGACACAACTGAACTTATATATTTTCTCTAATTGCTGCCATATTTTTTCAACAGTGATGTACTTTAAATATGCATCATTATAATTATTAAAAGGATTATTGAGCCTGATGTATGGAGCCGTGATAAATTTTGGTTTTATTTAAACAGATTTTTTAAAGAGTTACTGTATCATTATGGCAGTGATATACACGTACCAAGTTAATAATCTATTTTAGTTTGATTGTGTATTCTTGATACATAATCCAAGGAACCTTAAAATTCCAATTAAAAATTTTTCTTGAGTTACACCATGATCAATTTTTGTTGCTATTTTTTGGGATTTTTTTAATCTGATACACTTCTGGACTACATTCAACACTTATATTTGTCATGCAGATTTGCATAAAAAATGCCATTTGATCAGGTTGATTTTAAAAGTGTCAAGTTTATATTTAAAACTGAGTAATACTCTGGCTAGTATAATATGTAAACTAGTAATTTTGTTTTGTATTCTCTGTATAAAGTGTTTTATATTATACAGTAGCTAAGTGAATTGCACTATTGTACATGCAATGCGACTTTTTTTTTAGCTTATTCAAGGAATCCCTGGGAATGTAGTTTAATGCAATAATATTTTTTTTTCAATAAAAAGGCTTACTGGTATAAAGAGTGTCAGTCATGTATTTTTAATGTAAAGCATACCAAAAGGCAGCAACCTAATAAAATGCAGAATGGAGCAAACAAATTCTGTGTTCTAATCTCCAGAACTGAAATACGTTAAATTCACTCCTGTGGTTATAATCCTGAAGTTTCTTAGAATGTTTCCTAAAGATTTTAGTATGTGTTACAAAAGTGGGTTGTTTAAATGGAACTGAAAATAAATATTCCTTACAAAAATTATTCTATCTATGTGGTTTTTCCAAGGACTTTTAATGAATCAATATCCTCCTGAGTATTTTTATGCACTGATCAGTTTATTAGAATTATGCTTACAACTCATCTATCAGGTTCCCCAAATAATTGTATAGCAGGTCCTGTGGTAAAGAATTCAGCAGTAAGATCTACAAATGTGTCATTTATTCAACTCTTTAATCATTCTTTAAATCTTCAAACAGTCATGACAAGTATCGCTTTATCCCATTTTTTTCCCTCTTATCTTGTATTTTTCCAGTTTGTTTATTGCGTCCTTTTCCATCTACCTTTCATTTATATTGTTTTCTGACACAATGCTTTTGGTCGTATAGTTACTCATCTTCAGTGGTCCCAGATCTTTTGCTGTACTATTTGTAAGGCTACTTATACCCTTCAGTGGATAGTTTCATTAATCTCATGTCTCCAGGTGAGCACAAAGACTGAAGAAAGGTTTAAAAAAATGTCTGCATGTCTGTAGTAGGTAAAACTCTCTCTTCTGAGGTGACAAGTGACAGAGGTTATCTTCTGTCCAGCCTATCTGCATAGCTGGAAATACCTTGGCCAATCTCTGGGACCAAATTAACCTACCATGCAGTGACATCTCATGATTCAGGCATTCTGTAAAACCTTGAAACCACGGCAAATCCTCCATTCAATTGTGTTTTTCCCTCTAGCTATTTCATAATAAAACCAAAATTCATAATTAGACAAATACATAAAAAAGTGTGTCTGTCTGAAGGAAAGCCCCTGCAAATTAATATCTATGACATTACTGTTAGCTCCAGTAGGCTTCCAGTTGAGAACAGATCCCACTTGTTTGTTCCTGAGCAAATCTTGGTACAAGCAGGGAAAAAACAAAAACCAAAAACCAAAAACCAAAAACCAAAAAAAAAA
>PYHW01010375.1:7685944-7728050 GCA_013186435.1 Turdus rufiventris | reverse complement strand
GGGTGTCAGGTTGTACTCTGACTTTGTCAGGGTTTGGAGTTTGTTTCTTTGTAGTGCTGTATTTCTATTTTAATTTCCCTAGAAAAGAGTTGTTATTCCTAATTCCCATATCTTTGCCTGAAAGCCCCTTGATTTCAAAATTATAATAATTTGGAGGGAGGGNGTTTACATTCTCCATTTCAAAGAGAAGTTCCTGCCTTTCTCAGCAGGCACCTGTCCTCCAAACTAAACCAGCAACTTTTTGTTCTTTGTCCATATATAAGCCACACTTGATTATAAGCCTCACTTTGGGTTTGGACCAAAATTTTAGTCAAAATGGTGTGGCTTATAATTGTGAAATTACTGTACTTTTAAATAGAAGGATTAAAAGAGAAAGAGAATCAAAGACCTTTTTTCTTGGAAAACAGAAAAGTAATTTTTTTCTTCTGCAGTCTTTTTCTTGCCAATGGCACTTCGTATGAAATGATGGGTTATCTGTTTCCATATTTAGCTAGTACTGGAGAGCATTGGGCTGTTCTGTGTCACACTGGAATGTGCTGTACCTGTAGTATGGCACACATAATATGATTCTAGGTGGTATTTTTCTCTAGGCTCACTGCCAATGTTTCAGACATGCACTAATCACAGAATATTTAAGCTTCATACACATGAAATGCAGCCCTTAAACTAGTGAGAAATAGTGAGAAAGAAGTGAGAAATGCCTCTTTGAGACACTAAGTGCATCTGTTTTCTTTGAATTTGGATGGTCAGCTTGACAGCTTTCTACATGTTGGTATGCATACAGTTTTCCAGTTTCCTAGAAAGCAGCCTATTAAAAAAACAAGATGCCATAGACTGAATCCACAGAATTCTTGCTAAAGATGCAATTTTGGACATAATTCCCAGAGGCATTATCATACAGAGGCCAGAATTGAGGTTCTTTTTCTTGATTTTATCAAAAAGGTTATACTTGCTACAACTCTCTGTTCAACATACAAACATAGTCTGGCTTTTTTCTCTCTATTATTCTCCATGCAGAGAAATGAATGCATCAGGTGAAGTCACCACTTTTAGTTTCTATCACCAGCTGAAAGAATTATATTTCCCTTATGTACATTAGAGAAAATACTTATTTATTTTCCAATATAAATTCCCTGTCCAAAGTCACAACTTGTATATTAAAATGCTAAACATTGTAAACTGAGTTCATAAATCTCTTATGTCCACCATTGAACCTTGCTCTTAGGAAGCCAGGGTTAGAGGTTACCTTCTTGGGGTGAATCCTCCACAGTGTTCTGCAGCTTTCTGGATTGTGTAAACATAATGGAACAACTAGTCACATTCATATTCGTAGAACAAACAATTTTATAATGTGAAAAAGGTATAAATCATTCACAGTTTCACATGTAAGAATAAACAATCAGTGAGAATATGAGCTCTGTTTCAGTAACCTAGAGGAGTAATCTTGGGCACGTCACTGATGCACCTGAAACACCCACCATGCAGGGCACCTCCATCCTGCAGTACGGCACAAGGCAGAAACACCACCTTGGATCCAGAGAAAATCTTTCTGTTCACTGTATTTACGCCAAATATGCCAGCAGAAGAGGCCTGGCAGGAGGGAAACAGGTATTTCAAAATAGTTTTCTGAAGAAGTCAAGGTGCTTGGTTGAACCCCTGTGCCTTTGGTTAGCTGAACCATCTAACTCCTCTGGGCCAGCCCACAATGCTGCTCCTTGTAAGGAGTTTAGATATGATCATTTGAGTTTGAAGAGATCAGACAATGGCCTGTCTGTGACGGCAAAGTTAATTTAGCAGAATATGTAAGGGATGTGGATAGGTGGTGTCATAGTTATCAAATAATTAGTCTCCTGTCCACACCTAGGTCACCTTGCCTGTCTAAACTTTGATGAGCAAATCATAGTTACTTTCATTGTTAATTATTTTTTAAAATTATAACTCATTACAAAGCGGATGCATATGCTGAACCTGGCTTGCCAGTCAATTAATTTGTCAAAGAGTTTTCCATTTTTAGGTATATGAACAGCTGTCTCCTGCAGCAATCAAATTTCGGAACTGAAGCAACACCAAAAAAAAATTTCATAGCCCTAACACGCTAAACAAAAATCGGTGCTACTTCTTAATTAATATTTTTGTAATTGTTGCGCAAACTTATCTAACACAAGAAATACAGTGGAAGACATAGCGGGACCAGAATTTGGCTTCAGAAAAGAGTAAGAGTGGAATTCTATTAAGAAAATAATGTATATTCCTGCAGAGTATCCTACCTGCTGCTGAGCACTGTTGTGGTTTCAGGGTCTGAACACCATGAGTCATTGACCCTTGGCACACACCTGAAAGGCAGGCAGTCAAGGAGCACAGGTGGATACCAGATTCATAAAACCATGGAATGTCTTGGCTTGGAAGGGAACTTAAAGAACATCGAGTTTCAACCCCTTTGCCATTGGCAGGGACACCTTTCACTAAACCAAGTTTCTCAGTGACTCATCCAACCTGGGCTTGAACAGTTCCAGGGATGGGACATCTGCAGCTACTCTGAGAAATCTGCTCTGGTGTATCACCACCTTCACAGTCAAGAATTTCTTCCTAATATCTAATCTAAATCTGGCAAATTCTGTCATGTTGAAATAATTTACTTCTGACATAATTTCTGTGTCTTAGTGATCCCCACAGAGGTTGGGAACTCAGGCAAAATTCTGTGCAATCCCCTGTTCCCATCTCTTTTGCCAACACTTCAAACTGTGTATGGGAGTTCCTTGAGAACCCCCTCCTGTTGCATTTTGGGAAGATTATAAGTGCCTTGTTTGCATGCAGTTTGATGCAGTGTGTGGATTTTTTTATTGCTATTACAAATATGAGAGGCATGTGATTTTTGGCTGCTCCCACCTCTAGTTAATTTGACTGAGAGCTGCAAGAGTGGGTGGAAAAATAAGGGTCCAGCAAGCCCTTCTGCACTAAATGGTTAGAGGTTGGCTGCCTGTAAGGCTGACATTAAATAAATTATACATATAATCCTTTACCTGGAAATGAAGATAAGTGGCATATTTTCTACATGCTGTTGCCTTCTAGATTTGCAAGCTGTTGTTTCCGAAGTTGTCAGGTAGAATGCATTTAATGTATGACTAATCCTCATTCATGCAGTTTTAGATCAGTTTGGTTTCTGTGAATGCCTTCTCTTTCCTACTGCACTTGTGTTCGATCCTCTGGGCTACAACAGATTGGGCACTGTCATTTCAGTGCTCACTGACACCAGGGCAACAGAGCCAGCTCTCTCACTTCTGCACAAAACAGCCTTTCAAGGCCCAGGCAATATCTCCAGGACTCTCAAAAGCACACAGCATCTGAAGCCAGAATTAGCCAGATAGTGAGGAAGACACCTGACATCAAGTGAAAAAGAAGAAGGAAAATCTAATGACCACAGGTCCGTGTCTCAGTTTTTTAATGGTATTCTCCAAGTGACCATCTTGTTACAGATGGGTAATTGCTGTTACAACAACATGGCGAACACTTTATTTTTCCTACAGGAGATAATTACTTTGATTGAAAACACTGGCTGTCAGACAATGGAATACCTACTGCAACACCTGCAGACCAGGAATGGACAGCTGCATTTGTCTTGTAGCAGTGCTAATCAGGTTCTTTGACTGAGGTTGAGGCAACAGGTTGCCGTTACGCTTTTGAGATCTTTTTTCATCTTTACCGATTACTTTAGTCTCAGTTCCTCTCTCACTTTTTAAGACTCCAAAATACATTATGGGCAGTAACAGCAAATACATGGAAGAGAAACTGCCGGACAATCAACTGATATAAATTAATGCACTATTGTAGTCAGCTGAGATCTCTAAATATATGCAAGATGAAGAAAAATAACCCCAAATCTGAACAAATTCTAATTAGTATTTGATATTATCTGCAATGATTATGTGTAAATCCACAATGGAAATTGCAGACTAGACTAACCTATCGTGCTCAGGTTAGCACTTGTCAGCTACCCAGTGTCCATTCTCAGCTAAGATAAACATTTGAAACTTATTGCACTTATTTCTGGTTGAGTTCACTATATTTTTAAGCATAATAAAAGAATCAATAAATATTTTTTATGAAGTGGGTGGAAATTACGAAAGAAATAAAGTCAGTTTCTTCTACAAATGATACATGTTGTACTAAAGAATTTTGTAATATTTAAAAAAAAGGACAAACATCAAGGGCAAAAATAACCTCAACTCAGTATAGTGACAAGCTAAATTTGAAGGCAATGGCCTTCACAGAACCTGCCCTTGAAATAAACAGCGAGTTTTCTCTAAAGGCTTGTGGATGTATGGGCTTATTCAGGTACATAATTGTTTCCCTAGAATAAAAATCTCCAGGGAGGATTAGCTTTATCAGCTGTAACCACAACTCTATAGTCTTACGTCACTTTCTTCTACACATAGGTGCTGTTTAAACACTTCGTTTGGCCCTATAGTATAATGATGAATCATGCTTGTAAGTAAGGATGTGTGCTGGTCAATACCAGAGATAGAGTTAATTTTCTTCCCAGTAGATGGTATGGAGCTGTCTTTTGATTTTGTGCTAGTAACAGTGAGATATTTTCATTATTTCTGAGAAGCACTTTTACTGAGTCAAGGCTGTTTCTGCTCCTCACCAGCAAGCAGGGTGGGAGTGCACAAGAAATTGGGAAGGGATGCAGCTGGGACAGCTGGCCTCAACTGAACCAGGGCACATTCCAGACCATATGGCATCATGGTCAGCATGTAAAGCTTTGGGGAAGAACACAGCAGTGGGATGTTAGGAGTGATGGTGTTTGTCTTCCTAAGTCACCACTACATGTGATGGAGCTGTGCTTACCTGGGGACTGCTTAACAACTTCCTTCCCATGTGAAGTGCTGAATTAATGAATTCCTTGTTTTGTTTTGCTTGCATGTGCAGCTTTGCTTTTCCCTTTAAATTGTCTTTATCTCAATCCATGAGTTTTCTTACCTTCAGTCCTGCAGTTCTATTCTTGATCCCAACACGGGGTGGGGGTGAGCAATCAGTTGCATAGGGCTGAGCTGCTGTCTGAGGTTAAACTATGAAAGCAACAGAACTCATAAGGATAGGCAATCTGCACTTTGAGAACTTTATAGAAATGTTTCTCTTATCACAGACTCAGCAATCTGAATTATTTTTATTGTTTTCAAATTCAGTATGGATAAAGATTAGAAGACAGGCAGTGAAATAATCATTTGTAGGGAACTGAAGAGGAACCTTAAAGAGTCAGTTAAGATTTACTGCTGATGACAATAAAGTTATGAATTTATTAAAGTTAAATTGCATTTCCCAGCATCCCAGACATTGCAAAAAGACAGATATGACACTTGAAATGTGGTTTAACCTGGTGGCAATTACATTACTGTAGCACAGCCAGAAAAGTACATATTTATTATTTGCCCTGCACTCTACTATTCTGTCTTCTTTCTTACCCAGCTGCATCCAAAACATTGAAGCCCTTGTACTGTCAAGAGTGAAGAGCAGGTATTTCTTCACTGTGAATCTAACACTGTTGCCATCCACTTTAGAGGACTTCTTTGCCTCATTCCCTTCTGAGATTCCTAAAAAAACCTGGATGACAGCTTAATGGAACAGGTCCTAAGGGAGGCAACTGAGAAAGATGCCATGTTTGATCTGCTGCTTGTCAACAGAGTGGGTCTTGTGAGTGAAGTGGAGATTGGCAGCTGTCTTGGCCACAATGAGCAAGAAGAAATTGAGTTTTAAATCTCTGTTAATGGAGGAAAAGTACCAGCAAAACCCAGCTCTGGATATGAGACTCCAGGCTTATCAGGCAATTAGTAAGCAAGGTCCCCTGAAATATGTTTTTGCAGATGCTGGAGTCCATCAGTGGTGGTCCCTTTTTAAACAGCACTTCCTAAGGGCACTGGAGCAGGCAATTCCCAAAAGTTAGAAATCAAGCAGGCAAGGCAGAAGGCCAGCTTGGCTAAACAGGAGTCTTCTCTTGGAAATAAGGCAAAAAGGAAGTTGTATGCCGAGTGAAAACAGGGTCAGGTAACATGGCAAGGATACAGAGATACTGTAGAGAGGAAATTCAGGTAGTCAAACCTGAAGCTGAAGCTGGACAAAACTGTGGGGGACAATAAAAAGAGTTTTTTCAAATATATTAATGGCATCAGGCAGTGTAAAACTAGTATCAGGTCATTACAGGATGAGATTGACCTTCTCACAATCAGGGGCATGGACAGAGGTTTAACATATGTATTGCCACAGCCATCATCAGCAGATGGGCCAAGGGGCAGCTTCACCTTGAGTGCTGGGGGCAGGTTTGGGTGCCACAACATAAAACAGACTTTAAGCAATAAAAGAACATCCAAAGGAGGGCTAACAAGATGATGTATTAAGAGTGGTTGCGGTCACTTGGGCTGTTCAGCCTAGAGGAGACTGAGGGGAGACCTCATTTGCATTTGTGAGGGGAAGAGGAGGGGCAAAGACTGATCTGTTCTCTATGGTGCACAGTGATAGGACCTCTGGCTGTGTCAGGGGAGGTTTAGGTTGGGTATTAAACAAAGGTTCTTCCCCCAGAGGGTGGTTGAGCACTGGAACAGCTCCCCAGGGCAGTGGTCACAGTGCCAAGCCTGGAAGTGTTCAAGAAGTGTTTGGACAATACTCTCAGGCACAGGGTGTGACTTGGAGATGGTGCTGTGCAGGGTCAGGAGTTGGGCTTGATGATCCTTGTGGGTCCCTTTCAGCTCAGCATATTCTGTGATTCTGTGAGATCTAATCCAACATGAAGCAAAATCCTGTGTAATGACACTGTGAGTGGAGTATACTTTAACCTAAACTAGCCCTTGGGATTATGTTGCAGAGAAATAGAGATACACAAGTTTAATTATCCTTCCTCGTCCTTACAAATAATTTGAAAACCAATTCATACAGCCTATTACTGCTGTATGGCCCTTGGGATACTTTCCTTGTTCCTCATTTCTTCGTCATTATATTCTTTTATAATTACAGCAGTAAGCTGCCACTATTGCTCAACATCAGCTCTCCATAAGAAATGCAAAGTGGGCCCATCCAGAGAGAAGAGCAAGAAGGATTTAGACAGATATTTAAGTATATTTACTTAATAAAGGCATATTTTGGTGCATCCATGTGTATCCCATTATAGGATCAGGGACTTGTACAGCAAAGATGAAGGGTAGGATTTCATCCCTCTCTTTTCAGGTAAGTCTCCTGAAGACTGTGTGGTATATTCCCATTGGGAGAAGCCTCAAGGATGACAGGAATAGTTGGGAAAGCAAGAGAGGGACACAGATAACAGAGTTTCACCAAGGATGTGGCTCCCTTGGACACAGTCATTGTGCTTTCCTGCTGAAATGGCTCAAGAGGGGAAAGACAAAACTGAAGGAAGCTCAAAGAACCAAAAGCCTGCAATATTTCCATGAGGAAACATTGAAATGCAATGTGTGTCTACGGAATGAGTTTCAAATCGTGGGCTACTGAGGCCAAACCACCTAAATGTTTGACTATGAAAGCAGATGTTCTCTGAGTCAGGGGACACAGCTGCAGTGCTCTAACACAGGTGCCTGGTTGGATGTCAGCACTGCTGTTGGCTGACCAGGTGTCTGCAGCGATGCTGAGCCATCACTGTTCACCTGGAGATGAACAGCTAACCAGCTGTGCAGTCCTCACCAGAGACACAATTTGGGTGAATGAAGCTATTTCAGATGCTCAAGGGAAATCCTTGTGTTCTCAGGCTACTGTCAGGCTACTGTCCCCAGGCTACTCTGTTATATCTGACAGGACTCTCCTGGTATCTTGGATGCAGATGTGATTGTCTTCAGTCATGTCTTCTGCCTTGTCTTCCTCTTGTGAACCTTAGGAATGGTATTAATGTGACCTATTAATCTGAGTCTTGTTTTTTGTGATAGAAAATGATGTGCTGGCAGTATGAACATGCTGAATACTCCAGAAATGAATACTCCAGGCTTCAAGACCCATGTGCTTCCTCAGGTTTGAGCACAAGTTTCCTAGACCATGCTTGAGACAAGTGAGATGTAGATGTCCCAGACCCAGAAGCTGAACCCTGAAAACATGCCTTCCAACTTAAACTTTTGGGGGCTAATTCTTTGGGCACTGTGTCTCAGGCTGTGGGAGCTGAACTGATGGGGAAATCAGATGGTTTGGGCTTCCCTGCATGGGTTTATTTCACACAATGGTTGTCCCAGATCCCAGAAACAAAAGTATTTCAGAAGGTTGTCCTCTTACCTGTGTAACTGCTGAGGCAGACACACACACACAGGTTGTACCAGCCTAGTTAGAACTAGAAATTTGCCTGGCACACAAGATGTGAAGTACAATTGATTAGAACTTCTAACAGAAATAATTTAATGGAAATGCTTTGCCTTTTCTATATCTTACTCTTCCTGTTAAAATGTTCAATTTCTCTGTAAAAGGTCAAATGAGGCCCAATATAATAACTTGATCAGAGATCAGGAGAGAAAAGAAAATCAAATTTCCACTTGCAAACAGTAGAATGAACGGCACAGATATCTAAGTTATGGCTCAAAATAGGTGGGTCAAAGTTACTTATGAGAAACATCTGTTTGAATTAATAGTACTTATTACAGGTAATAATGGAACCCAAAACTACATTTACAAGTTGTTAAACGTTTCAGTATGTTCTAAATTAACAACCAATTTTGCATATAATCTCTTCCACCACAATATTTTTTTTACTTTATGTACTTGTAAATACCTAAGGATTTAGAAACAGCGATTTCAACATCACTTTATTTGGCTACATAAAGATATTTATTTTGGGCTAGAACTAATTAGAAAAATGCATTTTTCCATAACATATAAGTTTTTTTTATGGAAAAACAAAAATATCAAAATACTGAAGCTAACAAAGCAAATATTTTTATTCAAAATGGAGCTGCGATTGTCTGGTCTTTCTCTTCTCTTCCACCAGCAAAATTCTTCATTTCATATAGGTGGTGATTATAAATATTCATTCTTCCTCTGTCTAGAAGCTTCAGCAAAGGATTTATGCTTCTTAAGTGAGCGTTCTTTTGGTTCTTCATGCATCACTTCTTTATTAAACAAAGATTCCACCAATCTGGGAAAGAATCAAGGAAAATGATCACATGGTTTATGAGTTGGCCTTTGAAATTCATCAGATAATATATCTGAAAAATAGTCTCTCCTAAGATAAGGCTAATATTAGTCAAATACTGCTTCTTCCAATGACAGCTGGGCAACACAAAATATCGAATATTTTTCTGGGCTGGTATAAGTGTGCTATCTCACTTCGCTTTGTACATGTTATCATTGGAAGGGGTAGAAGTTTTGGCACAAAGATTTTGAAATGCCTGCCTTTTGAAACCAGCTTTTTGAAATTTACAAATTGAGACAACATCCATGAGCTTCTGCTCTCTTGCCAGCAAACAAGGAAATCTGCAGGAGGCCTGAAGCTCTGAAGCAGCTGAGAAAGACAAATATTTTGTTCAAGTTGTGCATGCAAAACGCCAGTAATGGAACATGCTTAAAATAAGGGTTTTAACCACAGCACACTCAACTGATTGGTGCCCAGTAAAGTTCCTAGTCCTGTCTGTATCACCCACCTTTTATTGATGCCTAAAGATTTTTTTTTTTTAATGTATTTTTCATATGTCTTTAGCTTTGCATACCATTAGTATCTGCTTGTATGGCTCCTGTGGTTTTTCCTACCCTTTCTCTTAGATTTTAGAATAATAACCTAACCTTATAACACATTCCTGAGATAATTATTATTTTGAGGTAGAGGACCTCCAATAAGAACATTTTGTTTTCTAATCAGAATCTGAGAAGACATAACAAGAAGTGGAGCAAAAAAGCCCTGGACCAACACCAATGGGGAGTAACCAGGGAAAATATTACCTAATCAACTTCTCTTTTAATTGGACCATTGCCAGATATGATAGTTTGTTAAACTTAGAAAAATTATAGAAATATGTGTGCCCATAACCCATAACTAGGGACGCACCCAGAAGTTTCCAAGAAAGAACTGCTTTTTTATCTTTCCATTTTAATACTGTTGCAAGGGTATTTGTCTTTTGTTATAGGCAACATTATGAAGCAAGTTTCCATGGCTTCTCAGGTTTTTCACTGGTTGTTTGTACAGAGATTGTCTGAAAAAGCATCGTTTAAGGTTCTTCAGTGCTACATGAAGGTGTGCAGATAAATTCTGTGACACTGAAAAGCCAGTGCAGACATCTGAGTGAGAGCAGGTATAGAGTGAAGCCAAAATGACCCACCAGGTACTACTACTATCAGCAAAAACAGAGACAAATAATAACTTTTCTGAAGCACATAATATATACTTGGAAAGATTAGAACATATTTACCAAGACTTGCAAAGTCACTCCAAACATCTTTTGCTACATATTGAAGAGGGCAAAGTTCAGCCACTGATAGCACTGTCACCAAATCTGAAAATTATAATTTTTTGCTCAACCATGCTCATGATTAGATGGGATGTCATAATGGGGAGTTTTGAAATTTTAAGTGCTGTTTAAGATTATGCAGAAAAATGCTTAGAATTCAATTATTTTCTTTTGTTTTCAGTGCTTTCCTCAGTTCAACTTCATAGTTCCACAAAACAGCCATGTTCTGGAATAGAGCTACAGGAATAATGGTGAGTTTTGCTGTTTACAGCACCAGGGATGTAAAATTTTATGCTCACAGCAGTATGAAAAGTGAAATGTTCTTTTTTTCTTATTCTTTTTCCTTTTTTTTTTTAAATTGGATATTGGTGGAGTACAAGGGGAATGGACCACATGGTGGCCAGACTCTCATGTTGACTCTAGATTGAATTTCCTAGTGCGTTGTTAAGAGGTAGAGCTCTGATGGTGGAACAAGGTGAAATACAATAGATCATTACTTACGTTCTTAAGTCTAGGATAGATCTCATTCCTACTGCCTGTCCTGTGGGCAGGCAGGAATTTTATTGCTTTCTTTGTTTTGTGAGAATATGGTACATTATGGTCATTTGGACTATGCAGTGATGAAAGCAGTCAAATACAAACTAAAACTGCAAATATTCCCAAAGAACATAACTACTGTCAAGCACAGTCCTAGAGTTCAATCTACATTTTAAGAACCTTTGTAATCTTTCTAAACACAGGCCTACTATATGCCAGAAAAGTTATTTTAAAAGGCTTCTCTGCCTTGGATAGCAAAGTGACAAATGACAATAGATTTGGAAAAAGAAATTATGAGTCAGTCAAGACCACTAGTGTGAAAGTGGTAGAAAAGAACAGCTGAAAAGTTTAGCTGGGAACTAAAAATAAACTTTTAATTGCACAATAACTAGAAAGGTAACAAGGGGTATTGGGGAGAAGGCAAATCCCACAGTGGCAAATATCAGCTGAGACTTTTTGAAAATAAATAATTACTTGTGCTATGCAGGAAAGCAAAATCACAGACTTGAAGTCTTCTATCTGGGAAAAACAAAATGTCTTTCAGCTGAAAGGCACTGAAAGAAACAATTGTGAGAAAATAATCAGGCAAGACAGAAAAGTCTAATTATGACAAATCATGACCATTTTTATAAGGTTCCTAAGGTGGGAGAGAGCAGAGCACTAAAAAAGTGCACATATTCAAATCCAGAATTAAGTTTGAAAAAATATCTGGAGTTCACTGGCAGGAAGACATCCAAGTGAACAGAAGAGACTTCTACGACCACTGGGAAATATTTAACCCAAGTATCATTAGCTCAAATTTCTTTTTCATCTGCTCTCTCTGTACAAAGTATCTGACAGTGCTTACAGGAAATCATGCTCTGCCCAAACCTGAGTGGCCAGAGGAGCAGAGTTGCCTCTGGATGGGAGGGCACCACAGGACAGCTTGAAACCTTCTCAACCCCTCCAGGCTAAGAAAGCAGCCCTAGGAGTAAAATTAATTCCATTCCCAAAGTTTTATAAAAAATATTACTATAAATGAGATTGTACTGATAGCACCTCATCAGACAGTTCTAATCAGCTATATAAAATAAAAAGCAACCATTCATTCACAATATAAAAATTATGAGGCCAAGATTCCAACACACAGAAAATGTAATAGTCAAGTTGTAAACCTTGGAAAATATGATTATGCTATCAAAACAACAGTAAGAAAAAAATCTGTAACTATTAAATCATAATTCTTCTATAATTACAAATATTAGCAACAGTAAGAGACTGCATTAAGTGAAGAACTAAGAGAACAGGTCCTATACAACCCCTGATGTTTCTGCAAATATTTTTAGTAGCTCAAGGAGCAATGGAATGAGGCCAAAGGGAATGACTTTCCAGAAGCTATTTACTGACTATAAACCAGCAAAGGAACAGGGAATTCTTGTTACATTGCAAGCTGTTAAAGTGTTTTTTCTCTTTCTCTTTTCTCCCCCAAATGGCTGTTCAGTATGAAAAATGACTGTCTGTCAGCAGACATCCTTCACAACCCACCCTGATCAGCATCCTTCATTGTTTTATTGAGACAAACAGGCAATAAGTAACTAAAACATTTCACGTACATGGTATTAAAAATGCAGAAACAATGCTTTGCCATGTGGCAGCAGAAACCAAAGAACGATTCTGGATCCATCCTGTAAAACCAATTAGCAATGAGCAGTCTGCTCTGAACTATTCCTTGATTCAAGTCCCTTCAGGTGGAGTTGTGCAAAATTATTTATAGACCAAAAACAATTTTCAGTTGATTTAGCCAGTGATTATTGTTACTATAAATGCTAATTATTCCTACAACTGTCCAGTATAAGCATTATTTCTTGGCTGTATATGAAAAACAAGGAATGGTGATCACCTTTTGTTAATGTTCTGCTCTCCTCTCATAAAGAAAGAGGGATAAAAGCTTATTCCGTCTGTTTAAACTTTATTAAATAAACATCCTGCAAACAATTTTTAAAGGTTTATTTTTTAATTGAAAAATAAGACTTTCCCAAAACAAAAAAAATTTACAACATCAAGTGTTACAAAATATTTAAATCAAAATAATATGAAATGCAGTTGGCTCAAAATTTTTTCTCATTTTTCTTTATATTTTCTAATAAAAAAAAATCATGCACTGCCCATGATATTTTGTTTCTTCATAATAAAAACTTCAATAACTCCCATCTTGCACCATTCCTGAGTTAAAATTTGACAGAATGCCTTTCTCTGACACTTAATCAGCTCAGTCTTTCAGTGATAACCAGTAACCAGTCTCCATCATAAATTTCTAAATATTTGGAGCTCTGGGTTTAGTGATGTCTCAACAGATTCCCAAATCTTTGTCCAAGATAGGTGCTGAATTCCCCCTTTTTGCTTAATTTATTGTTTAACAAGGATTAAACAAAGTGAATTTTTTGCTTAGGTCCTTGCTTGAGGCTGGCAGAGTAACTGTGAAGTTCCCAGCTTCCAGCACAATGCAGAACCTCACTTGTATGTGCTGAGCAGTCCTGCCCTAAGCTGCTGCAGGCAGCTGATGTGGATCCATGTTTCCTGAGAGGCCAGTGAATCACTGTCTTCTGCTTCTGCACTCTGTGGCTTTAACAGCAGGACACTGAACAAATACACACCCTTCTACCCTTGCTACCATTTTTGCAACTCAAGACTTCTTGACCACTATTAGTCAACACTTTAATATTTTCTTTTTTTCTTGGTCACCCAGCCACCCCACCTTTTGAATTTTGTTATTCCTTTTGGCTATTTTTGAATAGGTTTTTTTTTCCTTCTCCATAATCAGTTTAAAATTTCATGTCAGATTAAATTGTGGGAGAGTTTGCTTCAGAAGAGGAAAAAACAGGAAGTTTTATAGTCTAAGTCTATTTTTTTCCCCTCAAATGAACAGAAAAAAAATCAATTATTAGCTAGCAGTATAAAACAATTTGCGCTTCTGTGCTGATTCAGTCTCTCCACAGACAAAGAACAAAACAATAACATGCTAAGCTGCACAGAGTACAGCAAACCTGTAATCACTGGCTCCAGAAGCACCAAACCTTCCCAACTGGGCTAAACGGAGAATCATTATTAGTCACCACTGGGGAGGTACATATTCTCTTTGCAGGACAGCAAATTCAAATGCAATAACTACAAAAACATAAGAAGGACTGAAACCACATGTCCAGAAAGGTACTAAGTCTGCTCTCCAGCTTCACTATTTTCCATCTTCCAATTAGGAACTTTCATTACAGAGTATGTGTTCTGGATGGAAAAAAAACTCCTTTTCACTTTGTGGGAATATTGCAGAAGAATTTATTTGTATCAGTTTACTGTGAACACCTTCTTACCAGAGCCCTTCTTCCACTAGCTAGTTTTCCCTCAGACCAAAGATTTCCAGTCCCCTATCAACCACAGAAGACAATGGCCATGAACAATTTTGTCTTCATGTAAGTTCACTGTTCGCAATGTCATATAAATTTACTAATGAGGCAGACAGAAATACATAAAAATTTATATCTTGCATGGGAAGAGCATCTTTTCATCCCTTTGAAAAAGTGTTCTACTGGAATAAAGGTTTTCCCTTATTAAAATTTAAGAAGATTTGCTGTGCCATAACCAGTGAAGTAATACCAGAGTGCCATAGACAACCAAATTGTTCCTGCCAAGATGAATCAGTGTGAACATTAGACCTGCTCAGAGGGAAAGAAGTGTCAGGATATCAAATGTGTTATGCTGAGGTCTCTGATGGCAGATTCACATTACACAATGAGCACCATCCAGCCTGTCCTCCCCTGCCATGAGTTTCCTCCCTGCTTCCATTTCCATTCCCCAAACCCTCAGATTTCTTCTCTGAGTCCTCACCCCTTGTCTTCCCCACATGTGAACATGGGGTTTGTATTCTTGGCACAGAACCAGCTCATCACAGGTTATAAGTATAGAACCAGAGCACATTATTCAACAAAGCATACTAGTTCTGGCTGCTTTCCAGAATATAAAAATACAAATTTCCAGTAAATTATATATGCTTGTAGGAAAGTTACAACACCCTGTTGGGATTCCAATATGGCTTCTCTCTATGTAATTTTTCCCTGCCTGCAATAAATTGCATTGTATGAAAATATATAGAGCTCTCCAGTATTTTGGTGTAAATCTACCTGAAGAAAGTTAACACACATCTGAGAACATGTATGCCAGCTGCATATAGCCACAGAACTACTTCCACTTTGGGGTAAAAAGAACAAAAATAAAGAGATTAAAATAGTGGTCACTTGCTCCTTAGAATAAAGAATGAGAAATTAAAATTACATAAGTAAAGAAACAAATCACAACTTTAACTATATACTTCCAGATTTATTTGTGCTTGCTTATTCTGTAAATGTATTTTCTATCAGAAATGTGATACTCTGACAGATGCAAATGTTTGTGGGAGGGCCTCCAGAAGTGAATTGGGTGAAGTGAGTTGGGTTTTACCAATTTTAGTATATGCAGTTTCAGCCTTCATGTTTTGCTGACCTTTATTTTCATCAAATACTGCTAATGATGTACAAACTTGCTTTACCTTTGCTTAAATTCCATGCAATGAGTACATGAATGACAAACATTATCAGAAATGTATGTCCTCCAGAATAGTTTTGGGTGTGGGGATCTGCTAACATGAATGCTCTGTTAATAGAAGTCACTGCTTCTGTCTAGCTGTAGTTTACATGTTTTCTTCTTTGTGTTTGATGGGGAATGAAGATATGAAATTTGCTACATTAGCACCTGTTATTAACTGTAATGTGTTTCTAGAAAGTGCAGGTAATTTTTCTATCAGCATTTCCTGACACAAGTATCCCTGTGAACAACTCTACAATCTGCAGTTATGCATTATATCAGTTCATTCTCAGAAACATCCTCTAATGTCAGAGTTTACATAGCTCGGTTGCAAAATTTAGTGGCAATTTAGCCTAATTAGCTGAGCCTCATTGTCTTTAAAGTCCTATCAGATGCAGCAGTCCTTCACAGTTTTCAGGTCTCTTCTCTCCCCAGTGACAGTACAAACCTACCTTGCAAAAATACACTTACACCTGCTTAAGCCGCAGCATCTATGTCCACTGATTAAAGCTCCGTGGGAAAAAAAGCCAGAGAAATAAGTTCTTCTCAGCTACAGGATGCCAAGGTGAAAGTCTTGACAAAGAAGATGCAACCAGCAATTCTCAGTTCCTGCACCCTTCAGCATGAGAAAATGTACTGTGAGATCCACAGGCATGGTTTTACACTGTTGTCTTGGGGAGCCATTGAAATTCCTTTCACCTCCCTGGGAAACACTGTGTCTGTAGCTTGTCTGTAATGCCCTGTTATTAAATTGTTTGTTCAGCCTCACTCTCTTTCCTCTGCTTATATCTAAGAAACTGTTCTCAGACTGAGTTAGGAGCTCCCAATTAACCATGTGCATGAAGTATTCACTCTTGCCCATATGTACACATACAAGCTCCCACAATTAGCCAGGGGTCCTGCTCCCTGGATGGGACTGCACTGGTTTCCATCAGAGCCTCTGCACAGCACTGCATTTTGTCACCCAGATATACTCTTAGTGCTGGTGAATGATTAATGTCATAAAAAGGAGAGCATCCTTGTGGGAATTATTTCCTTGAAAACATGAAATCATTCAATAATGCTTTGACAAGGCTCCATCACAAACACTTCCCATCTCTCTCCTCATAATATTAGTGCTAAAAGCATGCCAGAAACATTCTGACAATATTTCTCTGTTCAGAAATAGCAGTTCAAGCCTGATCAATCATCCTGTGTGCAGTGGTCAGCTGCATGTGAAGATGTAGATGCTCATCTTGGCAGTGTGTGTCATAAACTCTGCCTTGCTAACGGGCTTCCTACCACTTCTGCTGAGGCTGGCAGGCACCATGCCCATCCCAGAAACAGGCTGAGAAGTTCAGGCCTGACAGGTGCTCTTCAGTTACCTCAGAGCCAAGCAGTCCAAAGCACCAGAGCAGCCCACCTGGCAATAGGACTCCCAGGTACTTCCAAACACAGGTTTTTCCCTGTCCAGAGAAGCTAACGGTGGGAATTCCTACATCTCATTCAACCAGCCTTGCAGTCTGGACTTTTACTGGGAATTTTCTTGTGTCTCCTAGGGACAGGCTCTGATTAGAAGTAACCCAAAAAGACTGAAGACATGGTAGAAACAGAGATTCTGTATGTTCCTGAACTGTGTTATTCCCTGAAAAACCTCAGTTGCTCTGGTTTGAAATGAGATAGTACTTGTGATGGAATATTCTTGCAGAAGGGAAGCTTGTTTCCCACCATTCTCTGCAAGACGAGAGTATAATAGCAAATTGGGGTCTCACAGGTATGATAGGTTGACTGAGAAACGTTTCAACAAAATTATTTTCAAGTGAAATACCTTTCCCTTTTATCTCTAAATAATATTGGTGTTTTCTCTTGCAAAGTCAAACATCCAAAACATTTTTAATTTTCCCTCTGGCTTATCAGGTTTCCTGGATAACATGTTTCATCTCGTTTTCCCCTTCGTGAGCTGGGCATCTTCTTCCATATCTTCCATGTTTTGCACCAAAAATTTTAGTACCTGAGGGGCCTGGCAGGTGCTCTCCATGCAGGGAAACCTGACAATGCTGGCTCTTATTGTTGGTCTCTCCTGACACCAGCATTCATACTCTGACACTTCTATGCTGCATAATCACTTTTGATGTCATGGTTGCTGCTATGGCACATGGAGCTGTGGGTCCTGTGAGTCACATGCAACCACAAGAGCCCCTGTCCATGGGGTTCAATAGGGTCCATTATTAGGGTCTATTATTAGGGTCTATTATTAGGGTCCATTATCACCATCAGACACCTTTGCTTTATTAGCTTCTCCTCAAAAATGTTTATTCCAGATACAAAATGCCAGTCTCATGGTGGGCTGCTGTGTACTTACCAATGAATAAAAAGGGGAAGGTTATCCTGCCAGTCTAGGTGCTCCAGCCAGGCTGGACACAGCCATGTGCCCTGCTTTGCCATGGCTACAGACAGCAGGGAGGGAGGGCTATGAATGAGGCCATCTGTGACTATCTGGGCAAGACTGCCTGGTGCCCAAGCCCTTTGGTTATTTAAATGTCCAGTTTTGGCTCTTCTAAAACACTTAAATCTTTATCCCCTTTAAAAAGTCATATTTTTTTTACACTGAAAGCAATCTCCTTCATTTTGTCCTCCAGCTTTATAGCCAACTTACCTTTCTGACTGCCTCCAAATGCCAGATTGTCACCTTTTGCCATAAACATTAATTATTCAGGCAAAACAAATAAAACCTTCTGGGATTTGGGGCTTTTTTTTCCTCCATCTGGCCAAAGTGATATAATAGCCTGTTTCTATGCAACCCCTAACTGAAATATGTAAGACACCAGTCTTCCTCCTGGATGAAGTCAAAATATGCAGAGTCTAAAGTGAGGCATTATCTTCAAAAAGGCCACCCATGCTTTCCAGGATAAGCTTTTTGCTGTTACAGAGCACTGACAGAAAGTTGACAAGGAATAGTACTAAAACCTTCAATGTCCACTCAGAATAAAAGTATTTTAAAGACATTTTCTTAGGAGTGCCCTGGCACTGATGGCTCAAAAAAATATCGTTAAAAAAACAGCTGAAACAGTTGTTGTTACAGTAAACATGAATTAAGTTTAATAGCCTTCTGCCCTCCATTTCAGGCCTCAAGTGCTCTCAAAAGGTCAATAAAACATCCCCTTTATTATAGTCTGTCAAATAATGCAGACAATGCAGGTGAAAGGTTGTCAAATAAGTACAGCGAAATGTGCAAAGCAAATACACAGGAACAAACCAAAGGCACATGTCCATATGTACTCGTGAAAGGCTTTGCTTCCCAAGTCTCAGGCAAAGCTGCCATGGTTCCTCCTGCCATGGTCTTGGAGTTATGCTCTCAGACTCTGTCACAGCTATAAAACACACGGCAGGGCTCCACATCACAGTCCCAGGCCAGTGGCAGCATTGCCTAGGCAATGCCTGTGGCTATTGTGTTGGTACTTAAAGGAATCTGTCAGCTGCCCACCTATGGATGGGGCAGGGTCACAGGATAGCTCAAGCTGGAAGGGGCTGGAAAGAGATTTCTAGTCCAGCCTCCTGCTCAAAATCAAGGTCCCTCTGCAGGAGCTCACTGCCTTCAGGGGAGTCAACAGCTCTCCCCAGTTTTGTCTTTTCAAAATCTGGTTAGTATCCCTTCCAGTCTTGCATCTAAGTCATTTATAAACATGTTGAAAAGCACAGGACCTAATCCATTAAAATTATAAATTCTTCATTTTATATGTATGAGATGTTCTTTCTTTTTGCATATGAATAAGATTATGACTTTAACCTCACTGTCTGTCATTCTCCTACTGTGCAGCACTGAGAAGAACATCTCTCCATCTTCAGAATAATTTCTCTGTTGGTTTTGGATAACAGCTACTTGGTTTCTCATAAAGTGTCCTTTCTCCAGGCTGAGCAAACCTTGAACTCACAGCCTCTCCTCACAAGCCAAATATTCCAACCCCCAGCCATCTGGGGTGCCTTTTGTTGAGCTCCCAGGTTTGTTTGTGCCTGCCTGATATTGAAAAGGCCCATACTGGCCTCAGTAATCAGAGGTGGTCTAGAGAGTGCTGAACAGAAGGGTTTTACACTCCCTGGATATAAGACCTGTGCTCCTGTTCCTGTAGCCCAGGGTGCTGTTGATCCCTGAAACTGATAGGGTCATGGGGATTTATGCAGCTTCTCCCTCCACATCCTGCAAGGCTGTGTCAGCAGAGCTGCCCTTGCACAGTCAGTCCACAGTATGTAGCATTGTGGTGGGGGTGGGAGGCTTAATCCCAGCTGCTGGGTTTTCCATTTGTCCATGCTGAAGTGCATGAGGGTTCCACCAGGTCATTCCTACAAGTGCTCCTCTTCCGCCCTGCTCCAGGTTATTGATAAAGATGCTGAACAAGAACAGGTCCAGGATACAGCCCTGCGGTGCTTCACTTCTACACATTCTACCTCACTCACACAGGTTTTTGCCAAGCTTGTTTTCCATCAGTTCAGACTGTAAAGCCTTAGTTTCAATAAAGAAACTAAGGAGAGTCAAAGAAACTAAGATGCCCATGAGAGACTCCTTTGGAAAAGAGTCTCTTTTAAGTCTCATACTAAGCTCATTCTAAACTACATTCACTGTTTCCCCCTCATCCACAATCCAACCACTTTGTCATAGAAGGGCTGCTCAGGCAAAGTCTATACCTGGCACATCTGCGATGACTGTTCCCAAATAAAACTGCCCTTGTGCACCTAGGAATATGCTCCAAGAGGACACATTCCATGTTGTTTCTAAGATTCAAAAGGAGAACGATAAATCTGGATTTTCTTTCTGACCTGTTTTTAAGATGAGAATAATATTTGACTTTTTCAGGGTCTCCCCACCCTTCTCAATCACAATTGAAAGGAGCTGTGCAATGGTACCAGATAGGGCTCCCAGTAGCTTTCCCCAGGCTGGAGATGTGAGATGAATTTATGGAGCTCTTGCTGAAGGTGACAGGTGAAGTCTCAGGCTCCACTTCTGATGGGCTCTCAGTGCCACCAGTCCTTATGTTCCTGCATGTTTTATGAAAGCAGTACAAAGTTTTGCTGCATCTGCCTCAGGAATGCTTTCCACAGAAGTTCTCTTTCAGAGATAACTCATATTGAACCTGAGCCACATGAACAATAGGAGAGGGGTCATAATAAATTTAGAGGGGACAAGAATTGATGGAAACCATTGCAAGAGTCTGACTGCCTTCTGGAATGATTATGTGGAGAACATGTTGGTGTGGTTCTTGAACAGCCAGAGGGTCACACCTGACATACACACACGATTGATGGGCAAATATTGTTTGCTTGCAGAGACCAAATTTCACAAGTGCTCATCAATGAGTGTTCATCGAGGTGTGGTTATGACATTATCACACCTCAGCACAATCCCCCTATGTTAAGGGATGATGGGAGAGGAAAGAAGGAAAGGAAAGAAGTGACTGCACAGTGGAGACAGCAGGTTCCAAGCTTGTTTTTGGGAGGAGGTTTTGTCCCAACAACTCTTGGCAAATTGCTCTCTCCAAGCTGTTCCACACAGAGTCTTTGTAGATCCCTCAGCTGAGCTTTCCTCCATCCAAACACCACTAAACTCGTCACTGCATTGCTTGTAAGAAGCTGGGTAAATCTAATAAAAATGCAAGCAAAGTAGCTGATTAAATACATCCACTTAAGCCTCACAGATACAGTTTTGGGGATTATTAAATTTGTTGTGTAAGCTATTATTTGATATAAGTATTTCACAAAGACTTGTACTTTTGTTTCAATTTGATGAACCAGAAACTACTTATTGGAAAATTTTACCAAGGTTTTCATCAGACTGATTCTAGCAGGATTTTATTAGGAAGCAGTAGAAAAAGAGGTCATATAAAGCAGTGCATGTTGTAAAATCATGGATTTAAACTGTTTTGAAGGAAGTGATATAATTTTTCTACCTAGGCAGTGGTAGAATGATAAATAAGTAAAAAATCAGTCAGCAGCCTCCAGGAAAAAAAAAAAAAAAAAAAAAAAGTAACAATATAATGATTTAAACTGTTCATAGAGTAATAAGCATGCACTTGAAGCCACTGGGGAAATTCTGCTTCTGTTTTATGACAGTATAGTATTTCCAAACATTCCCTTTCTTGTGAAAATGCATTTTTTCTGAATTACTGCACGAGTGACTCCTGGGATATGAGTAGAAGCCTCTATGATTCAGCAGAAATGTTCAGGCAATATAAGAATAAATGCAACAAAAAGCTGACTTTCATCCAGCAGGCCTGCTTTGATTTTACCACAAATTGGAATTCTGTTCAAGTAAAAACAACTTCCTTCTGCCTCTTCCACTAATATCATTGTCTGAGAGGGTTGTCTGAGGACTTAGTCTCAAGGAATGATACTTTTAGAGTTTTGGATTATCAAAGTGTGGTTTTATGCCTGGAAACACAACCATCACTTGAAGGAATATTAGTTCCTCTGCATAGTGCTAAGTATCTGTATTGCATTGTCAGCTGGAGTGAACTGCATGCTGATTTACCTGAAGGACCTGCTCAGTCCTTCACTTGCCAAAATACTTGTAGAATCATGCCCAGAAGCCCTACAACCTGTTAAAAATCTAATATAAACCAATTTCCAAAAAGTTGCTCTTCCTGCCACAGCTCTCTCTGGGTGTCACCAACACAGTTCCCTTTACAAAATGAACAGATCATCCACAGGGTATATTTTTCCCAGGAGTCCAGGCCTTTTCTCAGCTCAACCACATTGCACCATGCATATGTTGCAAATGCTTTTCACTATTTTCTCTTTCCATAACATCACTGGGCTCCGGCAAATAAAATCTATTGAAAAGTAATCAAAGTTCATATTAAGGATGAAATGTGGAATCAAACTAAAGAACAAAGGTTGTACTTATTTGATTGCATTACAGGCAATAGGACAAAAAATATTAGTTTCTAAATTAGCCAGGACAGGAAAAGCTCTTGGATTTCTACCCTGGAAAACCCTTTGGAATTACCATTTTATTAAGGTATTCTGTCTGTACATCGGAAAACCAGATGAGGTTGTACAGCCAGAGCTAAGATTGTCCTTCAAACCATTCTGTCAACAATTTGCAAAGCAGAGCTGCACGAATTTCTTTCCTGACTGGTTCTCTCTCTCTCTTTGCAGTGGGCATTTCAAGCCACATGCCCATATAAACCCAGGCAAAGCCTAGGATGTATACTAGTATATTAGTATATTAGGATGATCATGGGTTGAAACCCATGCCAGAAATTCCTCTTAGTAACTTTCTACAGGACAGAGCAATGGCAGTTTCTGTAATTTAAATGACTTGAAGCCAGTATGAGGATTTTTCAGACTCCAAAGTAAGTTAAATTGAATTGGGTGATACCCATTACTTGAAGAACATGATAACCCAATTCCAAGAAGTCACTCATATTAAGATTTCTTCAACACAGTTAACACTAGCAGAAACTGTCAGGCAAAATTTAAATGAAAAATACTTCTATTTATCCTGATCCAATGAAAAAATTGAGATTTTCACTGAGAAGTTAGAATAGAAACTGACAAAACAATAAACCACTTAATTTGCTAAACTGGAAAACACCGAGAATATCCAGAATCATCCACTCGCCTGAAAAAAAAATAGCATATGTGCTCCAAAATCCTAATTTCAAAGCCAGTGTTCTCTGGAGTTTTTTTTTAAAAATGCAAACAATTTGCATATTTGACTGTTTGCCATGATGTTGTCAAGATTCCCAAAGACTGGAAAGCTTCCACAGCTAGACAGAAAATCCAGTCTCACTGACCAAAAAACCCCCAGAGAAATGGATGATTATATAAATATCCCACTATGAGACAAAGACAATAAAAACTGTGTAAGATTAGGGAGAAATCTACTCAGCTAAAACTTTTCTTTGCATTTCAAAAATATCCTTTCATCTGCTTTGAAGCATCTGGTGTTGCTCATTATTGGAGACAGAATGCCAATCTAGATGGTCTATGTTCTCATCAGTACTTCAACTCTTCAACTTTATGTGCATTCAAATATTTAATGACTTTTTTCTATAGAGACATTAAAACTTTACAGCAATCTTTATTAACAAATATTTTTTGACAAGCTACTTGGCATTACAGGATGAAAAGTGAGAAGTGTTTCCTCCTACTGTCAGGATGCCTTCATGTGATGCACAGAATGAATAGACATACATATTTTAATCTTGTGTTGAAAAAATAAGATTATTATAAAACTTAGTTCATTATCTCTATAACAAACTAGAGTAACTCAATTAACTGGCTACTGCATTCATCTACAATAATTCTGCAAATGAAAATACATTGAAATCCTTCTGATTGGTAAACCCTTTTATTACTCCTTACTGGGTGACTGCAACCACAGATAGAGCACCTCACTGCATCTCAGCAGACAATCCACTGCCCATACCACTGGGAATAATAGGGTACATCTGGATTAAAGTCATCAGGTACTCTAGCTGTCTCTAGTATGTAAAGCCTCCGATGTGACTGAAGCATAAATTCTCATAACAAAAGAGAAGAAAAGGTTCATAATATTTTGACCTTGGTGCTGACAGGAAGTATTTCAGTAATAAGGACATATGTTTTTCTCTGTGTGCTATAATCATGACTCGCAGTAATTTTGGTCCTTGCTAAGGCATTGTCTTTGGATCCAAAATCCTTTAGCAATTTCATGCAAAATGGGACCAGTTTAAGAGGGCATAGTAGGATCACTTCCTCTTAGGAAAGGTGAATCTGAGTTGGACTTTCCTCTGGCAAAGAGGAAATGTTCACGTGTTACATTCTGAATCATACAGGAAAGTTTAAAGACACCAAATATCTATGGACAAAGTGCAAAGGTCCTTTCATAGATTATTTTAATGGAAGTAAAAAAGTTTAAATTGAGAGAATTTAAAACATAGGTCTAGTCTGAAACCTGGGCTGTATGAATTAATCATCAAACAGAGACTATAAAGAGTTTATCAACAGATTTAGTAACTGGTCTTTCCAGTGTAAAATAACCCAGTTTGCCCAAGGTTGGTTTCTAAATTAGCTATTACTAAGCAGGAAAGAATCTTAAAATTATTGTTTTCTGAAATCTACACCCATTAACTTCATGCTCAGTGACTGGTAAATAGAAGAGTGGGAATGATAAAGAAATACATAGAGATTGAAACTCAAAGCATCATTGTGTTACTGTAGTGTACCCACATCTTAAATGTTGCATGAAGTTCTTGGCAAACCTCTTCTAAAAACTTAGTGGTGGAGTTAAAAAAGGACGGAGAAAGACAAAAAAGACTATCAGATTTTTGGAATACATTCTACATTTTATGAAAGTGTAAATACGAGGATTTTATGGTTTTAAAAAGTCAGTGAAGAGGATATGATGTTGCTCAATTGAATTAGGAATTCTAGGGAGAAGGGCATTTATTGTTCCTCAGAGTACACAGAAGAAATGGAAATCAGCCCTTGCAAAATCATCAGGTGGCAAATTTAAAATAAGAGCTACATTTTTCATGTGAATTTATTTGAATTGGAAGCACATTGACACTGACTTCACAGAATTTCTAAGTCATAGGATAAATAGTTCAAAATACATAAAACAAATTTGCAGAAGTTAAGGTCATTAGTAGCTTTTGAAAACAGTGTTCTAAATGCTGTCTCAAGCTCAAGCAGATCTTTAACTGCTGATTGCCTAAATATATTTTTAAAATATGTAAAGGTCACCTTATTATTATTGGAGTGCTGTGATCTGATAACGTGCTCTAAAAGTGTGCGTTTTATTGATCTTCTCATTCCAAAGATACATATTAATCACTATTCATGACAACACTGAGTTTGATCTGAGCATACATAGGTGCCTGGAGAACTTTAATGTGAAAACCAGAGACAGTTCCTCAATAAAACAGTATCTTATTTGTTAAGCCTCTTCATGCACTCATTTGAAGCACCCTAGTAATATATTAGGTACCACATGTGCTTTTAATAGTAAGATTGAGGGAGAAGATTTTAGTTCAAAAGAAATCTGCAAACTCTCCATGAGGGAAAAAAAAAAAAAACAAAAAACCAAAAAAACCAGTTTACCCAAAAAGCACACAGGAAAAGGTCACAGTCCTAGCTATTTCTGTTGAAACTAACCATATACATAGTTTCACATTTTTAGTGCAAAGGTCATAGTTTCTTTACCAAAATGTTAAGTACAGTGATAGTCATTAATGCCTACTTCATAAGGATTTTCTTTCCTCTACTTTCAAATTATGCCACCCCTGTAATGAAATTAGAAAAGCTTATGCCTTGTGAAAAAATTTAAAGTTCTCCATTGATGGATTTTTCTTTCTTGAAGGAAATCCAGTTTTAAAAATCTTCTCATGGAAAAAAAAAAAGCATCTCCAGGTACATGATACAGCATCCTGAAATACAATTTAAACACATGTTTATCTAGAAAATAAAAAAATTATTGGAAGAAAGTTGTATATACTTTATTAAAAGAAAAGCAAACACAGAATCTTAGAATCACAACAACTCTTTGTTTTCCTTTCTCTCCATTAAAACCTGGCAGGAGCCAGGTACAGAATGTCTTCAGTCAAACTGTAGATCGTAATATCTGCTGGTGAAAATAATAAAGTCTGACTACTTTCAACAAATTTTACCATAAAACAGCTGAGCTTTGTTCCCTCTTTATTCCTGTACATAATGCAAGCATAACGTTTCCAACAGTATTGAAAAAAAAGATGGATTAATGACATTATAGTTTCATTGATGCAAATGCTCATCACCATGACTGAAAAAATCTCCATGAAAATGACCAGCTAGAGGACAGTCAGGGAAGCAGCACTTTGAGACACAGGGTGGGAAATAATTTATCTGAAGTCACACAATAATCCTTGTGAAGACATAATGTCAGAAGATGAAGATATGCAGGCACTAACCTCTTAGAAGTTCTTTCTTAATATAGAAAATCAGCTCAGTCATAGAGACTTGTCTGCAATCACATCTCATCCATACAAGTGCCATACCTCTGTGGGAGATCCAGTTCCATCAGAGAACAGTCCTGCAAATTCCACTGCATTCAGAATATTGCAACTCATCACACTTGAAAAATTATCAGTTGAAATCTTCTTAAATCATACACAGATACATAGTAATTTTTCCCTAATCTGTTTACTTCATTACTTTTATTTTTATTTTATTTTTAATAGAGCCAGACATAGGAAATACCCTTACTGAAAATTTGGGAGATAGAAATATAAGGTTAGATATAATTCAGAATACAATGGAGGAAATGTTTGAAATCACTCACATAAGATTATAGTTACAGCAAAATTGAAAAAAAATGAGATAACACTTGATGAACATTGTGTTATCCATATGATGATTCTTAGATCGGTATCTAACAAATCAAGCCGATGAACTGGAAATAAGTTCATAACAGAAAATATTATATGGGTTCTGGTTCCTGAAGGCAAAATAACCAGAGAGGTTGAAATATAATCTGCAAAAGATTGTAGATGGGCCAGGCATAGATAAGTTTGAAATTAATTTACAATATTTCTTGGTTTATCAAATTTTCTCTTACAAATGTAAATTATACAACATCTCAAACAATAGTGGAAAATCTTAATCTGAAGTAAAATGTAGTATGTAAGAGTGGTGAATCACATTTTGCTTTGAGGATTTTTTTAATCAATATTGATTATGTAAAATTTAGGCTTTGAGACATAGGAAAGGGAGACTATTAATTATGCCTTACATTTTAATTCTGAAATCTATGTAAAATTTAGAAACCATAAAATACTAAGCTTCTGCCAGTAACTCCTATGCCTATCACTAGTGATTTTTGTTATCACTAGCTTTCTAATCCTTACAGCACTATTTGTACTACAGCACTTTCACCTCTTTGATTTTGAACAGTCCATGAGAAATGATTTAATGTGCACAGGCACATCTGAGAAATCTGCAGACAGCTCTGAGAAATCACCAGGAAATCCTGAACTGGAGTGAGGTGAGACCTGCTCCTTGGGTGGACTCCAGCAGAGCTCTTGTATGGTCTGAGCTGCTCTCATGTGGCTACAGAAATCTGCACCTGATCTTTACTTGAGAAAGAGGCAAATATAAGAGGCAAATATTTCTGCTCTCCTAGCCCTCTCTTCCTTACACCACACTCAGTGCACCATGCCTTGAGCACAGCACTGTGTAGGTCAGAATGCACCACATCATCCTGGTTATCCATACCAATGCCATCAGCACTATGGGGGTCCCAATTACAGTCAGTGGGATTGGACTCTAAAATAGTATTTTTTTGTCAAAAGCCAAAGAATTTTGGAAAATTTTATTATTTACTAAGCTCCTTCTTGCCTCTCAGAACTCTGAAGCTAAAATAATTTATAACACTGACATTTCACCATCCATAATTTTCCAGCCAATTTCCATTTGCCCTTTGCATTACATTTATGAATAGTTGTTGGATTAAGATTCTTGCCTACTCTACTAACTGCATGAGAAAAATTTTGTTGAGCTGTAATTTGACTCACTGTTAATTGCTGACATATGGCATATTGAGTAAGGAAGGGAGGGAAAAGCACTCCTGGGGGGTAAGTGATTAGCAGTCTAAACATGAGCATTACTGACATTCCATGATTTCCTGACAGTTCCTTCTAAAATCTCGGATTTCAGAATGTGCAGATTGTCTGTTTATTTCAAATGGAGGGTGCAGGAGACTCTACAGTGAATTATTTTATAAGAGAGAAGTCAAAAAACTCATAAATCCTGCAAGTAAAGCAATCTGCCAGAGCTGATCATGAATATTTAAAACTATTTACAAATGGGGCAAAGCATGAGCAGCTGCATCCAGTACTTTAAAGCTCTCAGATGGAGAACAGATCATTTACAAATGCCAACAAGTATTGCCTGAGAAACCTGCTGTATATACACAGTGGACACCTGGAGGAGAAACTCCTCATTTACCACTCACACTTTATCTAATGAGGAGATTATTTGGAAATGAGAAAATGGTATATCACCTACACCCTCATATCAAATAGGTTCTGTTTGAAACATCCTCCCACCACTAGTCACATCAAGAGTGCAATAATGTGAAAAGCCAAAGAACAATCCTTCTCTTAATCAAGAGAGTCAGTACCTAGAATATTTTAAGAAATGACTCAGACATTGCTTATCCTTTTGGTGATACAGTTTAAACAGTAAAAAATAGCAGAACCCTGGCAAACTACTGCTATATCTTGAGCAATTCAGTCTTTAAGAGATCTATCCATTCAGGAAGGATCAGATATACCTGTTATTAGGCAAGGATGGGCATTTTACTACTATAGTAATCATCTCTAACTGTGTAAGCAGAAAACAAAATGGATTCTTCCCTAACATAATGAAACTGTCCAAGAAATTATCAGTACTAAAACACTACCAGAAATTTATTTAAAATAAATTTATGCCCACTGTTAAGAGAAGGCAATTTCCTCACCTGTATAATGGTTTTTAATCCAAATTTTACGGCCTTCAATTTTGATTCTTGCTGCAGGAAGTTGTCTCTGCCCTGGGATAGCACAACTCTTTACTGTCCTTTACTTTCCACAGTTTGAAGAAAAAAATTATCTGAGCATGTAGGAGAAGAAAAAGTGCATCTGCAAGTGTGAAGCTGGACATTCAGATAAACAGCTAGGCTCTAATAAATTTCATCAACTTTAGCTCAAAAAGGCTGATAAGAAGAAGCCAGGTGCTTACCCAAAATGAAGAAGCCAGTTCTGCCTCTGTGATAGACAATAAGCAGAGCTCCTTGTCAGAAAGAGACCTCAGGGTCTCAGGGAAGAGAGATACTGATATTTTGTTCATCTGTACATATAAAGGAAATGAAAAATTAAGAAAAGGTAAAATAGGGACAAACAGAGAAATATATGAAATCTATTAAATTAATATAAAGCACTCATTAAATGCTTCTTACACTTGTAAAGGGGCAGGTATTTTCTTACATGAACACAGACAGCTTTCTAGGAACTCCACAGATTCTTCTAGAATGGGATTTTTAAGAACTAGGAAGAAAAAGTGTATTGCCAGACTTGTCCTGTTTTATCAACAAAAAATTGGCTAAAGAACCTGCCTCTACTAAAATAAATTGCTTGTTGAGCTGCAGTACCATCACCTGAAGACAGGGACAGACACTGGGGTTATCTAAATGCAGGGGACCTGCATTCATTTGGCTGAAATCAGACCTTTAGGGAAGAGTATGTTCTAGACCAGTTTTTCAATTATGAATTCACCCTTAGCCCAGTTAATAAATCTGTGCCCATGAGTGATTGAAGACCACAACAGAGCTTATAAAGGAAATGTGAAAACATTCATACATATATATGTGCAATTCCTCAAAATTTCAGAGAAAAACATCACTTTTCCATGGAAGATTAAATCTGAGTTTAGAATTATTTCCTGGGTAGAAAAATATCTCTAACAAAGGCATTTTTCAAATTTTCTAGTTTCTTATGAACAATTTGGACCATTTGACTCCAAACACAAATTTATAATACCTTGGTCTCACAAATTCTGAAATTTAATTTTTTGTTTGTTTTATAATCTCACTGGCATGAAATAATCTGCAGAGGATTGCAGATTTTTGTTGCATGCCATCCCTAGCTACAACATAATGTGGTGGTAGTGCTGTCAAGAGAGCAGCAGTCACCTGCAGCCCTGGCAGGCACAGGTTGCGTCATGCTGCTGCCCAAGGGAGGTGTCACCAGTGAAGGTACCAAGAACTAGAATGGGTGGGAAAGATCCCAGCTTCCCCCATCAGAGCTCCTTTCTGGGAAGATCTCAAAGAAGAAATAATCTTGGAATACGGAAATAAACTTTACATTTTGCTGGGTGTGGATCCCCTTAAATATGTCATTCAGTTAAGAGGATTCAGCATCAGTAAACCAGAATATAACCCTATTTCTGACTGGAATTCAACCGAAAAAGCCAAATCTACTCCTATCCATTTAACACAACCTGAGTGGTATTTATTTTCCCTTTCAGCTGAAGAGCTACATCCAGTATATATAATGACATAACTACTCTGTCTTGAGCCTTCAGATGCTGAATATGAGTTTCTGCTCAGTGGCTCTCCTACACATACACACATGGGAGAAAAGGGAGCTTCTGCATCTAACCCATTGTAAAGCTGAACCTGCCTCTCTCAACCAAGAGCATTTAGAATAAAATAGAAAGCAATTCTGGGGAAGGGGGATAAAACAAAACGATCAATAAGTGTCCCAGATCTATTAAATAAGCAACTGAAAGGAAACAAATTAACTGAAAGGAGATAATGCCAAGGATAACTCTGACAGCTCCGTGCCAGCTTCAGTCAAACTAAAACATCACTCCCAATCTTCTTGGATTGCAGCAAAGGACTCAGATGCTGGGCTTTGAAAGATATCTCTTTAGCAGCAGGATCTGACTCACTGACAGACTTGCTGAACAGTTTGGCTGCCAACCTTGAAGCTGCCTCTGTGCAGCAGCACAGTGCTCAGGGCAGGCTTATTTCCCTATACACCAGTCCTTAGGACAATGATTGTTCTTTCTGATGCAGCTGAAGCACCAAAATAATGTCTAATGTGGACATTTTTTTTCAAAGAGTAAAAGCCATTATTTTGTGGAAGTATTTTTTTTGCAAAACTAGACATGATTTTTTTCCATATGTGACATGATGAGTTGCACACAAAGTCAGTGATAACACATACAGCAGTCTTGACTATGAGGTAACAACCAATAAATGATGCAAGTAATATTTATGTTAGCTGCAAACTGCATGGAGAGCAAGTTCAAGCAAATCCATTACTTTTTTACTTACAGCAAACAAAGAAGAATATGTATTATATCATGACAGGTGTCCCCAAATAACACTTCAGGTCTAATTTACTTGATAATTTTTCTAACATCAAAGGGAACATTTATTTTCATGAAGACAAAGTGTGCAGCTGATTTGACTTTACTAGAGGTGTGAATTGGTAAAGAGAAAAATGTAATCAGAAAAGAAAAAAAAACAACAAAAGGCAGTCTTTTCTGTTCTTTGACTATTATTAGAATCAAACTTATTCCTTATATTAAAAAAAAACCAAACAGCAACTCTTTTACATTTTTCTTTACATAATGTAAGCAGAACACAAATGTAAGGAAAGTAAACTACATTTTACATATATTAATGCTTTTTCTCATGTCTCCTGTGCTGCAAGGCTGCAGACTGACAGACTCTAAATATCATGCAGGATTAATTGCACAGCACTGTAGCTGGCTAAAAGCTAATTGCCTAGTCTAAGCTGGGCAGTCAGTCTAGTTATCTCTGCTCCCCACAGAGTTATCAGTGAAAGACAGGTACCTATCTGAGTGCCATTCATGTGTCTCTCCAGTGCTTAACCTGCAGTGGTGTGTCTGCTTCTCAGTGGTGACAGCAGAGGAAGCCTCTGTAACTTAGGACAGACATGTACATTTTATTTAGGCAGTTCGACTGGGATGAGAAGCAGCAGCTTCCCTCCATGTGGTGAGCTGGCTGGGTGGTTATGAAGCCTGAAGTATTCAGACAGCACAATGGTAGCAAAAAAAAAAAAAATCTGCATGTAGTAGGGCTGGACAGGCACTCCCATATGGGTTTGAGAAGGCATCAAGCTTTTTTTTATGTCTGATTTTAGAACCCATAAATTACTCAGGGCTAAATGTGCTCTTTCTTGCTGCATTCCTTCCAAAGGGTTCAGCCAGTCACAGCCCCCACGGCAGCCCCTCCAAACAGCTCAGTGAGAGGGGCTCCCACAGAAATCCTCAGACAGGGCTGGCAGCCTAAGCAGAGGTTCTACAACCTGAGCGCTGGTTGCTAACAACCATGTAGGAGCAGGCTGAAGTCATGCTTTTTTTGTGTATCTAACTTCTATTGCAGTTTGGGCTCAGGGTGGTTTTTATCCTGTGATTCCTTGGATAATCAAATTTTAGAGGAAAACTTCTATAAAACTGAACTCTACTTTTACATTAGCTTAGTTTCTAAAGCAATGTTATCCCCATCTGAAACAGGAGGGTATTCAACAATGATTTTATAATTACACTCCTTGAATAAATGTGTTTTGGGAGAAAAAAAAAAAGTCAAGAGGGGACTCTGGAACTAAAAGCAAAGGTAAAACAGCATTCTCCAACAAAATTAAGAAAACAAGATGACCTTAATACCATGGGCAAAAGACACACTGTGAAAAAAAAGAAAAAAAACAAAATAAAACCAGGCAAGCAGGCACAGAGAATGAGGACAAAAACCAAATTTCCTTCCACCTTGCATTGTGTCCTGAGAAAACCTTCCACTGGACAGACACACAATCTGTGCATTTACATAATTTGTCCTCCATAAGATAAAAAGCATCAGGACAATAAATAGTTACTCATCATCGTCCTGAACAAGAATCAACAGGAGTTGTGGGAAATACTTTTAAGTAAAGTACTTCTTCCAGCTTCACAAAATCAACAATAAAAACATAACCATGAAGTCTAAAGTGTAGTACAATCCCAGGTAATTAACAATCTCAGTAACCCAAATCAAACAGTAAGCAGAAGAAATTTCTGCACAAGAGTAAAATTAAAATGGATTGGTTGAATAAGCAAATACTGATTTTGAAAATACCCATCTGCTTCAGAGAAAATAGGTTATTTTGTAGCAGATTTCCTGCACAGAGAATGTATTCAATGGCTTCAAGAACGTGTACTTCCCTAGAAAAGACCATGAAACCTTGCTGTTTTGACAAGAAATCCTGCACAGTGGTTGGGAACTGTCTAGACTTTCACCCATGGGGAACTTACAATATATTATACAGCATCTGTGAAAGACTTTAATTTTAAATAGGTCACCCCAAATATAAAAAGGAAAGTAAGGGCCTTTGCAAGTGAATTCTCACTGAACACAGTAATGATCATAGTACAGTTCTGGATCTCTAGCTACTTCTTAATTAGATGAAACAGTCACTATAAGTTGTTTTGTATAAAAAACTATATGATTTTTTTAATGTTTTAGTTTTTCTTGCCATCCCAAATTAATGCTTCCATGTTTATATTTCAAAAAGAACACTGATTTTTATCCATCCTGTGGACTTTCCACAAAACTGTTTCTTCCATGGGAAAAGTGCCTTTACCACTGTTCACCTGACACATGTACTCCTTACATGGAACAGTCAAAAGGAAGCATTTAGGTAGGAACTGAACAAAGCTACAAGTCACCTTGGAAGGTATTATGAGATGTTCTTTAAACACCAATAATTAAAACAGCTAATAGGAGATTTTTCCATCAGTCCTTCTGAATGTCCAATTTTAAGCTCTTTTCCCAGTCAGAAGAAATAAAAATGCTGTGCTGCTGAAAATTAAATCCTAGACTGCTATGTTATCACTTGACTCCAGAACCTTTTAGAACAGCTGAATATGAGAAAACTCTTGATAAAACCCTGAGAGTTTGCAATATTGACAGTGAACCTACAGCCCCTTGAATTTGGGGCTGGTCTTTGATAACTGGGAAAGAGAGATGTCTCAAGCCTCTCTCTGTAAGAAAGAAATGATCAGCCTTGGCCTCTTCAGAGTAGACACTTTGGTTTCTGAGGAGCCTTGCAGCAAGTCCAGTATGTTTTGGGTTGAGCAGGACTGAAGAAATTTTCCTAAATGCCTCATTAGGCAATGAGCAACTGAAGTTGTTTGTCCCATCTTCCCTCATCATCTTGGTGCTCTCAAACCCCAGCCAACTTTAGGGGGACAACTCAGAGAAATTCTTGCTTCCAGGTTCAAATACTTTGCTACCTTATAACCATTTGTCTACAGGCAAACTATATGTGTTGAGAATATGAGAGGAGCTTGAGGAACAGAAAAGTCTGAAGAGTGTCCTTCCTGTTTCTAAGCTGTGTCTTTGGTCATGACATGAGATTGAGAGATGTGAGCCACATCCAGAACTGCAGAATTAACTCCTTTTGTTTCTTTACATTTCCTGCCTGCTTAGCGACTCTACAGAATCAACAGACAACCTGCTTAGTTTAGCTAAATAAAGAATCTTAGGTTTCTTTATTCACATGGCAAATAGATGTCAAACAATTCTAGTAGCTGGTGCAGACATTTGTTGCCATGCTGGAGCCATCCAGCTATTTTGTTAGTTTGCTTTTCTAGCTGGCAGGAACAGAACAAATTGGTAGGTGATGCACTCTCTATCCAGACAGGGATGATTATGGTCATCCATCATTGCTCTGTCAGAACAGCTCCTACCACATCTTCTGCTGTGCCAGCCACAGAGAAAAATTATCTGAGTGCTTTGTTGCAAGCAATAGATGCAGTGAAAGAAAGATGCCAGGTGGCAAACAGTTTAATGCCCAATGGCCATTAATGGAGTCGAGCTGACACTGTGGGCATTAGTAACAGGATTGGCATCGTGTGAAATCAGCAAAAGGGGAAGAGCAAATCACACTCCCCACTGGCACAGCAATATGGGGAAGCATTTAAAAATGAAAAATAAAATATCTCAGACCTCAAAGAACTGAGAGAAAAGTCTCATTTGCCATTCCTTTCAAAATAAATCTGATTCCTTATTGATAAAAGAACTGTATTCTTTTTCTAGTTAGAGGTACATCTTTATTTTCCATTCAGTTCAAAGCAGTAGAATGTTTCTCCAGTCTCCAAAGAAAATTTTATATCAAAAATCTCTCACCTTTACCGCAGCAAGAATCATCAGGCATTGGACACAGCAGTTGTCTTTGCTTTAGAAAGGAGGGTTATTTTCTACTATATCTGCCAATTACATATCCTCCAGATTAACATAAAAAGTGGCAATTAAATAGAAACAACAGCACCTTTGTCTATAGATGACAAAAATCACAGAATAATCTGTCTTGAAAGGGACCCACAAGGATCATCAAGTCCAACTCCCAGCCCTAGACAGCACCATCCCCAAGAGTCACACCAGGTGCTCAAGAGTATTGTCCAAGTGCTTCTTGAACTCTGTCAGGCTGATGCTGTGACCTCTGCCCTGGTGAGCCTGATGTATGTACCACCACACAATATTTACTGAATCACAAATTTTAGCTTTCTGCTCTTGGCCTCTTCAATCAATGAAACTTGAGCTGAAATGTCAATTAGCCGACCAAGACATTTTGTTTCCAAAACACAGCTTGTCAAAACATTTATGGTTCTGCAGTGGTAGGCCAGAGCAAGCAGTTCAAATTGAACTGCTTGTTTTATGTGAGCTCCTCATCCACACCCACCTGCAGATAAAGGTCCTAGTCTATGTGCCGTTACAGCAGCTATATTGGGCCAGGATTACAAAAGATCAAGGCTTCAAGATTTATTTTTTTATAATTAAACTAAACTTTTCTGTCCTACTTTACTTCCTTTCCATTGCTCTTGATGGAGTTGAGCTGACACTATGGTTCAGGAAAATGCTAGTCTAGTGCAAGTTGATCACCTTGACTCTTTCAATGACTGGACATAGACTCACCCCAGCCCATCACACTGGTCCTAGACACCCAAGAGAGGATGGGATAAACTGGCTTCCTTTTGCTCTTGGCCTGAACTCTTGTACTGTTGACCAAAGAAAAAGCCTAGAACTAGGTTAGATTGCAACACACATTTTAGTTTGTTAAAAGAGACATGGGACACTCTACCTGCTGTTTGCGACCTGATTCAATCTGTTTTCAGTAGAAACTTTAAAACTGAGAGGATTTTTGAGGGAAGGGGTACGGACGGAGTGAGAAAGAAAAGAAAAGCTTTGCTGATAAAGACTAAATCTTGAGTGTGCTGGGGGACCAGCTTGAAGAAAAAAAAATTCCAACCTTCTCTGCTTCTACCCCTTCCAGTCTTCAATTATTCATGAACAGTCCTGAGTTAACTTATTAAAACATGTCTGTTGAGGAGGGTAACATATGGTAAGATAATTAAATATGCCTGGAGTTCACCAGAGGTGGTATGTGGAGTAAGAACAACTTACTAAAGGATGGCCTCTGCTATATTATTTTTCATTTCAGAGTTACTCTGAACTCCCAAAATATTTATAGATACAGCCTTCTTTCTGTTTCAGTGAATCTGCACCAACTGTGTCAGCTGAGGATCTGACCCATGCTGAGTAATTTTCCTTAGGCAGTAAGGAAGACAAACTCACCACATTACCTAATGTGCACCACTTTGTTATTTTGCACCAGACCCATTTAGTCTTCTCTTTCATTTGCATTTCACACAAGGAAAAGGGTGTGTTTGATGTTTCCTGGTGCAACAACCAGAAACTTTGAGAATACCACATTTAAAAAAAAAAATCATACAATGTTGCTTTACCTCTATGCATCCTTGTACGAAGGTATGCCATTTCTTCTGCACTGCTTAATGTGTCATGGCTAAAGCATCATCCAGTATTAGGAAAACATGGATATAATTGTCACAGACTGTCAACAATGATTTCCTACTTTGGTTTAGCTCTCACTCGCCAGCAGAGCCATTCCTACCATCTATACATAGGTTACTTGAAGTCAGGGGTGTCGCTTTGCTCTAAGTCTAGAACCCCTTGACAAAGGGACAGTGACACATCCAGTACTATCTAAAATGAGTGAAAATTAAGTAGCCCAGGTGCCTTTACAACTGCCTTTTGAGTGCAGAGGGAACACGTTAGCAAACAGTAGTCTTCAGGGAAACTGATGGTGGGATGGTGGAGTCCAAGTATGGGGACATTAACAGACAAGCATTTTTCAGGAATATGGCAGATAAGGATCGATAATTTATTTGGGACACTTCTCTTTCTGCTGCTGTGTGCTAATCCCACAGTTTTTCCTTGTAGGACCCTGTTGTAATGCTGGCAGGTGATATGCAGCATTCCCCTGGACTGCTGCCTCTGCAAACAATAAAACCCTTCAAAATTCATCTGACTATTTGAGAAAGAGCTAGCTATCATTTTATAATCATTTTCTTTTACCCTGACACAAACTGTGCTATCCTTTTTCAACCCTATTTCCACATTTCTTTCTTGTTTTCTTTGTAATCTTTTTGCAATGCTCTAACAGAACTGTAACTGCCTATCATATCACTGAACATCAGCAAAATGAATATTCTGCATAAATCCCAGTTGGTGAGTTTACCTAAGTAATGTAGATAACTGATTTATTTAAGATAAAATTATAGTTTGCCCGTTAATAAAAATAGCACTGTACTATGCAGAATCAACCTCAAACACTTATATAACATGTGGATGTATTTCATACAGGAATTAAACTGTTGAAATAAAAAAAATTCTCACACCCTGCCCTTTTTAGAAGATTCAGGAAGCAGATAGAGTTCACTATTTCAGATTTTTATTTTTTTAATTAATGTAAGGAGCAATAATTTTTCTATTGCATATGAACCTAAAAACTAGATGGCAACAAGAGAGAGAAAGAGAGCTTTGGAAAATAAGTTTGATCATTTTGGCATCATCCTTCAAATTGCTGTTCTCACAACAAAGATTTAAACCACAACTTGGGAATGTTACAGTGTAGAATGAGAAAGAACTATTACCCACTCACTAAATCAAAGACAAGTCTCTCGAGTTCTCTACTGGCTCTGATAAAACATTAATTTTAGTCATCTTTGCTTAAAAACTCCATGTTAAAAAGGCTGGTGCATTTTGAGAGATTTAGATGAGAATATAAATTTCGCTAATGATATTGAAAGTTTCTCTAGGACGTGTAGTTTGATAGGCTGCAGAGTTGGAATGTGCAACTGATGTTTCTTTTCTTGATAAATAAAATTACATGCTTGCATATAAGAAAGTATTTCACTATATAAAAGATTCAGCAGATGATTGTACCCAGGTATTCCAGACTTATCATCTAGTATTACAGTGGTCAAGAAACCAGCCTTTCATTAATTTTTATATCTATTATCTAAACTAGTATTAAAAACTGCATTTCTGTAGATGACTTGGAATTAGATCTTTCACTCCCCAAGAAATTCTGCAATTTCATAACATGCAGGACAAATTGAAAACAAATAAATGTCTGTGAAGAATTTGATAATTAATGAAAGGTAGGAATCTAGACAATACCTGAACTTAATGAGGAGGCAATAGCCAAACCTGAGCTGTAAGTGCCCAAAGTGCAATATTAGCCAGAAAGGCTGAACACACCTCACAAGTGCAGATATCAGAATATTGATTATTACAAACTCTATATTTTCTACCAAGATATCAAGTTCTCTGCTGACTTACAGTGTCAGGGAAAGTTAAATAATGACATAATACCAGCCTATAACACTGAAAAGAAGAACAATTTTATTTCCTTAAACTTACATAAGGAAACAGAAAAAAAATACAGTGGCTGGAGACAAAGGGAAAGTAGATTTGCATTGGCAATGAGGCATAAATTTGCAACATTGAAAGTAATTATAAGGGGCAATATAGCATGATTTACAGTGAGTTTGCTATATTAAATCACATTCTAAGCGCTAGGCTTTTGTTAAAACAGGAATTGCTCAAGTGACATTATATTATGTAAAGGACTGAGCTAGAGGATTGTAGCCAGCTCTTTCTAATTTGTAATCTATTACTTCAGTGTTTAAGAAATTGAGTTATTAATTTTTAAATCAACTAGCTAAGAAAGTATGAGAAGTTATTTCTGTACATGACTTGGAATCAGTTCTTTCATTCCATGAGGAATTCTGAAATTTTGTATTGTTCAGTAAAAGAACTGAAGACAAATAAATATCTCAGAAGAATTCAAATAATTAATAAAACCTTTCAATATTGTCAGAGTATCTCAGATTTCAGCATTCTGGCTCAATTCACTTAAACTCTTGTATTAAAATGTTAGAGACTACATTATCTTTACTAAGTAAGTCAAGTCAAATTGATATAAATATTTCAACACTGTAAAAGAGAAACATTAGACATTCCCATGCTCCCATCATAGAAAGTTCCATGAAACATTAGATTTCAAAAGAGCTATTGTTCTGGAGAAAGTTGTTCTTCATCAATCTTGTCTGATACAGTTAGTTAACAGTTTACTAAATTCTTGCCAAATTAATACTTTCCAAATCTAACCATTGTTACTGCAGTAAGAGAAACTAGGTCTAAGATGGAATTAAAACATCAACAGGACAAGAGAGAAACAATAGACTGACCCATGACTAAAGTGAGCTGAGTAGTTCTAGTCTCTCTTAGTAATTTTCCCTATTTCTTTTTTTTATTTCTTTTTCTACATTCTAACATTTTGCTTTAATCTGCAATTTTGTTCCATTAACCATTCCTCTATTCTCTAATTATGCAATAAGTCCTAGTATATCCTATATATTTCTCTTGCCTTCCTGTCTTCCCCAAACACCTTTCCCATTTCTCCTTTTTCCAAATCTTGCTAGTCTCCTGCCTTCCCCCAACCTTCCCCACTGTCATTCCAGCATTTCACTTAAATTCCTTCCTTTCCTACTGTCATCCCACAGGCAAAGATCCATATGTTTTCTCTCATCCCTCTTTGCCAGCTGGTGTCTGATTTGCTTCCCATTTTCTAGAAGAAGCAGCCTGACTCTCCTGCTGGGCAGCAGCACACCAGCAAAAGAGGATGCACATAGCGCTGCTGGTCAGTGATTAGGATAAATGCAGTGCTCCTGCAGCACAACAGCCTGAGCCGAGCTGGTACACATTTATGAGCTGTCAACCAGCATACAGCAAAGAGACTAATGGCCTGTTTGCAGGAGCACTAGACAACAGTTTTATTGGAGGGGTTTTGTTGGTTTGGATTATTTGACGCGCTGTTGAAGGTGTGTGCTGTCCTTGATGTGTAATTAGCCCCTATAGCCCCTCCTACAAGACCTTGCAGGGCAGTGTGAGAAGGGCAGCATCAGCTGAGAACCAGATTGCCATGAGGACAATAAGGGAGTCAGAAATTATTGTAGAAGACACATTGTATAGATATAAGCAGAAAGGAAGCCTCTGCCATTGTCTCAGAAGTACCTAAGGAGGGAGAGGCTTAGCAAAGCTTGAGATTGGAAGATGTAGAGAGCTCTTGGACAGTGCAGGAAAGACTCAGCACTTGTCTTTTGGAGGAGGATGTTAAATCCAGGTCAAACTGCACTACAGTGTTTTGGTGGAGGCCACTGTGACACAGGAGACATGAACAGATGGAGGGAGCTGCAGCACAAATTCTAGTGTGGAGAGCAAAACTTGAGCTGTGGGATAGGAGTGTTTCTGAGGTTGGTTATAGCTACCAAGTGACCAACAGGTTCTTAATGTTTGTAGAGGCAGAATGTTTGAAAGGGACTGATACTAGCCTTCACATGAGCACAACCACAGCCCAAATAGCTGTTCAGTGATGCTCTGACATTAATTGGTAAAGATTCATAAGCAGCTGATAGGTCTCACCAAAAAGAGTAAGGAAGCTGAACCATTGTCTTGCTGCTCCTCCCTCAAAGGTGGCGAAGCAGGGCTGGTGTAGGAGCAATTTCAGTTTTATCATCGTTAAAGCAAGCTAAGGATCGGGCAGCAGGTCAAACCAGAACACAATATTTGACTGCCTTATACTGCTCTTAGGTACAAAAAAAAAAAAAAAAAAAAAAAAAAGGAGCAAACAAACCAACATTTATTTATGTCTAGGGAGTCTGTGTTTAATCTGAAGCTTGGATAAAGTCTCTTATCAATAAAGCAGAGGAATAAGGTTAAACAAACTATAAATAATGCCTTGGACTTTCCTGCCCTCTAATTCATTTCCTGAGCTTGCTCCTAGGAACTGGCACTCCATGGTCCCCAAAGTCCTCACTGGAAAAAAGAGAATAGATGAATGTTAAAACTAGAAGGCAAGACAATGATTTCATTATATGAGCTCAGGCCATTGTCCTGGATTAACTCTACTCAAATGCCAGGCACTCACCAAAGCTGCTCACTCACTCCCTTCTGTGACTGGAGAAAATTTAACAATGGGTTCATGAATTGAGATAAGGACTGGGAGAGATCACTCATCAAATACCATCAAGGGCAAAACAGGCTCAACTTAGAGACATAAAATGAATTTATCACTAACAAAATCACATCAGGATAATGAGAAGTAAAATAAGCCCTTACAAACACCTTCCACTCCACCTCTAGCAGGGATTGGGGATTATGGCCAGTTCATCACTGCTCAGGGAGAGGAGTTGTTCCCCTGCTGCACCATGGGGTTCATCCCATGGGAGACAGTTCTGTGAACTTCTGCAATGTGAGCTCATCTCAGGAGCAACAGCTCCCTGTGACCTGCTGCAGGGTGAGTCCATCCCATGGGGAACAGTTTCTTCCCCCTCCCACTCAGTCCCCCGGGCAGACAACTAATGTTACTTACAAAAAATTTCACTTCAAAGAAAATAATAAAAAAAAAGATGGCCATAAGCCAGTGTATCATCAATAATATCCTTTAAGCTTTTTGAAATTTCTTCCTTTTGCTAGTAAAACCATTTCTAATGTGATATATTCATATTTCAGGCAGAAATAAACACTGAGGACAGCTAATAAATTATGTTCTGCAAAAAAAAGCCCAATTTATAAAATTCTAGATATACTTCATAACTTAAGGCAATAGATGCAAGTGTGATACCATTATCTGTATTTTCTAGCTGATATTTATTGC
>PYHW01010375.1:7667688-7685894 GCA_013186435.1 Turdus rufiventris | reverse complement strand
CTTCATTAATTTTACTCTGCTATTAGGTAGCTCTATTACACTCACTTTTTAAAGATGATTAAAACAAAATGGATGATGAATTGGCCTGCTGGAAATAAATCTCAGTATAGAAACCCACAGATTAAGGCATTTTTAGAAGACGAAGTCAGGCAAATTGAAAGCTGCCTATTTTGTAGTCTTGATCCAGTTAACCTCTATTAATCAAGAAATGGAATTTAGCTATAAAAAATCCATTGTTCATATTTCTGAAACAAACTACAAGCTGATGGGTTTTAATAAACCAGAGTAGTGTTACCAGCTGTAATTGTGGACCCAGATAAGAACAAAGGAGAGCATCACTTTCTGTGTGTACAGGCTGTAGTAATTTTTTTTATAATCTGGATAGAGTATATTCATTAGAAAGCAATGGAAGAAAACAAAGTTTTTAAAAAGGCATTAATTTTTAATTGTATATAATATCATATTTCAAAATGTGATTACTGAAATTTAAATTTTCAGCCAGTGAAATCAGTCATATCCTCCTGTGGAGAGTTAAAAAGTCTCTGTTTCACTTCACATTTCTTTTCCCTGTGCATCAACTGTATGTAAGTACCAGTCTCCTGCAGCCAGCTTCCAGTACCTCTCTGGGAAACTGTTTAGGCTGAACTCTGTAAATTTCACAAGCCATCACAAGGCTTCTTTCCCTGCTCCTGAATCCTTTCCTTACCTGACTATTTACTGAGTGTTCTCCAGTATTTCTGTGTCTTTCTTAAGGGCAAATAAAAACACTTGGTCTTATTAAGGTTGGGTACAATAGGTATGAATCATTTCAGAATTAAATGCCATACTGCTTGTGGAGGTTACAGGGCTGATAATGCAAGTCTGTCTTTCTGCCTGAGTGCTATGTTTCACGATGCAATATTTTTCTCCTTTTGATCCAAGAGCATGACACAGGCTAGTATTCACATTATTGTTCACCTCCATTACTTTAGAGAAAGTAAAAGCATCCAGATATCCAGCTTCAAATGCTAGAAGGTCAAATTCAGGCATGGCAGTGTTCAATTTTGCTGTTCAGCTGGATGAACAAAGCTATTTGATAATCTTCAGCCAAACATAAAATTTATGTTCTGGGATTAAAAATGCAGAATTTTAAAGACAACATTGTAAGCACAACGTACCATTAATTTTTTTATAGATTTTAAAGTCAAATTCTAAAACTTTTGTGGTTCTTCTTTTTTTCCCCTCTTATCAAAACACGATAAATACCAGACATTTCCCCCTGAATGAAAGGGCTGATTTCTGTTCAAGTCTTGTTCCAACCAAATATAGTTTAAAGTGACAGCTACAGTAAATTGCATGCCATGCCCTTTACACATCTGGGAAGAAGCAGCACTCCTGTAGACAGCTGGGGCAGGACAGCCTCAGTACCAATGGGCATAGACATTGAATTTCTGTTCTATCTCCAAAGAATCTCACCCAAAGAATCCCATCATTGACCAGGTCTGCCAGGTGTAAAATAAGGATGGCTGGGTAGGCTGGCACAACACAGAATGCAATTATGGAGCCAGTGCCATGAAACATAGATATGCCATATGTTCTTAGGACAAGGAAACTGATCTTGATTTATCTTTTTTTTTTTCTAGTCCTGTGGCTTTGGGTTTTTATATAACAAAAGGATGTGATGCTGTCCATTGAAAATGTGATGAAAAGGTTTGGAAATGCTGGTACTCAGAAGACTCTGGGGCTGCTTTTCTTCAGCCAGCTTTCTCTCTTCTCCCACACTTCCTCAAGGATTTTAGCCTGAGTCTTTGTGATCCAGGATGGAGGAATGTGCTAAAAATAAGGCCAAGCAAAACACAACTGGGCAAAGCTTGCAATTTGAGAACAAAAAGGTGTGAGAAAATGATAAGCACATGAAAATCATGCAAACATTGAAACTTTAAATAAAAGCTAACAAAATTTTTGAGTAAATATAGTTAACTTCAAATACTGTGTTCTGTGAAGAGAAATTTTATTCACACAGGAGCATTTTATTTAATTTGTCCAACCAAAATTGTATCCATATATTAGAAATGCAGTTTTATCAATATTTACTAACCAGAAACATTTTAATATTTCTGAGGTTTTAAGAGGGAATGCATACACATTCATGTATATATCATAGTATTTAATTCTACAGTATTTCATACCTACCAAGTTTTTCCACCGCTCACTGAAAAAAGAAGAGAAAAGGAAGGTAAAACAGGTAAAATTAGTTTTTAAAAGGCTGTTAACCAGACAGCTTACACCCCACAGTTCAAATGCTCATGCACCTATGCCATTTTTTCCCTTAGTAAAGAGAGAAGCTGGGGTGACTTTGCTGCTGCACTGTCCAGGTGTGGGGCAGGAGGTCAGGACACAGCCCTGGGATCAAATCTCTGGTTCATGTCAGGCAGACCCAGAACAGGGAATAAGGATGTTCTGAGTGGGCCCCAAGGTGGGTCTCAAACAAACAAACAAAACAAAAAAAAAAAGCCAAATTTCAGCCTCTGGCCCATCACTTCACACTGCTTGGAAGAAGATACCAATTCATTTTGGAGTGCCCATGGACACAGATCTGCCTTATGTGACACATATACAGGTCTGCTGGGGCTTGGCACAGCTCCAGGGGTCCTCAACACTGGGGCTGGACCCACTTTATCCATGCAGCTTTTCTCTGATGAGAAAAATAAAATACGGAGAACTCTCTCCACAGCACATGTTGAAAAATAGCGAGTAAATCAGCACTTCAATTTAGGATAGGATATATCTGGCTTTTTAATAATCCACTTTAGCCCACTGAGACACATAGAACCTTTTGCTTTGTAAATAACAGCATTAAAAATGAGAGATTAACTCAAACTTTCATTCCAAAAAGAGCTAAAAACTTTATTTTATATGCAGACAATACATCTAAAGGAAGGTTTTATCTATTTATGGTTCCTGACCTTTAAGCTGAATTACCATCTTGTTTTAAAAAAAAATCTTATAATAATGATGATAAAATAGCTGGCAATTTCAAAGAAATTATCAAGACATTGGCAATGCAAAGAAGGCTTTTTCATACAAAATTTTCAGAACACTATTGTTTCTCAGTAAGCTTTATCTTATAAGTTATTATGATATCCTTCATGGTTGGTTTTTATTAGTTACCTTAGTCATTTGTACTTATGAGCTAGCCTTAGATTGCTTGCAGTTTTATCTCTGACATTTTTACTGAGAGAGAAAATCAGAGTTACTCTGATTACTTATATTCATGTAAGCAGACTAGTAGAAACCAGGTAATATAATGATGATTATAAACATTTTAATGACTGTTGAGGTGTTCTTTCATGTTCTGATTGATGAAAAATTGATAACCATTGGTAGTCAACAGTGACTTGTTTACAAACTAAAGAAAATAGTATCTCCAGAAATCCACTACTGTTTTCTTATATTGAATAGATGATGAATATAAACATTACAATGTCCTACCTCGTTGCAAAGAATGATGAAAAATAAAACCTCAGTACACATGCTCTCATTATTCCACCAAACACTCATTGCAAAACAAATGCCTCTCTGGTTTACTGCAAGATTAAGGGCCCACTAGGGCAAGTTCTCCATGCTCAGAACACCCATCGATTTCAATGGCAGCTCCATACACAAAGCATTTCCAGGATTAGCCCTAAATTATTTATCAAAACTATGCCCTGGAGCTCTGAGTGCATTACAAAGACAAATGGAAGGATTCATGCAGTAGATAATAGGGTGCATTTTTCTGCTCTCACAAAATATGTGAATGCTTTTATAAAAGCAACTCACCTGCAGCCTGGTGAGAAAGGAGTTTACTGCTGAATGAAATGACCTGGGCAGGCAGAAGAGTGAGCAAGCAAGAGCAGTATGAAGTTTAAAAAAACCCCAAGTGCTAAACTCTGAACTTGGGACAAAATAACCAAAGAACTCAGTACAGGTTAGGATCTGTGGTGTTCAGCCTTGCTGAAAGAGACTTGTGCATGCTGGTGGATAACAAGCTGAACGTGAGCTAAGAGTGCACCACCGCAGCAATAAAGGCAAACTGGGAGGGCCACCAGCAAGGATAGAAACCTGAAACCCCTACTCTACCCAACATTTGCTAGGTGTACCTGGAGTACTGTGTGCATTTCTGGTCCCCAGAATTCAAGAAAGATGCAGACTGACTAGGGAAGGCCCAAATGGAGGCCCCAAAGGTGGTCCAAGGGATTGGAGATCAAAGGAATGGGGAAACACTGAAGGCATTCAGTCCTTCCTCCCTAAGAAAGTGAAGCCTTGGGGAGGACTTGATCAGTTTTCTAGTGCCTAAATGGCAGCTCCAGAGAAGACAGATGCTTTATCTTTATGAGGAGCCCCATGGAGAAGTCAACAAGTACAAGTTGCACCAGAAGAGGATTCATCTCAATGTTTGAATATTTTTTGCCATGAGAACATTTGATCTGATGCAACACCTCCAGGGGTGGGGTAGAGTTCCCACCCCTGTGGGCTTTCAAGATGCAGTTACTCAGGATACCAGAAAACCCCATGTAGTCTCCCTTTACCAAGAAAGACTGGACCAGATGATCTTTTGAGGTCCCTTCCAACTTGGGCAGTTCTTCAATTCTGTGAAGTTTATTGCATTGAATATGCAAAATGCAGTCATGTGCCAGGCATTTGAGCATGCCAGTCAAGGTTCATACCTCCCTCCAATGTGTTTATGGTGATAAGGCAGGGTTTTTTAATTTTTAATTCCACAACTCTTTTTTCACTTCTCATTAAGTGCTCTGCTGGAACACGGCTTAAAACAACAGGACAAGCCTGATCATTTAAAGTGGGTTTTGAGTGATATCATGTGGACAGAGAAAGATTTTCTTTAGTCAGGTCAAACACTTCATTAGCTACCTCAGAGTAGAACCTTCCTTGGAAAGCAGCTGCAACTGCAACTTAGACAAATCTTTCTTTCCAAAGCATTTAAGCAAGACATACATTATGAGGTTTGCATTCAGGATTTGCATGAGGATGTATTATTGGTGTCTGTAATACATAAAGCTAAAAACTTACTGCAATCAACAAGTGCTTTCAGTTTATTTTTAAATAACTCTTTCCCCTTAATGAATACAATGAAGTGTAAATTACATAGGCCTTAATCCTTGATTCTCATTCGTTTCCATGGAAATTTAGAGTATTTAGAAGAGCACACAACTCATCATTACCAGGCAGGACTGGGTCACCAGCACCCAGTCGTCAAAGACTATTATTGTCACTTGGTCTTTGAAGCAATGGTAAAAGTGTCTGCATCTTTTGGTAGTTAAAGATGTCAGAGATTTCAAAGTGATTTAAAATCTTTTGAACCAGATTACAGACCCTGCATTTTTTCAGATTTATTTGAAGAACTTATATACAGTCAGAGATGTACATAAAGCACTGGGTTGCTGAGTCGTAAGAGACAGAAGAAAATCTCCAGGGATCCTCTCCATAAAACAGCAAGTAATAGCAGTACACAGAAATGTATACCCAAAATGTAGAAAACAAAGCATCATTTCCATCTGTCCATCATACCAGACATGGGCTGTTTAATTATCAGAAGTACTGCATGCTCAGTTCACTTGTCTCATGGAAACAATTATATGTCAACACACAGCAGCCAGATCAGCTGTCTCTCACTTTGCTGAATCACTCATTTTAAACAGAGAACAGTGACTTCCATTTGCACCTTATCCTTAATTTAATGGACCAGTATGTAGAGTGGGTGAAACTAACCATGGATGTTGACATGTAGCACAGAACACTACCATAATAATACATTATTTAGTATTTAGTCATTAAGAAGAAACCAACCCTCACCATGCAGCGATTTACAGATCTGGATCTTGAGAATTGTAAAGATCTTCCTTTCTAGACAGGAGAAAATAAACTTCAGTTTGCTAACTGAGACTAATCACTCTTCTGCTTCTTTTGTTGAAGTGCACATCCACAGAGGACACACTGATTCCTCCTCTATGTGATTGTGCTCAAAGATGTCCCCCTCTCTGACATTAACTGTAATATATTTTTAGTCAGGTTCTTTTGGAGACAGTCTCATCTCTCTAGGCTGTCATGCACTCCATAAAGTCAGGCTGACATGAAGTCCTGCACTCCCATTTACATCTCTTGTGGACGCAGTCAAAATGCAGGTGAAGTAAAAGGAAAGCTCCAATTTCCCCTCAGTGAGTACTGGAGCAGATCCCACCTACAATACTTCATTTTTCCAGCAAAGGTCACTGAGCTAAAAGAGACTACATGAGCTACCAAATGTCAGATCAGATTACTTGTGCAGAACCATCTAGGATCCTGCTGCTACTACTCTTTATTTATTTATTTATCTATTTATTAAAGTCAGCATCTATAGATTTATTAGCCAAACGGAGAAAAGAACTCATGGGCTCCCCAGGGATGCCTTGAAAACTCCACTTTTTTCATTAGCTGCAGCAGCAAGGGCAGTTAATATTTACATGACACATGTAGGAAAGCAGTGGCATAAAGAAATTAGTCTTAGAAAGGTTTACTGCTGGAATTTGAGAAGGATTTGCTCTTCACTTATCTCAATGGATCAGCTGTGATCAGCTGTAGGACTAGAAAACTGCCTTTACGGTCATCAGAGGAGCTATCAGTCTGTTGATTTAGCAATTAAAGCAATTAATTCTAACATGGATTTCATAAAACCAAAGCCAAGGCCTTATAAATTAATCATTCAGCCATCCCCAATGTTTGATTCTGTTTATCAATAGTTTAATGCAGAGAAGAAATGCACATATTTAGGTAAGAGTCTATGGATCTTTTGCACCTATTCTTGAATTATTCTAATCCCAGTATAGACCAAATATTTAATTCAGAGCAATAACCTATGCCCTTTTTATTGTCAATGAAATACTTTTGCAATACATTAAATCATACAGGAAAAAAATTCAGGTTCTCATGATGCAACATGTTTGTTGTCCCATGGCTAAATCCTACATGTTAACCAAACCACAAGTCCTTTGATACAAATTTTGTTCACTGAATCGGGATTTTTTTCTCCCAGAAATCAGCCTTTCCTCAGGAAAAATCTCAGCTTTGGCTTGTTTTGGAAGGGACGGTTCTCTCTGAGAATATTTTTCCCTTCATGCATTTGAAGATTTGCAACCAAAGATCTACAGCTGAGCACATCCTCTTTTTTCATTCCTCAACGGCACTATGGCCTGAAGAAATTTACTTTGCATCTTGTCCTCACTAGAACCATTTCCTTGGGAACAACTAAAGAGGTTGAAACCCAAGAAATTTCCTGTCTGCAGAGCTCTCATTAGGTTTCAGTGCAGAGGCAGAGATCCTCAGACAATTTCTGCCAGTAGACATTTAATATCTTTAGCCTTTGTAAAAAACATCATTTTGTTTTCTCAGGGAGGAGGGAAGGATAAGATTATGTAAGTATAGTATAGACATGCTATGTTTAGTTGCAAAGAACATGAAGGGGAAAACAAGAAAAAAAAAAGAATTATGGTAGATTAATAAATAATTGTTCTAACATCAGATTGCCAAGAAAAAAACACTGTGTGCTAAATATTAATTTTTTGATTGATTGGATATAGACTTCATCTTTGCCATTTATTCTAAATGAGGAAGACATTTTTATACCGAACAGTCTTTAATAGGAGGCATCACTGAAGAGATTCTGTTAAATTTGTGGCATTATAGCACACACAGTGCTGGAAGTTCTGAAGGAAAAAGAGGAAAGAATAGAAAAAAAATTTTATGTCTTTCTAGGTACCAGAAGATTTTGAATGCATTCCAGGGAGAATGAGGCATGTTTTCTGAGCAGCACACAATACTGAAAAACATTTTCTTAGATAACTCACTACTGGTAGAGAAATCACTACTTAGCCCAAATAATAATGATTCTGGTATGAATTAGTTGATTTTAATAACAAACACATGTTACTGCTCTTGATATGCTGGTAACACAATGCAAATGAGACTAGGAAAAATCTATATACATTTATTAAAAAAAAAATACATTCACCTCAAGAAAACCTACACTGGAGAGATATGGGCATCCTTTTGCAGATAGGCTGACATAATTTTAGGTGTTCCTATCCTTAGACTCCTGCCTCACCTCTGCCAAAAGCTGATTACTGACCCCTGCCAAAAGCTGATTACTGACCCCTGGGGCAGGCTGCAGATGGAATTTACATCTATCCATGTTCATTTACATTTCCTTTACAGTGGTTTTGTCCCAGTATGGGAAATGATGAACTAAAAAGGCTACAAAGGATAACTGACTGGACTATGGAAGCTTCAAGGAGGAAGACATTTTTTTCTTGCTAAGTCTGCTGGAGTAGCATTACTTTGGATGGAGGCATAGAGTGGGCAGTTGCAGGGAATACAAAGTTAAATAACTTCATACACATTCACCATTTTCCCTCTGTCACTGCTCATCCTTGCCTGCTTGCTCAACTCCTTGATGAGCAGCTATGCAAATTTCAGCAGCAGCTCACTGATGGCTGATACCAGTAAAAATAGAGTAGTCTCCTGGCCACCCAGTATTTTGTAATTTTTTCTTAACCGCATGAAACTGTGTCCCCTTTAAATCCTTGCCACGAGAGTGGTCTATTACCAGTGCCCAAAAGGAACAGGAGAGAACATAGGACTTACAGGTATTCAACTGAAAAACAGATGCAGCCATGGAGCACTCTCATGAAACAGATAACACTTGGAACTGGGGGAAGTGATGGAGAATGAAATTGGGGGCAGCATCAAACAGCTGTCACTCTTTTTGTCTTGAAAGTAAAGATTAATAAACAGAAAGGCAGAATAACGGGGGAAACCTCTGTGAGAGCTAATGAGTCTTGGTCAGAACAGTGACAAATCTGCCTCTCTTCTCAAACTGATTGAGAACTACTCAGAGAAAGGTTCATTCACCATACACTTTTATTTGCAACCTTCACAACATGAATTCTTGACTGGACTACAAAAGCAGATAATCTAAAACATTACTATTTACTAACACCACACTCACATTAGAGTCATCTGAGTAATATCTGCTCGACTCTTTGCTTGCTTAGGAAATCTTCACCCTCTATAGTTAACAACTGAAAAAATTAATAACAGTTGTAAATTAATAAAAATGGCTTTGAATCAAGGCAGGTTTACTAATCACTTGGATTTTGGGTCAAGAAGAAATTTTTCTCCTGGTGCAGACCAAGGTGTTTTTTGAAAATTATTCACAACCTGCAGCACAGGTTGCAAAGCAACTGCTCAAATCCCATAATTTCAAGGCTTTTAACCTTTGTGATACATCCTCCATTACATGCTTTTAGCCTTCTCCACTTAATCTAACCTGGTGATAAACAAAATGGATAAATGTCATGGGATTTATATAGTCTGAATACAGAGCTATTCTGTGTTGTTTGAGGTATCTATAAGTGTCAGTTAAAAAAAAAAAATGTGAGAGGATCTGTGACAATCAGCAAATGCTCCTATTAAGCACTAAAACTTAATTTCAAATTTAAAGCATTTTCTAATTCAATAGCAAACACTGGTTTAGAATTTTGGTGGAAAGTATTTGACCAATCAGTCTCTACACTGACACTTGCATCACTGAGAACTCTTTTTTTCTCTCATTTCACTTTGGTTTCCTGATACCCACTACTGAGCTTTGAAAAGATGCTTAGGTCTTATTTCACAGACATACAGCAATTTTCACCACAATTGATGCACCTGGCTTGTGAAAGGCTTAAAGTTTTGAATTTTTAGCTGGGTCATCCCTTTCAGGCATACATTTCCCGTAGGAGTGAGGGCATCATCATGTCCTGCTTCCTCAGAAGGCAGGAACAATTGAGAAAAGCTCCTCAGGACACTGGACAGTTGAAAACACATTGATGTCACTTAACTGGCACTTTTTACAGAATCTTTTTTTCCAAGGCTTTTTGTGTTTTTCCCTGGGCAAATTACAGAACAGATTTGTCCCTCCCAGAACAGATGATTATCTAGAAGCAAGGACACTCAATTAGGACACAGAAGCCTCACACTCACCTACAGAAATCCAAACAAAGGCTGAAACTTGTTTCATCTACATCTCAGCATCCCTCAAACATCACAGCATTAACCATTCCTAGGAATATATTCCACAAGAAGGCTGCTACTGTCCACGTATTATATTATCTAGTAACCTTACATTATCTACAGATTAAAGAATATGTTGTGATTTTGTGTCACATTGGAGCAGACACTGATGATGACAGCTCTACATTTTGTGGAAAATGGTAGGTTGGGATGGTTCATAACACTGCAGCTTTCACCAGACCATCCAATCCCACAGCTGAATCCATCACTCAGCATTTTATGCAGCCTTTCTAGCTAAAAAAAATGTGCGGATTTTTATAAAGACTCTACCACAGTAGGGCAACAGGGCATGTACAGACCCCTCTGAAACTGCTGTAGCTGCTCTGTACTTCAGCTCTTACAACTGGCTTGAGCTGGCAACCAGAACATTTATTTCTAGTTCAGTCCTTTCTTTTTATTCACTTCCCTGACTCCTATTGACAGAATTTAAATTTCTTCCTTTTAATATTTCCTTATAAGTCAGCTTCACTGCATAGAACCCAAATTTTCTGTCCACTTACTCTAGAATGCTGAATGCTTCAGTTGAAGCCAGATAATTTGCCAGGCATTTCTGAGTATGTTCTTCAAGACTGTAACATTTTAATTGTGACATTGGAAAAGAGCGTCCATAAGAGGAAGCTTTGTCAACACTGTGAGGCAACAGAGGAACAATTTTGTTAAATGCCTTTCTCAGTTAAAAATAGGGGGAAAAAATTCCCAACATCAATTTGGAATACAAAATGCCAACACAGATAAGTATGAATACAGGTCTACATGTGCACAAAAGTTTACATATTGATTTACTTATATGTGTCCATGTTAATGCATGCTATTAGAAATATGTGTATAACTACACAATTTATATTTATGCGTATACACACACATATATTTGTGTGTACCCTATAGTAAGCTCATTAAGGATGGATCCATTTCTGCCTGGCCAAGTGAGAAAAAGCCACAGAGCTGTGGCCCTCATTCCCTGAGATGTGCATGTACTTCTTATTTTGTGACAGTCCCACACATCCCACAGCTTTGTGGTGGGAATTCCATATCCAGTGACTGCCAAGAGCTGTTAGGGAGGGTATGAAATCCATGCTGCATCTGACAGCACAGCAGTCTTCAGATAGCTGGAATTGCAATCGATAGCTAACAAATGGCCATTCCACTTACAGTATAATGAGCCCTGTCTCAGCCTGCTTTTCCCACAGAGATGCAAGCACTAATTCTAAGACCATTATCTCCTTCAGCTGGTCATAATGACAGTTAAAACATGTAATAACATTTAAAACACAGACTGTAATTTCTTTTTTCTCTGTTCAGAATTTGTACTTGGCCAGCAAACGGCTTAATGAACCAGTTTTGGAGACTTTCTAATTACCAGCTGTCCCTGGAGGGTTTTTTGTTGGTGTTGTTGCTGTTTAATTTTATTACGGTAAAAGTCACTAGACTAGCATCTATTTTGTCTGCTCTTAGAAACATATTTTCTTCTGCAGCTGAAATAGATTGCATCTTACACTAGGTACTAAGGCAGCACTCTAAACAGGTTCAAAGTCACTCCCACTGGCTTTCTCATAAGTTCTATCAGAGTGTAGGGTGGGTCAGTTCACTAGGCTGGACTAATTGTTTTTCTTTGGTAGTATTTTAGTTCTGGGTCAAAAAATATACTTGCAATCTCCACTTTTTATGGTTTCAACAACAGTTCTCTAAATTCTCAGAGAGAGAGGAGGAATCAGTACATATGGTACATTAGATCTATTTTAAATTTGACTCTCTTCCCAGGGTCAAACTGAACCCTGGGTTTTAGTTTGAGTCCGTTTTATTTATTTTTTATTTTTAGTTAGTTGCTGATTTTTCATCACATACAAAAACTAAAATTAAAACCAAAACTTCTTGTAATTAAGATCAAATTACAATCCTTTTATGAATGTCAGCAATTTTCTTTTTATCTCTTCCAGCTTGATGCTGACAATCTGCTTGCTCTTGGGAGGCAGGCTCTGCTCCTTTCAAGCTGCAGAGGGCTGGAGCACAGGTTTGCCCTCTTCTTCTGCACACTCCTCTCTGAAGGCTCCCAGCAGGGCTGGGGAAATGGGCTCCTTGCCTGCAGGAAGAGTGCTGGGCAAAGGTCTTTCTAGGAGCTGCTCAAAGAAGATGCAGGAGCTCAGCAGATTTTGTAGCATCAGAGATGCCAATAAGGTCAGTTCTCCTCTGACACCCTGCAACTGCTCAAGCCCAAAATTGTACTGAAAGAGGGGCAGGTAAAGCCTGTGCTTAGTCATGTTGGAAAATTGAGGCTTCTCTGATAGTGAAGGCTGGGAACTTGTGGCTTTTGACACCGAATAGGAGGATTTCTGCTTGGAGTTACAGGGCAGTCATCTCTTGGGATCACTGAGATGTTGTGAGTTAGCTCACACAACCAGAGTGCTGGCATGAATGGATCCAGCTCCTTTAGAAAGGACAGGACAGTATGGCGATCAGGGCAAGGTGCACTCTATGTGACAGAGCAGAGAGGATGCAGGGCACTGTGCCTTGGGACTGGTGATGAGCCAGATGAGAGCCATGCCATTGTTGTGGCATCTGTCACAGAGCCCCCAGTCAGGAATAAATAGGTAAGGAATTTTTCAGACAGCTGGAGGAAGCCTTTTACTCTCAGGCCCTGGTTCTTGTGGGAGGCTTTAACCACTCCAGTGTCAGCTGAAAGGTCAGAACAGCCCGACACAGGCAGTCCAGGAGGACTCTGGATAGTGTTGATGGGAATTTCCTGACACAGGTGATTAAGAAGCTGGTCAGCGGAGATGCTCTGATAAACATCATAGATAAAGAATAACTAGTTAGAGATGTGGAGGCTGGGAGTGGCCTTAGCTGCAGTTGCTGTGAAATGATGGAGTTCAGGATCTTCAGAGTAGAGAATGAAAGGAAAGAAAAGCATCACCACTCTGTACTTCAGGAGAGCAGATATCATGAATCCTCTTACAACACTATGGCATACAGTCTCAAAAAGATGAGGGGTTCAGTACAGCTGGCTGGTTTTCAAAGATGCCTCTTTACAGCTCAGGAACTGTCTATCCCAATGAGCAGGAAATCAAGCAGTGAAGTCAGGATGCCTGGGTGGATCAACAAGGACCTTCTGACTACAGAGAAATATTAAAAGCAAGCATACAAGACACAGGGTCAGATCACCCAGAAGGAATATAAAGATATTGCCTGAATGGGCAGGAACTGTAATTGCTGCTAGCCAGGACTTAGTAAAGAGTTTACTTCTTCTGCCTGAACTGAAGAGTGCATCATAATTAATATTAACTATAGGTCTGTATCCTCACTATTTTTCTGCAGTCTATTGCAGCCTTGAAACAGGATCCTGAAATTACTGCCTTGGCCACCATAGGTGACCTGTGYTGTCTGAGGTACCTAATCAGGCTCAGATGTTGTGGCYGGAATAACCAGAGYATATCCACAGTGTATTATTTCAATTGCTCCTTTGCACAGCTACCGTGGCTTTTTATTTTCAGATTCTACCTAAACCTACAATCTTGCCGTCTTAAGTTCAAACATCTCATCAACTATTACTTTAAATATTAGCTAATTTAATTACTTCAGATATAAGCAGTAAGATGCAAGTGATGAGTACTGTTAACACTAATTTCAAGGGGTGTGACAGACTGGAGAAATGTCCCTCTTAAATTGTGACCTTGTTTTGGTTATATCCTCCATTGTATTGTAATCCTACACTGGACTAGGATTTGTAGAGTTTGTCCGACTAACAGATACAGTTGGAAAAATTAGAAGCTCTGCAGCAGACAGAACTGTTGTGTTCTGCTTCAGTAAATTCTGCCACTGTTTGGAATATCTTACAAGTATGGAAAATCAAGCAGTTCCTTCTTTCCTACTTCATTAAGTCAGCAAAATTTTCCTTTAACATTGGGTAGTGTCAATTAAACCAGATGTAATCATTCCCAGCAGGTACTCAGTTATGAAGACTACTGCTTATATTTCAGACCTCTAAAAGTATGCCCCAAACAACTTGGATTTTGCTGGTTATATGTATTGATCTAATAAAATATTAAATTTATTCCTAGAAACCTGAAGTCACTTACATATTCTTAAGGAGTCATATTTATGTAAACATCTTGGTTTTATCAAAGTATCTGCATTTTTCATCCTACTCTGAATCCTCATTACATGTCAAATCAAACTCTCCTTACCCTGTTGTATTAATTCTTTCACTAATCTAATCATTGGAGAGTGGAGCTGTAAAAAGAGCTCTGCCTGAAAACCTGGACTTGAAAATCAGAATCTCCATGAGGAAAAACATGACATCATCTTCTTTTCCAAGTGCTCCTTATATGTTTTGAAACTCCCAGCAATTTTTGGTCAAAATTAAAATAAGGTGCAGATTGCAAATGTCCTGAACTTTGCACATTTTCTGAAAACTTGGGGGATTTAAGGCCTTTGTGAGTGTCACACTGAGGGACAGGCAGCTGTGAATCACCTTCGAGATGCAGCAGGCTGCTTTTGGCAGGATTAAACATGTAGAGCAAATGGAAGGATCTAGGAAGAAAGGCAGTGGAATTGATTCAGAGATCTTGCATTTAAAAACTCGGGAGGATTTGATGACCAGGAGGAGAGAAGCTTCACATTTTCATCCCATGATCTCTTGTCCTGAGTGGTAATGACTGCTCAATGGCAGGGCCATGTTCCAAGCAGTGCATATAGCCCAGAGAGGCTTCTTTGGCTCTGCTTGTGGCAATAAATATTGTGAAGTCAGTATTTTCCAGTCTGATAAATCATTTGTGGCCAGAAATGCACTGTAGATGTTTCTGAATTCCAGCTTGTATTTTGATTGCCAGACCGCTGTGTGAGCTTGGAGAATGGCTTGTATTGGGCAGTATTAATAAGTGCACAGGAAGAAGAATCACAGTCAGCAGCTATGACCATGCCTCAGGAAACTCCCTGTGATACTAAAGAAGAGATATGGCAGGAAGGTCAAGAGACATTCCCCACACTCTGCTACCTCCAGACTATTTTCAACAGGACAATTTATTTATGGCTGTTGATCTTTGTTTAGAGGCCAAATTTTTTACAAGTGTGGAATTTCCCTTTTATTCATGAACTCTACTCTTTGGCAAAGCTGAAGCTGAGTACCTGCAACATAACAAGCATAAATTTAAAGACAATATTTAGAAGCCTGTAAAAAGGTGACCCTGAGACTGTCTCATGACCCATGAATAACAAGTTAGTGTTTGTACCATATTTAATATGAATATTGTGACCAAGCCATTAACCTTTAGTAGTAGGCACTGAGTAAATGTGTCACATCATACAGAAGGCACAGTAAATCTGTGCAAACAGTGCACAGTATGTGGAGCGGCTTCTCAGCTACAAGCTAAGAGAAATGAAGAAATATCTATCTGTTTATCTCTATTCCTTCTAAATTTATAAAGTACACTCTCTGAATCATATCTTTACACCTTATAATGCCTTTTTTTTATTGGCAATATTTTATATGAAAATGGTGTTTATCATTATATTTAACTTTTTCATTTTCTGCTAATTCTCTATAACTGTAATGGCTATTGCTCAAGTGTTGATTGCTGTTGGAAAGCAACTACAGCAGAGCTGAAAATAGAGAATTTAATATGCAAATATTAATTTTAACACCTTGGCTTAGCAAACCTGGTGTTACATGGTTTGATGTCCAACTCCCACAGTTTCTTCTCTCTTAGACTGTTATATATAAATTTACAACTTCCATTTCACATTTCTGTTTCCAAACTGAAGTCTGAAGGCAGCCTCAGAGACAGCTTTATTTTAAATACATAGTGCACTACTTTCATTGACAAGATAATCAGTCAGTTTAGGTATTGCACACTTCCATGTGAACTATTACTGCCAAAAATTTAAGAAATGTTCAGAAATACAAGACTGAAAATTCACTGAGATTTTGTTCTGAGATGTATATGTACATCCCAGAAAACGTAGCAGAAGTGTCCTCTTGAAACCTATAGTCAGGTCTCAAAAATTTCCTTTTTTCTGTGTCCAAGTTCCATCCATGTCAACACTGAAAAAATGTTTTTCTGCAAAATGGGTTAACTCATACATTTCATAAATGCATGAATTCACTTAAATGAGCACATTACAATGCTGAATTTCAGGCTTTAAAGTTTCCCATGTTGCTGGATCATTGTAATTCACCTTTTTTCAGGAAGCACACAAATGGCTGCTCCTTTTTTTAATATTTTTTCTTATACTCCCTTTGGGCCACGTCTTGCCATTCAGCAACATTTGCTAAATACAGAAGTCCATTTTGACTATGACTTTCCTTCAAAAAAGAATGGAAAACCTTTAAAAGCTGTATTTAGATCATGAAAATCTTAAATACATCATCACAGACTAGTTACTTTAACTGGAGATGTGAAGTCAACATATTTAGAGAGAAATAAGCTATGTTTAGATGCAGAAAGACACTCCTGCGTCTCCAACATTTAACAAAAGGGGAACAATGATCTGGCCCATCAAATGTGTTCAGTGCCTACAACACTTTTCTGAAGGTGTCAGTCTGATTTAAGAGACTTGGAGTTACATAGGATGTTTGTCAGGTTCCAGAGGGAATGTCAGCAGACACATCTCGGGGTAGAAAAGGCAATTCCTCCTACTAGGTAAGATCCCATGTACAACATCTGTTGCATACATGCCTTGCTGTTTTGCTTTTCCATTTCCTCCATTAGGTCACTCTTAGATAAAACCTGAGAACCATACAAAGACTTTTATTTATCAAATTTGAGCTTTAACTGTCACTACCTCATAAAATCCATAACTCCAAACCAGGCCACTAAATTCATATAGTACAGTAATTTCACAATTACAAGCCGCCCCAATTATAAGCCGCACGTCCAGGTGTCAGCAACGTTTAGGTCTTTGTCCATGTATAAACCGCAGGGGATTATAAGCCACATTTTCATTCGCAGAGAGGACCTGCATGCAACAAAGTAATGAATTAGTAACGGAATCGCAGGATCGCTCACCCTGGCCCAGCGCTGCCCCACGGTGCCCGCGGGAGTCCACTTGCACCCGCAGTGGCGGCAGGAGGCAGGGACGGAGCTCGCTCGCACCCGCGGCAGCAGTGGGAGGGAGGCACAGAATCCCCCACCTCCCCCTCCCCGTGCTGCCGGCACGGAGCCCACCTCCACCCGCTGCACAACAGAATCACCAATTTGTAACAATCGCGCAATCCCAGGTTTTACTGGCAGGTGCTCTGCTCAAAAATCTGGCTGGGACTTCGGGGTTTGGAAATTTCTGGACTTTTTTCATATATTGGCCACTCCTGAGTGTAAGCCACATTTCTGGGTTGGGAGCAAAATTTTAGTCAAGATGGTGAGGCTTATAATCGTGAAATTACTGTACTTAAAACAGGATGCAAAAAAGCAAATACATGAAGTATGAGACGCATAAGTTAATTATTAAAAATAAACCTGTGGATGAGGTCACAAATCCTTTTGATTCTTTCCTTGGACAGAGCAACAGGGACAAACATTGCTAAAATCCAGATTCAAAGATCCAGGCAACAACTTGGGAAGCAACAACTTCTTTCTAGCCCTTGCTTGAGTCTGATGTATTTCAGAGTTTGCAAAAACAACTTTTCAAGCAAGAAATGAAAACCCCAAGTGCTATGGTATGAAGATCAAATAATGCAATTCAATGTTCATTACAATAAATTATTCAAATGCATGTTATGTTTTAAGTGGGATTTTACAATATTTTATTGTGTAATCAGCTATCTCTATTTTGTAAATTGTTATCATTTTATAGTCAAGCTAGTGGCAAATGCTCCTATTGCTTAAGTCCTGCATAACAGGAAGTTTAGCGTGAAATTTAGGTTCTATTTCCTACCAAGTACTTGTGAACATTAATTTGCCTCATAATATAGGCCTGTGCAAAAACTGGAAAATTTCCTGGATTTGTTCTTTCTAAGGAACTTTCAGTATTTGTTAATGCTTTAAGGAAGTTCTACATAAAAATAATTTTTGTCTTCCCCATTATGGCCTTATGTTCAACTAGTGATTATTTATGCTCCCTTCATTCAGTTTTATTATTACAGTAATTTCACG
>PYHW01010375.1:7651534-7666895 GCA_013186435.1 Turdus rufiventris | reverse complement strand
TGAATTTACTGTATTTTGATTTTATATGGTTCTTTCAGAATCTTTTCTTCTGATAAGTAATACATATTTACTCAACACTTCTACAGTGATATCTGAAATCTCCATGCCACTTACAAGAATTTTATGCTTTTCCACGCTCTTATTCAGGCCCTTTTAATCAAACCATATACTTATTTTTTTCTCTTTCAATAATGCTGCTGAATTTTAATGTATTTTTATACTTATGCTAAAGAAACTTCTGTTGTGATTAAGCCTTGAATTTTATTCTACCTGTTGTTCAGGACTTTATGAGAAGTAAGTAGCTTTCCTGTTGTAGCTTTCTGAAATCACTGTTCCAAGAAACAGTTTTTTATGGTGCCTAAAATTGTTCTCTATTTACACTGCATTATGATGAGTATTCTACTGGTGCATGGCATAAATGAATCTTCCTTCTATTAGTCAGGTTTCTGCTCTTCAAGCACACAGATTTCCTTTAATGTAATAAAAGTATTGCCCCTACTATGATTGGGTTATCCTGGCTAAAACTGTAGGCTGATTCCACATTCATTCTCTCATGTCTGAAAATTCAATCTGGCAATCAGTTGGTAAAGAATCTTAATTATGATATTACTCAGATTTTTTTTCTCTAAGGTGTAATGGCATCAATAATATTTATTTTATCACTTGATCAAAAGGTTTAAAACAACCGACAGATATAATGAGGAATTATAATGGATCGAGCCTAGGATTAAAGATGATCTGAAATTTTATGGTATGATTTCTAATAGAACTTCAATTTTTCTGTGGTTTTTTGGGGGTTATTTTTTGTTCATTAGAATGTTAAATGAACTGTTTATTGAAAGAAAGTTCTCACTTTGTAAACTGACTAGATTTTGGTGGAAAGGGGTAAAATGCCAACTCATAAAAATCAAGACAAGCATGCAAAACTGGCTATCCTAAGCTTTGCTGCATCCAATAAATCTCACCATACCTACTTCAGACCCAAGTCATACACACTGGTTTTCTGTAACTCACGTATGTTTTTATTCCACCTTTCAGCTGTTCTACTGCACCTCACTATAAAACATGAAAAAAAATAAAAATTGTTCTTACTTTGGTCTTTCTAAGGTTGATTCCCAGATACTGTACTGACTCCCTATGCTTTTTCCCCTTGCTTCTGTCTTTCAGGCCTTTGAATCAGACTCTACATATATGAGAGAGCAGGAAGCTGCCTAGAGAGAATAATAGATAGCATGAGTCACAAGAACTGTCAACTTAACACTGCATTTGTGTAAAGGGTTTTGGAGGTTGGCCTAATAGGCTTAACTACTTATTACTCTACGAGAAAGTAGTGGCAATATTTACTTGGGCAAAATTAAGTTCTGTTCTATTTCTTGTATATGACTCATCTAGGTATTAATATTATTCATCCCCTCATTTCTGTAGGTGATCTATTTTAAAAAACATTTAATACATCAATATTAATTAAGGAAAATGTTTCTGTAATTTATTCCTACCAGGAAAAACACAGTCCTGCTTAGTCATTGTCCTAGATTTTGTCCAGGCATTTTGACAAACTGTAAATTGTAAAATGTTCCTAAGTGAGAATTAACTCTTTCTTTTATTCATTTGATACTATGGAGATCATAATTTTTTTTTTCTTGGATAGAAACTCAGAGAGGAAAATAGAATAGATGGTGGCAGATCTAGAAGGAATTAATGCATCAGCATTGTTGAATGGTACAGGGACTCCATGAACAGGAAAGATCAAGATTATCTCGAAACAAAAAAAAGTCAGGTTTTTGAAAGGAGAGTTGATGGTCAGCATGAAACCTGTGTTCTGATCACTAAATCCACTCTGCGTGATGCTGACAGATTGATGCTATTTAAAATGTAATATTTAACACTGGCACAGAGGAGGATCAAGATTGTTTTTTACATATTTCCTTGGAATGAATTCTAATGTGGTTGTTCTTGTTAGCTCTGCCCAGAATATTTTTCACTGTAATAAATCAAGATAAAATTATAATGCACCATGATAATACATGATAATAATATGACATTAACATGACAAAACTCATTTTGTATATGAACTCTAAATCAGCAAATTTTGTAAGTGTTGTTCTGTGTATATGCCCATTCAGAAAAATTCTTAAACATATGCTTAGCCATAAATACACAGAGCAATCCTTTATAGCAGTAGGAAGTGAATTTATGCCATACATGGTCCCTAATTATTGAATTCCCAAATTTGACCCTGTAACATATTACTCAAGATAAATAAGTGTCGACAAGCGATAAGTGGAGAAGTAAAGTTCTTCTGCAAGTATAATGTTTATTTTTTAAATGTATTGTTAGGAGAAAAACCCCAAACTTTATTATTTGCCTGTTATGAAGTGTTCCATATCCTGTGATATTTCTTTTTCTCTTAAGGCACATTAATCCAAACCCAAGAATTATAGCAATTAATCTCAACTTTTGCTTATCTGAAACCAAGAAATTAAGTACCTAATATTTCTCTAATGTAATTTTAGTAATCAGTCTTTTTCTGAACAGGGTTTTTCAATAGTCAGGTGAGAATATTTTTCAAGCTTCAGGGTGAGAAGGCTGCTCTCTGCTGTTTGCATGTCTGGACAGACCCTCTTCCTCCCCAGACCCTGGCAGGCTTCTGCATGGGAAGGCTCTGAAGGCTGCCTTCAACCTGGGCTCTCATCTGCAGGCAATCTCAGATCTTGATAAAGGCATGGAGTGTTTGGCACCTTTAGGTACTATTAGAAGCAACTAGGCATACTCTAAGTTCACTTCAAAATCATCAGCACCAAGGAAAATGCCCAACTTGTGTTACCACCTTCTCAAGAACAGCAAGCTGGCAAGATCCCAGCTAGTGACCAGCTACTCAGGTCAGAGACATCAGTACACTAATATTGCAGCTTCTGAAAATGCTTACAAGTCAACAAATTAAAGTGAGATTTTGATGATTTGTGTTTATGTGCTAAAGTACACTAATGCACTAAGAGGAGGTGGGTACTTGGAGAATGAAATCAGCTTAGACAGTTAGAAGCATATTCCCTATTTAATATTTAGCAGTTATTATGGAAAACACTAAAAACTGAGGAAAGATGAATGATACTTGAGACGTTATATTTTTCCAAGATTAAGTTTTTTGGTGGTAATATTGAATTTAAATGTTCCTGTCATCAGTATCTCCCTTTCAGATATACTGGCACTATGAACTTGATTTGAGAAGTGACATGGCTAAAACTAGATAGCAAAAGTAATTTTTTTTATACCATAAATTTTCTGTTTGTCCAGGTCAGAGAAAGAATCCAGTTTCTGCATACCAGGGGTGGCACAAAATTGTCATCTATAGTACATCAAGGGCAAAATGTGGAATGATTCCCACTGAAAAAAACCACCTATACTATAACTTAAACTGCTAGTGTAGATGCACTCAGAACAGCTGAGTTTGGTTCTCCAAACTCATACAAATCCAACTGGCTTCCTGTGAGCAGAGATCCTTTACCTCAAATATTATTTGGATCAATTAATAAATGAATGTATGAAACACCCCAATGTGTTGAATTACTAAGTGGTTATTAGGTATACTGACTTTAAGGCTCAGTGTTAGTCTGTAGTTGCCTGATACCCCATGAGAAAAAAACATCATGAAAATAAGAGTTTGCATGACATTAGAAATGGTTTACCACAGTAAAGTAAGCCTGATAAAGTTATATTCTCCTATATTTAATATTTTATGTATTCAATATGCATTTAATCTTAAATGCTTTATAATACATAAACCATGGAAAGAGCAAGTTATGGCAATGCCATCACTGATTCATTTCAGATTGAAACAATACAATAATTTCAGGGAATGCAGTATACCAAACAATGTTATGTGAAGGACATCTGAATACCAAAAATACTGCTTGTGAAAAATCCATGTCACTTCTGTCAAATTCCTGACTTGATTTGTTGGCTTGAATTTGGGACAGATCACAGTGTGAGTAAAGAGGGAACAGCTCCATCAATGAACAAGTAGAAGAGGAATTAAGGTTTAAAACCTTCAAGTTAAAAAAAAAAATTAGAAGACAACTTGAAAATCCAGTCCCAGCTGAGTGTCTAAGGTGCATTCCGCTGAGTGGCAGGAGAAGTGGGAGAGGAGGAAACCAAAACAATGATCTAGAAAATGGCATTTGTGATCTCATACTCTATTGTTCTCATAACCTTAAAATAAAGCTTAGGAGATTCAGTGGCACTGGGAAATATTAACCAGTTTTCTCAATTTTATATTGCAAGATGGTAAGCAATCTTATTGCTGAACGGTGGTAGGAAAATGTCAGCCAAGCCAAGCCTATCACCTTGCTCCCATCCTGGCTCCAAGGAAATGAAAATCTTACACACAAAGAAATTGAATTCAATTGTGTTGGTGGACTGAAAATGTTTTGTGACATTGCTGTTCATATTCTTGCTAATCCCCTCCACCACTAAAATTTGGAAATTAAGCAATTTTTAATAACTTCAGAAGAGTAGCAAGGGCAGCATTACCTCTTAGTAATATTACTCAGCCCTTTTCATTCTAAGGTATTTGGGCTGATAGCAATGCAGTGCAATGGCACACTGGTCTGAATCATGTTTTATGTTGACATTAAAATGTTTCTACATAAATCAGTTTTAATCTTTACTCCTAAAAGAACATAAATTTGGAGCAACTAAATTCAGATGCCTGAGAATAGATATGAAGGAACTATTATGCATTCTATAACTTAAGTTCACACTTTGCACCAGAACATAGAGTTTAGTTCTTATGAAATAGAAAATGACATACTTCTGTGTAGCAGGAATCACCTGTAAGCAATTTTGCTTTTTGCCACAATTTGACTTTTCATGAATACTTTGGATAGTAAATTTCATGCTCCAAAGGGCAAAAAATTACTTTTTATAGAATAGGGTTTTTTATTAGTAATATTTTTGTATGTAATCTCTGATCCAAATCAATACATTTATAAGGTCTCTTGTTGTTTGAAAGAATAAAAACTGATTGATGAGCAAGCCAGTCATACGATGCCAAAAAACTGGAGTAAATGAAAAATAGGAAATATCATTATTTATAACTTGGAAATAATACTTTTCATTTACTATTTTCTCTCAATGTACAATACCCTCGAAATCAGAAATATTGATTGCATTTTGCAAGTGAGACTGAAAAATTTGTTTCTTTCTAAGTTGTTCAGGGTCCAGTCTAGAGGAGTAATCCATAACGGGTATCTTCTGGATATGAGTTCTCTGATCAAAGCAGTGTACCTGAGCAAGGTGAGCAGAGTGGGTCAGGTGGTGGTGACAGACTCCACCAACAGTCCAGGAGCTGTCAGAGAAATGTGAGATGGCAGGTGAAGGATCATCAGTCTCAGGCAACAAGCCAGATCCACCTACCATTGCTATAAGGAGATCCCTGAGACCACACCACTAGGACTGGGTGTTCCTCAATCCTACACCAACACCTCAGTCCCATCCAGCCAGCAATCCATCCCGTGCAGCTAGGAGAAAACCAAAGCATCCAGTTGGTTTGGGGACAATGCTAGACCTGATTCCAAGCTGAAGAATGGACGGTAATCATGGTCTCAAGATTCTTGATGTAGGGAAAAATGAACCCTTAACTACACCCACAAAACAACACAGCTATTCTGTATTGGCAGAGCTGAAACTTAACTCAGATGGAAGCATCCACTGCTGCTGCCAGTTTTTTAATCTTCAATCACAAAGTTGCTATTGCCAAAGCAGGGGGAGCAGTATAAGAGTTGTTATGAAATCTTATTCTGGGAGGTGTCAGGAACCCTTCACTGCCCTTAGCTCCCACTCGAAGCTAAAAGTTTACCACTTCTGAAGAAAATATTGCACAACCTCCTGCCTTTCACAAGACAAAGAATTATATGAAGAAAAAAAAGGCATTTTCTGTCAAAAACTGGAGCAGACAGGAAAGAAGCTTTTGCTTATAGCAAAGCCTTGCATTAATTAACCAGGTTAATGCATTTTGTTCTCTACTGCACTGCCAGGGGTTTCATACCTGAGCCTGGCAGTATCTGAACTCATTTTTGGTGCAATCTCAAATCATGCAGATTCTTTCACCTTTTTCAGGTTGCTCACAAGCCACAGGATAATAGTTCAAATCAAAAGCTTTTTCTATTTTTTTTCCATCTGCCTTATCCAGATAAATCTTCCTCACAAAACTCAGACTAGCCCCAAATTATGTGTGACTGGAGCCATAGGTACTGTCTGCATTGGTTTCCTCTGCAAATATTAAATAGTTCCAGAACAAACAAACAGACAAAAGCAATTTAAAATAAAATATTTTTTAAAACTCTAATCAAAATTAAAGTACTGTGTTTTACCTAGAATGGGAAAAAAGAAGATGATCCAGAGGTAGGTAGAAAAGTGAACAGAGCCAAAACTGTTGCTTCCCAGGCCTTGCAGGCAGTTCACACTTAGAGATGCAAACAAGAGCTGTGATCCAGCTCTTCAGTCCAAGCTACTACTCATAAAACATTATAATGTTTGCAAACACAAAACCAACTTAGAGACTATGTGGGAAATAAGGTTGGTACTTACACCAAAAAGAAATCACAGGCTTCTCACTGATAGCTCAACAGCAGAAATAGAAGCAAAATTTCCTATGGATTTGTCATTCGGCTCCAGTTAACAGTATGACAGCATGTTAGTAATGGCTGCTTTGCTCATTTCTGCCAAGGGAATTCCACAATCTGTTCTACATGGGCCTCAGAGTCCTCCAGGTTAATCTAATGCATGATCTCCAGCCTGAAAAGCTTAAATACTCACAGCTCTTCTCCCCAAGAAACAAACATATAATCAAATCTTATGCTTCAGGGAATAAGCTGATGGCTGCAGGCTTGGCAAGGAATACTTCTATTTTATGGCTTTGCACAAATTGTGGGGTTTACCTTTCCTCTGAAGCATGACGCATTAGCTACTGCTGGATGCAGAATACCAAGCTTAATAAAGCAATGTTCAGAGCTAGCTAGCAGAGTCTGTGCTTTTATGTTTCTGTCAGCAGCACTCTGGCTTTTTCCTCGGAATTTTGAGGCAAGGGAGAGCTAATAATTGGCAGGACTGTTTGCAGATGCACAGAAAATGACATCGCCTTGTAAAGCAAATATGACTGATCATCTGTGGATCACACCTATGCTTGGGATCTCCTCCAGCATCAGATGGTGTGCTGCATGTAAATAGAAGCGCAGCTTTCATTAAATAAGCAGATCTCAGCTGAGCGGGTCTCTCAGAGCATTTTACAGCTCTCCCATTATTATTTTATGGGCCAGCTACCAGCTTGCCCTTATAGCACAGAAGTAATGCAGTTGCTGTTTGGCTTGCAGACATCTGACACTGATGTGGTAACATGACACGATACAAAGGAACACAAAAGGCTTTTCCATGTGAATAGAAATGCAGTTGTAAAAATATCTGGTGCACAGGTGGGCACTCCTGAGTGAGGCAGCCTGCCCTCTTTGTCTCACAACTGAGGCTCAGAAGACAGCAAGTCTGACTCATTTCCCCAGAATTAGGTTTCATTCCACCTTTACCCCTTCCCTATAAATTCTGCACCGTGTCAGGACAAAATGTGAAGCCCAGAAAAGACACTGCAGCTAAATTATCTCAAGCAAGGGAAAAGCCTTGAATATTTTACAGGACTGAGTGGCCCTGCAGATTGTGTTAGTCATAAACAAGCACAGTGCAAACTCACATCTGGGTTCTCAGCTTCTAAATATACTGAAACTGCCAAGGCAACAGATGAGATTTCCCCATCAATAGCCATTGAGCAGACACTTATTCCGTGATCAGTTTTAGACCAAGAAGAAGTAATACGGCCTTGTCACATGTAAAGCTTGCGATTAGAAATAAACAGCTTCCATTTTATGCCAACCTTCTTAAAGAAGCATGGCCACTTAAGCTGACAGCAATAACAAAAGAGCAGAGAAATGAATTGACCTGCAGGTTCATGTAATAGTTGAGTAAATACAGGGGCAGCTCTTTGGTAGAAAGCCAGGTTTGATGAAAGAAAACTGCAACTGAGCTTGCTCAAACTATCTCTTCAGCCGCTTTTAAATTTATTCTTCTTTTAAATTCTAAATGTTTGGTATAGATAATCTTCTAGCTCCCTTTCAGCTGGCATTTTTGGAGGTGAAACTAGGAACAAAACATCTGGAAACTACAGTGAGCCCCTCAGGAGATTATCTAATGATCTTCACTCCCTCTAGGTGATGAGTGAGGAGCCTGTGAATCTGCTATTTTAGAGGAGAGGTATGGCACCACAGCACATCTCTGAACAGCCATCAGACACCTTAGCTCAGGAAGATGATCACCTTGCATTTCCCCTGTCTAGTTCTTTTATGCAGCTGATGCCTCTCATTGCACAGTTGATGCTGGCAGTTGTACAGGACAGGTGAGGTTCCCAAGGCAGACGTGAGCAGCTCCAACACTGGAGTGCAGCTCTGCAGCACACAGGGGAGAGGTCATAACGAGAAGAACAAAGAGAAACATCAGAGTGAACTGTCAAAAGACACAGCTGAGAGCAAAATGCAGTGGACCATTCAAAGAACCTCAAAAGAGCAGCATAAGAGTAAGAAAATGTATAAGAATTGAAAAAGATAGCTTCTAATCTCACACTTTGTAGAGGGAGAAGAGGAGGAGGAGGAATTAAGACTGCAACACGCAGAGGACAGAATGCAATTCCAATAGTAGGATCCAGGACATGAAAAACAAAACCAAGTGATTTATGGTTCTGATTCCCAAGTGATAAGAATGAACATAACAAAAATAGAACAGTAAAACTAGTTAGACAGGAGAACAAATCACCTTGATACCAATTTGTAAAATAAATAACTTTTTCAATAAAAATTGAAACTGGAAAAAAAGTGCATTTTCACACATAGCTCAGAGATCACATAAATGCCAAGTGACATGACAGTTGCTGAAATAAATGCTCTTTTTATGAACAGCAGAGCAGTAAAGCAGGCAAAATAGATGCATAAAATGGGTAAATTTCCAGTGTATTAGTTATTGCTGCCTCTGAGCTGCAGTAAATTACAAACTCATTTTTAACTTTTTTGTGTTCATGAATACATTTTTGGGACTGGTTTTCCACCTCCTTCTTTCACAATTCCATTTTTCAGAGATTTATATTCTTCTTTAAAGTCTATAAATAAGAAGTATCCAGGTCTACTCCATGGGAAGGAAGAGGGCTGAAAACTCAGAACAAACTATTTATTATACATTTCTGAACTTTCATTGCATAAATTCTGCTATCTGTGAACACACTGCTTCCATAAAATTTGTTTTTGTCTGGATATTTTCCCCCCTTAAAAATGAAATCTAAAATAAGCTTAAAAAATCATGGACCTATCCACCCTGTGGTTTTCTCTTTCATTTTTTCTTTCTTGTTTACAAAATCACAGTATGTTGTCTTTATTTACTGCTCGCTATATCTATAAATAAAGGATGTAAGATTATCCAGACAGAATGGACTGGAGTAAAAAGATGAAAGATTTATTTGAAATACAAGTTGGCTGCTCCCAGCTGAAAGAAGGAAACTAGTCAGCGACTCTGAAAGTGAATAAAGTAAGCAACACAGAGAAAACGTTAAACTCTGACTCTAATTATATGCTCTGCTCTCCCTCTGAAAAACAAAACAACAAGCCCACACCTTGAAAAAAGAAGATGAAAGTTAAGGACCATTAAGTTCAGACATTTCTTTGTTTTCATCACCTTGGTGCAAAGGTCTTTCCTGCTTGGCATCCACGTGGTACTCATTTTTGCACTGAGATAAACAAGCATGAAGGGAGGATGGCAAACAGGAACCAGAGTTTTTCAGTACATTTATGAGTTCATAAATACAAATACAAGCGGCTTAACTACTTAGTGTGCTTATATATAAGTTACTGCTTAAAACTGCACCACAGGGACACGAGGATTATAACTAATGTTGGAAATTAATGTCTCAGGTGTAATCTAAAAATGCATGCCAATATCCACTCTTATTTTCATGTCAAAGCAAGGGACCCAAATTCTGTGATACTCCACTAATGCAGAAGAGCATCTGCACATTTAACTACTATGTACCTGTTTTACAGAGCAGATTCCTGGTACAGATTCCTTCTTGACTACTGTGGGCTCACAATAATCAAGATGTATTACCTACACTGGATACATCTTTTTTTAAAATTTAATTTCTCAATCATATAATTCAATACTTATCCAGAACAGATTAATATACTCAATAGATGCCTGATTAATGTGTAGTTCTGTGACTTTCACATGAAATTCAAAACAGGCATTCCAAATTATCCAGCAATAGAAAATAAGTCCAGCAAAGTTAAAAACATCCTGCTAATTTTAAATAAAAATCTCACTCACACTAGCACAAAATTAATCAAGTGAAAATAAGAAATATGTCAAACTTCAAGGATTCCAGTTTTTTCCTCCCAAACCACTGCCCCCCCGTCTATTTTACTTGTAATGATCATTAAATCTGAAAAATGTGCTGACAGTCATCTACCCATGGAGCTGACAGAGTTGAAAAAGAGAAGAGCAAGGTCAAAGAACATTTTTAATTGAAGAGTCACTAGGCGCTCTTTGATGGGTTCTGCATCAAGCACACGTCCAAAGGTTCCCCAGTCCAGACAGCCACTGAAGGACAGTTGATTACTTGCCTTTTCCTTTCCCTGGCTATAGCATAGCTGAGACTTGACATTAGAGCCAGGCTGGTATCAGATTTCTGTACATTCAGGCTATATCCTACTAAGGGCAAACAGTGGATGCTGTTACCCACACAATTTTGCTGCTTAGCAGTTTGAGGTTTTCCTTGCTTGCTCATTTGACTAATTCTCACTCTAGTTTGCTCTGAATTATAAATCTTATAGGAAAGCCGATCTAGGTAATTTGGGGCTTTGCTTGGGTGTTATTTAGGCTACACTTTCAAATTTCACAACTTTTTTCTTTTTAAATGACTGAAAGCTGACTGAATCTAATGACAAAAAAACAAAACCATTTTTTTTCTTTATGTGACTCATAAAGTGATGTTTTATCTTCTCTTGACAGTTATGAATCACACAAGTCATGAAATCTTTTCAACAATATGACTGTCAATCACAAAATAAGCTAGATGTAGGAATCTACAGATCCAGTAAAGTTGATTCCCAGAAGATTTAAATTAATCATAGCCTTAAAATAACATTACAATCTAATTTTTTTCCCTCAGACCAGATGACTATTTCCTCCAAAGAAAATTCATGAGAAATTAAAACTTCCTTCAACCTCATTGCTTTCAATGATTTTTTACCTGTTTTAGTCTTTTAATTAGCTGTCTTTAGCCATATCACACAGTTCATTCCTCCTTTCTCAAATCCTGAAACTATACAGCAAAGCAGCTGCTTGATTGGCAGCATTGTAAATTCATGATCTGGGATGTATTAATAATGTCTCTCAGGTCATCATTATCAAGATTTAGAAGCATCATAAGGTCTTAAAGTTAAGTCCACTGGTGAAAAAATACAGTCATTTTAGGATTTGTTTGTATGTAGAATGACATTTCCATTCACACTGAAATTCCTAGGCATTAGACAATGGAAAGTACTGAGAATATATGTGAAATTCACAAGATCTGTCTCCTTTATCTATTTTCACTCTATTTAAAACAATTAAATGTCTTAAGATATTTCAAAGAGTGTAAGATAAGAAACAGAGAAGAAGCTCTAGAACAAGTTATAGATTCTCTTTCAAGGATGCATAATGAAAGTGCAGACTGAGATATATAGATCTGTCATTTCAGGAAAATATTCAAAATATACACCCTTAAAAGTTTCAAACTTTATTAATTCAGTATTGAGTGATAATAGATGGACAGAACATAAGAGTTTTTCGTGACAATTGCAAGAGATCAGCTGGGAACAGCATGTGTTATTTAGCAATTGGATGGTCTTTAGGAGAGGAGAGGCATCTTTAGACATCATTCTATCTGGTACTACTTTTTAACCTAAAGTTTGAAATTGAATCAAAATGGCATGATAGAGCAATTTCAGTATTTCTTGAATAATCTTTTCAAAAACCATGTTCTATAGGTGTGATGCTACCTATTTTCAAAAAAAAAAAGTAAGAGGAAAAGGAGTGAGAAAAGATTGTGGGTGAAGAAATGAAAAATAATTTTGTTCAATTTCCAGAATCTGATTCAATGAAAATAGTAAATTAGATTATCCCATCTCAGCATGGTTCCCTATTAGTTGGAACTGCAGTGTCACTGTGAACACTGCAAAGGGAAGCAGAAAAAGGTTATCCATCATAACAGCAAAGAAAGGCTGTGATAGTCATTAATATCTGATTCCTATGCATTGCACAAAATCAGACGTGACTCCCTTTTTGTTTTCCTTCATTACTGGATAGTGAACTGAGCATACCTCCAATTAGATCTTATTTTACACTTTTAAGATAATGTTCTCCCATGACATCTAAAAGTAAACTAGGTAAGGTCTATACTTCAGAGTTGGTCTGCCACCTAAACCAGACCTAACCAAAACACTCATTTGTTGCAGTGCACTGTATGCTGGGATGAAAGTTGTCCTGAAAGCACGCGAGGGAGTGGAAATAATTTGGTTTCCTTCACATTCCTTTCACGTTTGAAGTGGCAATCACAAAAGCACATGTAAAGGATGAATGAGTAAAGAAGAATGAATGAAATTTACTGTGTTTTATTCAGGTTTTTCTCTTTTTTTACTTATTTATAAAGTCAGTATGAATTTCTTAAGTAGTTTCTCCCTGATTCACTTTAGAAATTAAGATCTGCAATTTTAAAGGCTAGAAAACTGGGGAAATGAGATCATAAGAATGACAGAACGAGAAAATAGCTCTTCCTCAGCTGAATGATTACACTTGTGTTTTGACATGACTTTGCTAGCAACTGATTTTTAATGACAGGCTTTTGAAAAAATATTAAAGAATGGGCACCCTCAGTAGGAGACACTGGAAATCATAAAACACATTCTGTAGGGCCTCATATAGGCATGAAAACAAAGGCATATAATCAATAATTGACACACCACTATTTGCAGAAAAAAACTGAACAAGGTGTTTTTCTTCTTCTACCGCTTTATCTGTTAAAGGAATCCAAAATGTAACAGTAAATACCTTAAAAATCTTAAATAAATGAGATTACCTGAAAAAAGAAGTCAAGTTTTCACATCTAAAACAGATGCTAAGACAAAGAGAAATCTTAAATAGAATGGTTTTGCTGGGGTCAGCTTCAATAAGAGTTTTTTGCAGTAGTCGTGACATCTCATTGATGTTGGAGAAAGAAGAACAATTGTTACATGTGCCCTTCAAGGAAGACATGACAGGCTAATTTAGGAACAGTTTCAAGAGAAAAGAAAAACAGCTGACAGCCATTGATCACTACTACAAGAGAAACTAAATTAGACATTCTGAGAAGCAGAGAATATGTGTAGGGAACAAGAAGACCAGGAGACTGACAGGTTGATTTGCTTTAGGCCAATTTTCAGACGAGGTGAGCAAGTGTAATGAGGTAAGCCAACTGTCTTTGCAGAAGATTGACCATTGAAAGATTTACAGTTCAGCTTGTCCCAGAGATATTGACATGAAGGTATGAGAGATCCCTTAATTATCCATAAATAAGTGGTCATGATCATGCATGGCATGAAATAAAAACAAGGAGATCACTTCCCAGTTACTCTCAGTGGGAAAACCTATTCAGCTTGGCAATTTACCATATTTTACTACTGAGTTATGTAAATATTAAAGTATTTATTCAGGTATCAGAGACAGGAGAAAACATTTTTTAAAATTTAAAAACCTTAGAATACTTAAGGAAATAACACCTCTCCTTTCCCAGGCTCAACGTGCTCCTCTCCTTCCACTTATTAGATTGCAGGTAATGCTCAGTCACCTCAGTAAAGCAACAAGGGGTACTGGGGGCTGTGCTCAGCTCACAGCAGTTTATCTCCATTGCTAGGCCTCCATGGGCTCCAGTGCCTTCAACAGTATATACAGGAAGCTGGTTGTGGCTCAGTGGACCACATGAACAAATAGATATTTTCCCAAGGTTTGTTTTTTGTTGGGTTTTCTTGTTGGATTTTTGTTGATTTTTTTTTTTTTTTGTTTGGTTTGGTTTGGTTTAGTTTGCAAAGGGGGAAAGGAGGTTGGTGGATCTGGGGGTTTTTTGGCAGTGGGGTAGAGTTTGGGGGGGGGGTGTTTGTTTTTTTGTTTGTTTGTTTGTTGGTTGGTTGGTTCGCTTTGGATAGATGTTCTTTTCTGATGCAAGTTTTTCTTCAAGAACTGAAAAGTCTCACCCTACCTAGGTTTCATAGGGCAAGTCATAAAATGTTCACTTTAAAGCTGCATAATATGTATGGCATCTTATTAACTCCCTTCTTATCACCCTCAGCATCACCCTTGAAATTATAAAAATGCATTTCAAGGGCAGGTCATTTTTAAAAAGGACAAGAATTGTCCAACCATTATAGTGGGTCATCAGGTCTCTTAATTCCTAAATAGTAAGTGATGAAAATTACAGAAGAAATTGCCTCTATCTTCAATTAAAAGGCATTGAATCAGAATTACAGTCTGAAGATAGAATTTTACTAATGCATGTGGGTGAAAACAAATGGCAAGTTCTGATTTTCCTGAAAATTTTAAGGTCTTGAGAACAAAGCTCAAGGTTCTGAATGCAAATAATTTATGTTAAAATACTTTAAACCACTTAGAAACTATCTGTGTTGAATCTGCATTTTACTCACAGTGGAGAAAACTGGAAAAAAAAAAAAAAAGGTTTGTAGAAATGAAGACATGACATAAATTTGATACTAAATGAAAAGCCTGTTTAGAGGATTTCATAACTATTCTTAAATTTTTGGCTAATGTAATGATAACTACCAGGGACAGAAATTCTCAGATTATTTGCTGGCTTCATCACTGAATATTTGTATCAGACCCATTCTGTACTTGCATTTCTCTGAGAGTAAAATAATAAATCAATCTCAAGTAGATATTTGAAGACATTCTTAAGACTACCGTTTAATTTTTCTGGTTCAAGTTACAATCCTATTTTGAAAATTTATTAGGAAAGTTTACCTAGTCTGTTGGACATTACTACTTTTCAGCATCTGGTGTTCATTGGAATGCATGGAGTAACTAAAATGAGGGAACACTTTTTGGGCCACTTCGGCACATTTTGTTCAGTGCAGCAGAAGAAAACACAGGACTTTATGAGTACAGTATATTCACGACCATAAGGCGCACCTGACTATAAGGCGCACCCCCCGGGAGTCAGCAAAAATTGCAACATTGTAGATCAGATAAGGCGCAC
>PYHW01010375.1:7625074-7644846 GCA_013186435.1 Turdus rufiventris | reverse complement strand
ACAGATTTTGGCAGAGAATTACCTGATTCAGATCAGCAGTTTCCCTTCCAGCAGAAATAATTCATCATGGTCCTGTGTATTGGTCAAAAAATAAAGATTTAGTGACACTTATAGGAAAAATAACGAAACAAACCAAAACCACATGCATCCCCCCAAAAAAAACCCAAAACAAAGAAACCCAAACCCAAAACAAAACAGCAACAAAAAAAGGAAAAGAAAATAAAAATTTAAAAAAATACAAAAATAAATAAATAAATAAATAAATAAATAAACAGTCCTAAAAACCACATCAAACCTACTGGAAGTGTACTGGTTTGGATAAAATAGAAAAGACATTCATCTCTATTGTTCTGTTAATTAAAGCAGGCAGAAAATCCAGGGAAGGACTGAACTGTTGACATTGTATTAAACAGGAAGTCAAAAGCAAAGCTGCAAATATACACTTAATAGACATCTAAACATATGGAGAACACATAAAACACTGGATAAAGGATATAATATGTTTTTTTAAGATACTGTACTGTAGCAGGCAAATACTGGTCTAGCAGGGTTTAGTTCAGCTCTGAAGAGATGCTGGAGATGTGAGCAGTATTTGAGTCCCTCACACCTGAACAGATGTGTGTGGGAACTGCCCCTTGGGAAATAAGTAGCTTGTCAGACTTTAAATTTGCATGGGAAATTGAAACACTGTTCAGGCACCAGATTATTTTTGTGGTAAATGAGAGGAAGAAGGAAACTTGTCAGATTATCCTACTGGTTTGGACATGTAACTGAGACAGATTGGGGACCAAATCCCTCAACTAGGCACCACAGCAGCTAGTTCTGATCCTCTACATGCTTAGTATTCAGGTCATCCACATCCAGGGGAAATGCTGTATATTATGAAGCAGGAACAGTCCTGGGACAGGATAAAAAGAACATTAGAGACTTTGATGGATAAACCCACCTCATCCTGGACAGCCTTATACATCACTGTACACAGATGCAGATTTATTGAAGGTCAAGGAGAAATTTGTATTGAAAACGTCAAATAAGAACAACATGGCATTGAAGTGACCTAGTTTAGCTTTCCTCAAACAGGATTCTAGTTTATGCACAGCAAAACCTCTCTGTACACAAGCCAAGAAACAAGAGGAGATCTGAAGCAAAATACCTATGTAGATTCAATCAGGGCTGTTTCCTTTAGAATTTTTGTTTCCTGTGATTCCTGATGCATACCTGTTGTCTGTCAGGAGGTTTACAGGAGAGATGTCCAAAGCTGCTACTTCTCAACTTGGCATAGATGGGGTTATGGTCAAAACAAGCCTGGTACAAAAAACAATGATGGAGGGGAAAAAACACCTTTTTTTTTTTAAACACAGCAAGTACAGACTGTCATTCAGGAGTCATCAAAAGTGGTTTAGATGGTTGCTCAGTTAAGTTAAGCAGACAAACATTGTGTGAGCTAGACTTACCACCCACGAAGCCACTGAGCCATAGGGAACATGACATACTGAATGCTGTAGTTGTTCTTCAAGACAGCCAGAAGACGGCTGAAAAAAGCTCTTCTGCTGTGAGATACTTAGACAAAAGTACACATGGAGAAAGCACCACTTATGTGAGCTCCAGAAGAAAAGACCTCTATACTCATATTCAGCAAATGCCCTTGCACATTTCTTTAAAATTTGTTTTGTGTTCTCGCCTTAGCACTTCCTGCATACTGCATCTTTCCGCTTCCATCACCTTCAAATTTTACCCAGAAAGGAAAATGTCATTCTAAACCATTTGGACTCAAAGTAGATGCCAATGATGCTGGTTTCAAAGAATATAATAATTTTCATTATGTTTAAGTGGAATTGCTTCCTGAGAAAGAAATGTGGCATCTCACAATGGGCACCTGGCATATCTGAATTGTAACACCTGCACTTCAGGTTTATAACTCACTGGGAGAGGGAAGTTTATTTTTCAGGAGTGGACAGGATTTGTTTTCAATGTCATTGCTGCTAGTGGACAGGACACGTTTTCGATGTCATTGCTGCTAGGGTTCTACCCAATGTGATGGTCAGGATCCTTGCTGTGTTTCCTTGCTTAGCCAGGGTTTCCCAGCTGAGGGATTCACAGTACACTATTGGAGATACCACTCTATCCTGTTAAAATGCTGTAGAAGCAGCAGAAGCTTCAAATAATCTCTCATTTAAAAAAAAAAAAAAAAATTTCCAAAGCTCAAACATGTTATTTCACCTTAAACCTGGTTATTTGATGATCTTCTACCTCAAAAAATTTCTGCAGATCCAAAGTCATGATTGAATGGCTTTTTTATGAGCAGTCTTATTTTTGGAACATAATTTTCTGGAATAGCCACCCTTCAAGAAGTTTTCAGTGAATTCTAGTGACTGAGCATCTGAAGATTTTCTTTATGACACCAATCCTTCATCATGTCAAATATTACCTAGAAACCGTGGCCGTTCTAAGGATCGCATATTCTTTTGGTTGGTTGGTTGATTGGTTCATTTGTTGGTTCATTGGTTTGGTTTTTTATAAGAAGTCTTTTGCCTTTCGCACTCTGCCATGTTTTCCTGGACTCATCCCAGCAATAAAGTGGCAGTGCATCACATGGATCCTTCTTGCTAGATCATCTTATCCCCAGCTGCTGTGGTTGTGACTCTGACAGCACACTGCTCCATTTTCTAGGGCTGGTCCGATGACAGGTTTGTCAGCTTTTCTTAGCAAAGAGTCCCCAGTCACACAGATCTTCCTCTTTCTGTTGGTGTGTATCTTCAGTCCTATCCCTTCTGCTCTGCCTTCTGTCTGTAGATCTTTTTTCCTTCTGTTCCCATCATCTCACAAACAGCTTCTGCACAGTGGCCTCATTTTCCCTCAGACTCCTCTCTCTCTCTGCTCTTTCTTTTGTTTTGGGTTTGGGCTTGTCTTTGGTGGGAGATTTACTTATTTATTTACTTATTAGCATAAGTGTCCTTGCCTTCTTCCTTTCCACTGTAATATTTTCTCTGATTCTTCAACAAATCTTTTTGTCAGCTGTTGCTTTCTCTTTTTTATCTTATCACAGCATTTTCCTCACTTCCCACCAATGAACCTGTCTCCCACAGAAAAATTCCAACTTGAGGTAGCACTCTCAGAGTTATGATTAAGACAACCCAGTCACTGATATTTATTTTTAAGTGCGTTTCATTGAATTTCCTTTAATATCTGTTGAGCTAGGATTAATCATTATTCACTTGCATACATCTGTTAAATTTACAGCAATAAACATTAGAATATTCAGATTTCTGGTGTCCTGGTGTCCCAGGACTATACTGGCTTACAGATTGAAGCATTCTTGCACACTACTACAAGATTACATCACCAAGCTGTTTTTGGAGATGAGCATTTTCACACCTCAGTACTGAGCTTCTTTTCATAATGGGCCACATCTTCCTAGCTTTATTCTCTTGGTACCTGCATGTCAGCGTTTGCAGGAAGAGTGCTTTGCATTCCAACACAAATCCAAATGCAATTCAACACTGCATTCCACTAAAACAGTTTAACATTTGATGCCGTGGTATGCATCAATAAACTCTACACGTAACATGGACTTTGTCCACTTTCCCTTTCTCTCTTGAAATGATGCAATTGTATTCCCTGTTTCTAAGGAAAAATCACAGCAGAAAATTTGGTTTTGATGCTGCATTTTTGTCTAAAATTAGTGAAAATATAGTTATGCCAATTCAAAACCATAAAATTTTAAATATTTCTTTATTTTGAAAATATCTAGTTTCATTCAAAAATCAATGAAATGCTACTGTCTTTTAGGGAAAACATTTTTATTTTTTCATAATAAGAAAACAGATCAATATTTCATCTTAAACCACTCTAATTTTGAACAAGATCCCCAAGACAATTCTACAGTGCATCAGTAGGAAAAGGGAAAAATTCTCTTCATCAAGAAAGAAGACATCCTTGACTGGTGTTTCATCCAGAACCTTGGGAACAGCTGAGTATGCATAGGACCCTTTTCCTGCAGGCCTCTTTATGAAATCAGAGACATAGCTCCTTAAGAACCAGTTTTAAACACTGAAAGTGCCTGTGCTGTCCACTTATTTTGTTCTTCAGTGCAAAGAAAGAAAAACAACAACATAGGGAGGGGATTTCAGGCAAGGAACAGCTCTTAGGATAGATTAAGTAGGGCCAAGGAACAGACAGAGGCTTAATAGGGTCAGTCCTGTGAGCTGTTGGATGGGGAAAGCATGGGAAGAGATTGGTTTGTGCCCAGATGAAGGATAAGGGAAAGATGGATATAGACCTGATTATAAATGGAGCCAATTTTAAAATGGAAATCAAATACAGAACTCAGTAAAAATTATGTCTCAACTTCATCTCCTAGAACTTAACGTATTAAACAAYGTGACAGATTCTTATCAGCTTCATAAATCTGTCTAGTGCAATTCTAGTACTTGTAATGCAATTGCTATTGCAAAGTCATCTTGCATTTTCCTCACTAACCAAAGCAGTCCTGAGTAACAACCTGTGCACAATAAAATATCAAGTCTCTATATTCTTTTCTAAATAACAAACCAGGTTATTGTTCCTATTCTGCATAATAGGTCAGCTTCTTTATAGCAACATATCAACAATGCTACTTATCTAGGGCTTCTCTTACATTCCTTTGTACCTTTTGCAAAACTGAAACATCTCGTAGAGTCAACAGAGTATGTACAGAATACTGGCATGATTCTTCACCAGAGAAGAGAGAAATGGTGTTCATGCCACATCACTTATATACCCCAAAACATGGATGTCAAAGTTAGATTGAGTAACCTCTTTAATATCATCCATAACATATGATCATCCTTTATAAGAATTAAAATGTTTACCACTGTCACACAGAGTATTGAATATCAGAGAGATGTCTTCTACCATCATGTAGTCTATTGATAATGTGATCCTGATACAAGCTGGTTTTAATTCTCTGTAAAACATACCACTGTACTGATTTGTTTCAGGAATTTCTCTCAGGATTCTCTGAGTAGCATGTATTTACAAAGAAAAATATTTTTCATTTGTTTTGATTGATTGATGTGCTTTTACAATCTGCTGCAAGCAGTAACTGGATAAATAACATGTTTTTTAATTCTCTGTTCTCTTTTAGATTCTTGTACCAACAATAGCTAAATGCTTTGTGGGACTTCTGAACCTGATTCACCTCATCTAGAGAGGGGGAATACAGCAAAGGAACTTGTTGCAGTTCTACAGACTCTGAGGTCTTCAGCACTGAAACTGTTCTCTGGCCAATTGGCCATCTGCCAGCAGAGAATAAACAGAATGCTTTTAGAAGTAAGGCACGTCTGTCAACAGTGTGCTCTGCTGTGGAGAAATATCCAGCTACTGTTCGTACAAAGCACCACACAAGAACATGACAGAGAATGCACTTTCATTTTCAATTGACTGATGGAAATTGTGTAAATACATGCATAACAGTATCTTAAGGTATATATTCATTTTGCATGTGAATGCATGTCAGAAAATAAAAATATTTTGAGATGCTTGCACGTACTCTGAAAGTAAGGCAGAGAAAACGAGCTAAGACTATCCACAAATCCTCTAAATTATTCTCTTCTCCCCTTTTCTCTCCTCTCCTTTTCTCTTCTCTACTCTCTTATCCTCTTCTGCATTCTCATTTACTACACTGTTCTGAAAGATCTTAAGCCACCAACAGTGCATTAAGAGAAATTCTGAAAAATGCATTTTGAAATTTTAAACATAGCACTGTTGTGAAAATTCATTTCCATGAGGACTTTGTCTGTGAGAGTCTCCAGTTCCCAGGGAGTGAGTCCTCAGGGATTTCTCTTCTATATTTCTTGGGCAAGTTTTCTCTCTACTTGTTCTGAGCACTGGTGTTTGCTATTGTATGAAACAGCTTTTTGGACAATAGGAAACTTGTTCTCAGAAATCTTTTCTAAACAGCTGCTCTCTCACTGGCCTATAGTGTCCTCACTTTGTGTTCTGTCTCCCTGTGGATTTGCTTCTGAAATCCTGTTAATAATGTCAGATGATATACAAGTTATTTCCATGCTCCTACATAAGCAGAAAATCATAAATGTGATTCTGATGCCTTCCAGAATCCAAAATTCTGCAGGAGACTAATAAAATAATAAATTAAAAAATACAAAAAATATGTAAATTTTAAGTGTAATTAATACTCATATTTACACATGCAAAGGGAAAATAAATCTGCAAAGTCTCCTGCAGCATATGGAAATAGATATAATCAGGAAAAAAACACAGAAAAATTTTAACTTTTCATTTTGTATAAACATAGTAATGATGTAAATTATATTGATCTAATAGATGTAAACATGAAGGATCTTTGCAAAGAGAAAACCTTTCATGGTGTTTTTTCTCTCTTCTGCTTTTATCATGAATGCCCTAAATATAGTCCACCTTTAGTTATAGAAAGACACAAGCAAACAGGCCTTCAAATGGAATGCTAATTTCCACAAGAAAACGACATTTGTAATTTAAATATAAGCTTTTCACATGAGGCTTATTAACTCTGTTTTAATCTGCATTAGTCTGCTTAAAATACCAATTTCCTTTTTTCCTCCTGTGAGTCTACCGGTTTTTCTTTAGCCATTAGCAACAGTAATAACAATTAGCAACATCACTTCCAGCACACAGTCATTTCAGGCTTAAGTGTGTAGGCTTCATGTTTAATGAATCCAAACATAACTAGGAAGGCATGAAATAGAAAATATCACAGAGAAATTGCAACCTTCATGTAAGAGAAGAACACAGTAAATCTTACATCTCCAGTTCCTAGACTATTCTATTAGACCCATAACTGTGATGAAAACTAGCATGTGGTTTTCTGCACTTTTATTTAACCCTGGGAGAAGCAGGAAATTTCTCAGTGGCCTTCACCCTGATTTAGCATCATCCACTGCTTCCAGTCCATCCTTAACAACACTCTCAAACAGGACACAGTGACAGGTGCTTTCTGTTTTAAGCGAGTTCATTCTCCTGTGTATGCATGTTTATTTGGTGAAAGTTACAGGAATATAAACTCAGCAAGTAGTCATATAATGATCACAGTAATGCAGGTTCTAGTAGCTTGCATGGTTTGTCACTTCTGTAAATCTTTGACCACTCTTTGATCAGAGGTGCTCTGGTGCAGTGACTTATTTAAGTTATTAAAAGGAGTCTCTGTGACTTGAACCCTCAACTACATATTCATTTCACAGTGAAACTTCTTCAGCAGGATAAATCTCACTAAACTACATTTTGTTAAATGGTAAGAGCCTGTTTCATTAGCCTGTTGGACATAAATAGTAGAGTATATTAAAGGATACACAAGAAGTGTTCTGAACATTGTTCAAAAGATGTCAATAAAGCCAACCTTTACACTGTCATAAGTATCAGTCACATATATGGTGCAATCATATATGACTCTGACTCAAATTTCAAATAGATTCCTAACTACTTCTTCTGAGGAGCTTTTCTGTGTGCTGTTCTCCAACACCTACTCTGTAATTTTGTTAAAAATATGCTTACAAACTTCATCAAAGTCCAAGGTAATATTTAAAAGACTTTCCTTTGGAAATTTTATTCTCGAATATAAAGATTGCTTTTCATTCTTTTGTCCAGTTTCTTACAGTATTTTAGATCTCTAAATAAGCCAGTACCCCCAAATAACTCTTGCTTGGCTATACTTTGGTGTTTTATCAATCTAAGCAACCACTGCCATACCAGCAGGGACCAACCAGTATGTCATACATGTAACCAAAGTTGTTTGTAACAATAGTTACAGGTGTCCATAAATTGCAATTATATATTTTAAGAAAAGGTTATTTCATTTTATAAGCCAAATCAGTTATTTACAGTTATGGTTTTCTCCTCTGTGTTCCTAGAACTTCATACTGTAAGCTCAGTCACTATGGCAGTGTTTGAAGCATTACAACTAGGCTCAGATTTACAAATTTAGATGTCTTAGTCTGTGCTCCTAAATTCATAATTGGATATAAGGCATGAGACCTTGCTCCCTTCTACCATCATATTGTGCTCTTCACACTAGACAGGTTTAATGAAGGTTCACATCACTTCTCTGTATCAGATTTTTTTAAGCCAAGTCTTTACATAGAGATAGAGGGTACAAATCAGGTGATCTCTAACATCCCTTCCAGCCCAAGTCATTCTATGACTCTATAAATTTCTGTGTTTCTGTAAATAAGAATCTTTCTCTAGTACTGCTGATGTGTCTTTAAAAATTTTTCCTTTAAATGAGACTTTTTTTAAAATTTGAAGTTTATCAAATTCTCTTCTCAGTAGTTATGTTCTCACATAGGACTTCAGTAAGTGTATTAGAGAAATCAAAAGGAAAATCAGACTGTGGGTTAAGAGTCTTCCCACCAGGGTTTGTATTAACTCCTATGCTCAGAAGAGTAATTCCTTTGAGACAAAAAGGGAACAACTCCAGGGTTCATTCTACAAGTTAGTATGGGTTCAAAACCACCATCAGAAGGACTTTTTGAATCCCATTAAAATTAGAAGAATTACTTAAGATTGCGTACAGAAAATGACCATGCTGCTTTTTAAAGTATACAGTTGGGAACTGGAGCTAATGAGAATGGAAATTGCATTCTTTTAACAAGCTGATTATTTAATACAAAGCTTCCTCTGGGAAAATAGCAAGGCCAAGCCAAAATCATGCAAACTTTGTCAGGGTTTAATGCAATCTCATTTGGGGGAGGAGCTTTTCTGAGTGCTTATTTTGGGGCTTTTTTAGTCTGTAAGGCAGCCATATCTACACTCAGTCTCTAAATGCCTATTGAAATTTACCATTTTTGACCCCCTGACATTTCTGAGTCGCCATCAATGCTGTGAACTCTCACTTACTCTCATCTCTCAGGTATACTTTTCACATGAACTCTGTACAGATAAATGGGAAAGGGGGCATCAGGTCCTTGATAAGGGTTTGGGGAAATAAGGAGAGATATGAGAACATGATATTTCAGTGTTTTTCACATGATCATTTATGCTGTCTTTGAAGACCTTTCTCTGCCAAACAAGAAGAAAGTAAGTTAATGTAAGTTAAAGCTATGAAGTCCTACAACGCATAAACTGAACATCCTTCAGAAAGTTCTTATTTATGAAATAGTTTTAGATCTTTCCAAAGAACTAAAAATTCACAGACCTAGAGAAGCTCTTGCCTGACAATTTGGGCATAAGTAATAATGAGTTCTAATTACGGTAAAATTTCTAATTGCTACAAATACTGAGCAGGTGGCCACAGATATCACACACGGACTCCCAGTTTGAAAATATTTAAGATGTTTTCTAATCAAAATCCTAAGCTTTCTCCTCAGTTACTACTTGAAAGACAAATCCCATTAAAGGTAGTATTATAAAATTTGGCACAAACAGTGTAAAAACAACAGGAGATTTTTGTCCAAATTTGAGAGTTATGCTTATGCTGGTTCATGCTATCAAATTTAAACATTTTTTCTGTCCAGAAAGCTTAGGAAACAATAAATTCTATACATGAGAATAGATTACCCTAATGTCAGTAGCAGGGAAATAAACTGCATTTTATTTCCAGTAATGCACATAGGTGTGTGAACACATGCACAAATACACACAGAGTTAGCAGAGCCTTTGCCTTGCCAGTTCTTCTTTGTGTCAATCTGGCAGAACAAAGTAGACTGATACACAACCAAACAAAGAACACTGGTAGATAAACAGAAATTCCAAGGAACCCAGAGGATTAAAGCACAAACATTATAGATTGCTTACTTCTAATAAGTCAGATGAAATTCTTTTTCCATAAAATGAAAGCTACAAATATTTTTTTTTCTGAATTTGAAGATATTTAATTATTTCCTAGGGTTGAGACTCTAAGTCATTAACTTGTTGACCATCCTGGCAACCTGGAGGACACTTTCACTACTTCTGTGTGCAACATGGAGATCAATATAATTTGTAACCATTAAAAATGGAGCTTTTATTCCTCCTTCTCAATGCTGTGATGGGACTGCTGACCATGAATTTAAAAACTACTGAAAAAATTATTTCTAAATTAGTAGCTTAAAGGCTGATGTCACTTGCCAAGCATATCACAAGTTCTCTTCTGTTTCATAGAGCAAATAATAAATCACTCTGAGAACATCAAGCAAGTCACCTGTGCTGAACATTGACATAGGCTGTGTTAGTCTGAACAAAATTAATCATAGGAAAACACAGAAAGGCACTTATGTGGCAGCAGCAATGGACCTGACGCTATGAGTGAGGTAGAAAACAGAACTCAAGTTATAATCCATAGTTATAACTGTGATATATCTGGATACCAGAACTGCCCCTGTGTGTACAATCAGTGCATTAAATTCACCAAGCTCCTGGTGTCCTGCAATTCCTCTTCATGTCCCTGCATAGACAAGGCACTCAACTGACTTGAGACAGCAGCTGCTCTGAGACAATGTGACAGATACAGCTCATCATCCTTTTCACCACAAAGAACCTAACTCTTGTAGGAGGTCTTTAGGTGGGGATATCAGACAGTCTTGAAGATTCTCCACAGACTGGTCCTGTTGTCACAAAACCAATTTCGTATTTAAAATAATGTAGGTGAAGAATCTGGCCGTTCCGGGTGGTTCCTGTTGCAGAATTGACATTGATAAGATACTTGTAGATAGTCAGCAGAAATGGTTTCTTCAAATGGACAAAGTTTCGTAAATGGGAGTTGGAGATAATTCCATTCTATGCTTGTGCGACAATCTCTAACAATGGATGATGCGTGTGCTGGAGCGGTCAGTAGGATCACAGCCCAACTGGGTTCTGCTTTGGACTGAGCAGAACAGCACTTGGGTAGTCTCATCTACAACTCTCACAAGATATTCTAAGTGCTGCCCAGACAGCAGCGACCTTTGATTTCCCATGCAACTGGTATTTCATGGGAAGATCCCAATAAAACATAGCTTTTAACAAACTTCTGCTGGTGTGTGTCTGTGCAACACTGGTTTTGGTGCAACCTAGACAAGGTGTGGTAGATAAAAACATTCCCAAAGAGACAAATGGGATGAAGGAACAGATTGGCTCAAGTGGAATGGGAAGCAGGGGAGGTAGAAACCCTACTTCTGACAAGTAACAATACAAGTGTTGTCAATTGAGCAATAAATGCAAAAGTCAGTTCTTATTTTTTCCCCACTCACTTGATTTCTTCATAGTGCATGTGGATTCTATAGGAGAGAAATTTGCCCTTTTAGAGATGACATTTAAAATCTCAAACAAATCTTAAATCTTGAGATTAACACCCCCCCACCCCCCAACTCTGCTGTAATCTACTAGTCTCTTTTGATAATTGCCAATTATTTCCTGTTAGAAATTAACTTCAGTGAAAACATGGCATTAAATGCATTAAGACATATTTTGGGTCCATTTCCATTTGGGAGATGGAAAAAATAACTGTCTTATATGGTCAGTTCTTGAAAATGTTGCAAAAAACATCAGGGTAAGGATCAAGCAAGCCTTGCCCTTTCAGCTTTAAATTATTCTCTATTATTTTTGGTGGATGATGTCTTTCTTGTCCAAGCAACCAGTAAATAAAAGCTTTTGTGCCGTTGTGCAAGGTATCCTGATCTCCTCATCTACATGCTTTCATGGATGAGCTTTCCAACCCTGCAGGAATGCTGTCCCTTTGTACTGTGGTAAAGAACAAAAACCTTCACTGATTTTTTTTGTCCTAAATTGACTAGGATGTAGTAATTATGTTGTAACCACAATAAAGTAGCTAATCTGTTCCTAAATTTTTGTCATATAAATCTGCATCTGCTAATCTCCAAAGAAAGACATTTCTTTCAATTTTCACACTAGTGAGTAGTCTCTGGACCACCAAAGCAAGCCCACATTAGCTTTATGAATGTTGTTTATATGTTTACCCATGCAAAATCTCAAGCATCAGCATATGGAGGCTTCTTAAGGAGAAAAGCTGAAACAAGATTTTTCTGGAAGGTGCCACAAGCCTTTTAGCTCCTTTGAAATATTCAGGTTTAATTGTTGTTGAATCCTTAAGCGACTTCTCTTCCACAGAGAGAAGATGCAGAACTGGTGACACTCTTTACTGTCTTTTCTGTTTTCACATATCACTGTAACCACTATGAACCTAAATGATTTAATGTCATGAAAAATCCTTTGCCCAAACAGAGAGAACTTTTTTGACTAAAATTGAAAAGCTGACTAAATATATTAGTAAATGAAGAGGAAACCAAGGAGGTTTTGTTGCAAGTATTTCATACTGGCAACTATATATATAGTATATACACATACATATACATACAGAGAAGACAGATTTATACCCTTTTTTTAATTTTGGCAACATCTTTGTTCATCTTTAATTGTAGGTTCTCTTCTTAGGGACTAAATAGATTTATATACAGGTATTTACGTGTTTTGAAACTTTACCTCAGTCCAAAAGGAAAATTAGTGTAAGAAACTGATCCACTTTAAAAAGCAAGTATACTTTAACATGATTGTATCACTGGATATCATTACCTAAACTGTCCTAAAGAGAACATACTAACAGGTGCCATAATATTCAATGGGAAAAAAATAAATACTTCATTAAAGTAGCCTTAGAAAGCCAATTTATTCAGCCCACAGCAGTGTTGTACTATAATAGTAGCCAGAATGAAGCAGGAAAGGAAGCTCTGAGAGAGATTTGAGAAAAAAAGTGAATTTTGATAAAACTAGGATTGAGAGAAAACATTTATATTATCTAAAGAGCTAAAAGTTTCTAATACCATAGAGCAATACAAAATTTTACAGTACCATCCATCTGTTGCAGGAGCCTGTGATATCACAACTATCAAAAGTTTCAGGACTTCCTTTCAATTTAGTTACTTTCCCTCAGAGTTATTACTGACAAGAGCAATTGCCAAATGTGGGTGCAAATATTTAATTTGGTCTCTTGGTAGCATTTTATCAGAGTGGGGACCTCTTCCATAGTTCTGCCAAAAGAACAGAAAAATAAAGAAAACTTTTGTGGTACCAATCACAGGCCATACTGTCTCTTTCATACCATTTTTGTGCAGTGGCTGGACTGTAATAGCTTTTGGACACCTGTACGTTGTAGTGCCAGATGTAGTACATTATTGTTTGTGACACCTTCAAACACCAATTTACTAGGCTACAGATTGCTCTGAGCCAAATAAATCCTTACAAACTCATCTAAAGTGGCTGAGGAACATTTTCCTCCCCCCATCTTTCTCTCTTCCCTTTGGTAGAGCTGGTGTTTTTTGTGTAACCTTCTCTCTCAGATTCTGTTAGCCTGGGGTATTGCATTTTTCTGTTGTGCAATGATAGAGAAAGGCTTAGAAAGCTGTTTCAGTTCTGTAACACAACAATTCGCATTGAGAAGAGTCAGTTATTTGTGTAGTTAAAATTAAGGAAGAGAAAGTGGTTGTCTTATCTGCTAGGTTCACGATTACTGTCTTACTTTAAATGCTGTGAGAGCTGTGAAATAAAGCCAGTTCCTAAGGAGGGTTTGCTTTTATTCTCACTTCCTCTTTTTTAACGTGCAAAAGACTGTTGCAAGCAGCTGGATCTCTCTACTCTGTGTTATCTTTAAAGTCAGGTAAGATCAAGAGAGATGTTCTGGCTGTGTTTACACAGATACTCCCATCAAACAGTCCTCCAGATAAATTTCAGTTTTCAGGAATCTTAAATTTGCATCTGCACTGAGTTTATTGCACATTAAGCTTATCCATCCACCAGGCAATTTTTTGGGGCTAAAAACAGTTTTCTGCTGTGGATAGGCATAATGCTATATTAACCAAAGCCATGAACCCTGGGTAATGGGGAAGGCAGGGAGTGGCAAGGAAGAGAGAAAAAAGCAAAAAAAACCTCAATCGTTATGAGATTCTCTGCACTTCCTAATCACTTCAAGGAATCACTTTCAAACATTTTTAACTCACAGGTGCAGAAACTATACCATTCCCTCCTCTGCCTTGCTCTGTATGTTTGATTATTTTTATACTGCTTTCCCAGAAGTTATTGACAGCATGCTGACAGTGGGGAATACACAACACCTCGCTCAGACACTCTGGGAGCTCATGTACAAGAACACATTTTCCACGTCACTCTCAGTGAATTTACAGCCCAATGTACTGAGAACAAACAGCAATCTGCTGCTCAGCATCAGGGAGCTCAAGATCCATCCTTGAGAGAAATGTCTTCAAAGCAATTTTAGGTTCTGCTTCAAGCAAGCAAATGATGAGAACAAGCTGGCAAAAGGTGTGCAGAGATAGAAAGAACCAGCTGAACTACAGAAACACTCTGGAGGCAGAGTCGGTAATCTGGCTCATTGACAAGGTTGGAGAAGAAGGCAAGAGTGATTTCTTTAGCTTCTTTGCCCTTTTTCTCTTTTAATTTGTTTAGGTACATATGGCTTTCAGGACTGACTTGTACATCATTGTAATAAAAAAAACACCCCAAAATTTTTTACAAACCCTACCAGAACTGAAGGCAGGTTCGGTTCAAACTCTCTCTGTGAATGCTAGAAAACTATTTCCTCACTAAACTTTGGACTAGTGGTACTAACAAAAGAATAGCTGCCGTTCAAATCATGAATCCCAACCTTTCCAGCTGTAATCTCCCAAAATGAAGATATATCACCAGCTAAAATTAACCCCTCTCCTTTCCATGTGCACACCAGTTGTGTTCACACAAGTTAGTCAGCTGTAATTAGCCTGCAGTCACTTTTAGCTACATACTGAGACTTGATTTCTCTTTAGATGACAAAGCCAGATCCAAAAATCTTCATTTTAAAGGTGAGTTCAAGAGATGATCTCTGTTGAGACAGAAAGCATAAAAGTAAACTTTGTGTGGGTATTTGGTCAAGTTCCACCCAGATGTGGACAGCCAGTTCCAAGTCCATCTATAGCTAAAAGTTCCTCCTCAGGGAAACCTCCTTCCAAGCTCAGTGCTGAAGCATTGGTGAACACTAGTCCAAATCCTGTTCCCACACTGTACAAGGAAGGATAGATATACTGTGAGAAGTAGAGAAACGTTTCTTGTTTCTGGATCCCAAAGAAAGGAAAATGCTAAATGGCTTCCTCAACATTTGATTCTCTTCTTACCTTAAGAGCAGTGAGACAGCAAAAGTAAAATTAAAAATTCAAAAGTTTAAGAGACCTGGCATAACCAAGAATATTTATCTGAAGTGCAATGCAAGCCTTAAAAACTCCATATTTACAGGAAAAGTTGCTTTGTATGCACAGGAGTCCTAAAACCACCCTAATTTGGGAGCTGACTGAAATTCCAGCAGCATAAACCTGTCTTTAAGTCCTCTTTGAGATCAAGCATAAGACCTCAGTCTTTTGGTCAACACAGCTGAGGGGTTTTGCAATACATAGAGAAAGACCAGGTATAATATTGTCAAACAACAGCTGTTGGGAGAAAATGGTATCTCATCTATCTTGTGCTACAAGCAGGAAATAAAGAAAAGAAAGTCAGTTATGAAATTTAAAAGATTTTTTTAAAAAGGAGGGAGATATCAATGTCTTTTTATTTTCTTTTTTTCTGCTCTGATTTTCCAACTCTCTCCCACTGAGGAACTCAGGTAACAATTTATAACTCAAGCCCTGTGGGCTGAGTGATGGGTTCTCTGAACCCCTTTAGGCTGGGGCCAGCAGCAGATTTCTGTTCAGACTGTTCAAATTGATTTTTTGAACACAAAAGCAGTCTGGGGAAGGAAGGCACATGCTGTGCAGTATAATCTAAGCAGACTGTACTGGGGGAACAAAAATAATTCCTACCATGTATAAAATTCTGACATTTCAGTATTTGTTTTTGTCCCAGATCTGAATGCAAAAGTTTAAATTTAGATATTTGTGGGAGATGCAAATTTCTTCTGTCCCCTCAAAGAATCATTTCAAAAAAGAATCAGAGTATTTTCTTTCAAAACTGACAGAACATTCTAAAGTGATATATATGTTTTCTTAGATTTATGGTTAAAAAGAGAAATATAAAAGAGATTTAAAGATTATCCAAACAAAACACTTGAAGGCTTTTCCACTGAGAATTGTTAAGATGAAAAATCTCCATATTTCAAAGAAACTGCTCTTTTGGATAAAAACTTCTTCCATTGAATTTTTCTTGTCTGGTTTTACCTAGATTTGCTTTCTACAGTTACCAAATTGCAGTTAGGCAGAGATGAATGAGCATTCCTTGGGCAGCCTTGGTTTTATAACACATTCCATGCATACATCACTTCTTACCTGGGGACCTCAAGACATGTTGCAAAGATGCCAGAGCCCCCATTGGCCCTCAGCTGTGAGGTGAGCACAATGGTTCCTATCCAGGCTTCCCTCCAGACCCAGCTGAACTGTTCCCTCACCAGGAAACCCAGCCTAGTGTGTGCCGTGGTTCTGCCCACACAGAGAGCACTGACACCACCTGGTGATCTTGTCTGCAGTTTCAGTCAGTCTGAGTCTGAGGGGAGATGCCAGATGTGGCCAAATTAGATGGAGACAGTTTGCTCCCAACCTATTTCCCACTTGTGTCCTATCCCTTATTCACAAAAGGCAATGCCAGAGCTACAGAATTACAGAACTTCTGTACTAATTTGAATGACAAAGTGAGAGACAGTGGAAACATCATGTTTCAGAAATCTTGAGGAGTTAGGTAGGAAAGAATTCAAACGTCTTCCGTCACCTTCAAGATTTTCTATGTCTGTCTTGCTGGAAGAAATTTCTTCTTTCGGAAGAAATCTTCCCTCATTCTCCTCCTTTCCATGGGATAGATTTAGAAAGAAAAGGAATCAAGGAGCTATTGCTCCCACCCTTTCCTCAGAGAAGATTTTACCCTACTACCTTTGGACTCTTTTTTCTCTCACAGCCTAATCATTACTCTTTAATGAGATTTTGACATTAAAATAACATTAAAGATCATTACTCTTTCTTGCTCCCATCTAGTGCTGAAAGCACTCATCACAAGGGCACACTCACTGTGGTGACAACTGGAAGTCATTCTTATCCCAGTGTAGGATGAGATCTTTTAAATTCCATAAAAGATGTTAATTATAGTTTAAGATCTGTTCCAACAAATATGATGCTGACTCTTCCCAAAATCCATTGGCCAAAAAATTCCCTGTCTTTGCTCTCTGATATCTGTAGCATAAGGTCTTGTGTGGTATCCACGCACAAGGTCATCAGATTTCATCCAGATCTACCAAATCCCAGTCAAAGCAGAACACTCTTGATTCATGGTAGACATATATTAGAGCAATATGCAATAATGGGATTATATTAGGAACATAGAGAAGAGAATTTCCTTGTTGGAAATTACGCAGTATTCCCTCCTTAGATAGAGCAGAGCAGCCATAGGAAAAATGCAGATTGCTTTTGCACTAGAAAATTTCATCAAGACTAGTTCAAACTTAATCACGAAAACAAAAGCCATCACTTTCATCTTTTCTAATCCTCTTCCATTGAGACATTCATGTGATTTCCCAAAATGACAAAGTTTTAGAAGGCTGGAAGAAAATTCATTGCAATTGAAGGTACTTGGACCTGCTGCAGTTGATACTGCTTATCTAGCAAAAAATCCTTGTCAGTCCCAACCGCCAAGATTTTTTCAAGTCTCTTGTACACACGGTGGTTGCTTCACTCTATACCATCATAAAGGGCAAGCTACTTCCTCTCAGTTAGGAGAATGTTTGTGTGGGCAGAAATCTTGTCCCTGCTAAAGCTAAAGGCACTGACTTTGAGGATTTTGGTCCAGTGAGTATTTCACCTCAGATTTCTGACATTCCTGTTACAGCCTCATCACAGCTTCTCATCACAGCTGCTGCAAGCAAATGCTATATGTTTACCTAGCTTGGCTTTATATTGTCATCCACCAAGAAGCTATATTCAATGTTCATTGTTAGGTTTTGATGTCTTCTTCCAAAAAATAAAAGTAGTTTCTGTATGGAATAATTGGTGATAAAAAATCTTCAGTCAGAGTATTTAATTGCCTGGAGGCTGCAAACCAATCTCTCTCACAAAAAGCTGCTTGAAACCAAATCAGCCTGAAAAGATCTTTTCCTTTAAATTACAGTGGTGCTCAGTCTTTCTCAGATATTCTAGCTCAAGTGAATTACTGGAAAGAATGGATACTGAGAACAAAAGAAAAATGATTGGCGAGAATAGAGGCTGATAGGATTGAAATAAAAACCTTCCAGTGCAGGGGCCTGAGCATAACTGCATGTCTTTGCATATTTCCCCAAGGAAGAAGGTAACAAATAGTTTTGGCAGGAGGGAGACATTTTAAGGCGGCAAAATAAAAGGGTCATGTATCAAACCAAATTGTGTTAGCTTTGAGATGTATTAAATCTTTAGATGATCTTGTTTTTCTTTGCAAACCCTTTTTCTCTTTAAAGAACCTGAAGATTTGATGCTTGAGTTTCTTTGCTGTTAATTATATGCTGCTGCATATTTTATGCCTATATGCGTGGTGTGTAAGATTATAACATCCTTCAAAAAAAAACAAACTTTAATTTAAGGAAGCATTAAGGTTGCAAAGACTGTAAAATAAAGCAAAAATATGAGATGTCAAAATTCTGATTGTTTGTGCTTCCTTAATTGAACCTCCCAAAAAAAAAACATAGGAAATGGCTTTAAATTACATACTCACATATACCCAAAACCCTATCGTTTCTTTGTCTCATGCAGTGAACAAAATGTTTTTCACCAATGTGGTGCTTTAGCATCTGGCTAAAATAATACACAAGAGGAATTACTTTGAAGAGGGGTCTAGTATCTAGTATCACTTTGGGAATCAAACAAATTGATTTAAAAAACAAACTTCATGCAAAGAGGCAAAAAGAGCAATCACACTCAGAATGCAGCAAAGAAGTGAAGTGAAGCCATGAAAAAATAGAGACAAAGCACAGAAAGAAGAAACGAAGCCTGTGGTAGGATGTGATACAGAGAAAACGATTTATTGACTCATGGGAATTGAGTGGGATTCAGAAGGCTCAAAAAATAGTCAACTGTTTAAGGATTGAAAAGAAATCTGGACTTTGCAAAAAAGAATAGAGCCTCCAAAAGTTGTGTTTTCACGTCTGCAATTTTCATTTGCCCTTTTTTTGTTGAAGCAGCACCAATTGCCTATCCAGTATAAAACCCTAAACCATTTCCCTCATGCTGAAAGTCTCCAGTTTACACAAACAACCCAGTGATCACATAGCTCCTCTATCTTTCTACTTTTAAAATCTGCTGACAGGGTATATTAAGTAAGCAACACTTCACTGCTCTTAAATAAATCTGTGACAATTTTTCATTCGTTGTTTAAATTCCAGTATCCTACAGTCATGCCAAGAAATGTAAATATCTTACCAATTCATTTAAGTCAAGCTCTGGAAGGAAAAAATAAAAGTAATTCTTCACAAAAATGATATTCCATAGGATTCCAAACAGAAGGAAAAACAGAACAAAACAAGACAAAAATGACCCCCCTGTCCTAGTCTGAGGACAGGAGTCTGCTAAGAAAGGCAGGAACCTCTGTTTGAAATGGAGAATGTAAAACCCCTCCCTCCAAATTATTATAATTTTGAAATTAGGAGGCCCTCAGGCAAAGATATGGGAATTAGGAATAACAGTTCTTTACTAGGGAAATTAAAATAGAAATACAGTACTACAAAGAAAGAAACTCCAAACCCTGACAAAGCCAGAGTACAACCTGACACCCCATCAGGCAGGGTGTTGGTAGCATTTTGATTAACTGGTTGTTGCAGTCATCCTGCAGTGACAGATGTGATTCAGTTG
>PYHW01010375.1:7585505-7625024 GCA_013186435.1 Turdus rufiventris | reverse complement strand
CCCTGGCTGGAGCAACTTCCAATGGGATGCAGTAATTTTATCAGTCACACAGTGGGACTCAATGGCCATTAGCAGAAAATGGCTCTCTGGAGGAAGGATGGNTTGTGAAAAGATAAAGAACAATGCCCTGCCTGGTTTCAATGGATGGCCCATTAGCAGAATATCTGCCATGGAGACAAGGATCACTACCTCACCTGGTCTCAACACATGGTGATAGAATAAATACTTTTGGTCACATCCTGTATTGCAACCAAGATACCCCCAAAACAGTTTGTGTCCTGAGGCCCAGTTTTTCCAGAACATATATAAAGACATTTTTACATCTTATGTCTGGTTATTCAGGACCCCAATATTCCAGACTTAATTAAATAAAGGAGTAACACACCAATCAGGAGTCTGAAAGGCGACCCAGACCTTGACATGCGTGACCAGCGCACAATCTGCTTTATGTATTTAAAGAATTTTCTTCTACCAGAGTTCATTATCCTCAATGAAAATAACACTCCAACAGTCAGTGATAGGAAAACCACGTGGAATCAAATATTTCTAGGCTTCTATAGTGCAACTGTGTCTAATATCTACATCAGAGTTTCACACTGGAAGAGAACAGCTACCATATGGACAAATAAGGTCCAATTTTCCAGCCACCCTCTGCTCAATGGAAAATAATTTCCAGTAGGAAAGGCCCCCTCAGGATATCAGAAGACTAAGCTGGCACTGTGTACATATGTCCAATTCAGCCATGCACAAAGAAATTATTCTGACAACTGGCATGACAAGCCCAGAACAAAACAATGAAGCTCTACAGTTGGGATCTCTCTCTGTCATGAGCAGATCTGCAGTGGTGATGCCAGCTCAGCTGCATGCTTTTGGCCCCTCCAGCCCACTCCCTCCTGCTTCCCCCTTTTACATGGTCCAGAAAGTGTTCCTGTCCTCTCTGTCCCCTCTGGGGCACAGCAGTTTCTTCATGGGAAGCTCATGTCAGGACTTGCCAGAAGATTGAAATGGTTTACATCTCTGTGCAAGATGTCCTGGGGAAAGCAGATAAGTACTGCAACAATACACCACAAAAGGCACATTAAAAAAAAAAGGGGGTACTGCTACAGAGAAGGATTAATTGAAATAATGTACTGGTATTGTTTTCTGTCTTCCCTCATATTTGGAAAAAAAAAATTAAAAGAGAACATGAAGCAATTTTTTTCCATTTTTAACAAAGACATTTGAATCTGCCATTCCTGACCAAGATCTTTTATTACTGGTTACTTCCCTAACTGGGGATGATCTGGGTTTAAATGTCTCCTTTAGCCAAGGGAAAAAAAAAATTCCTTATCACCCAGATGTGTGCTTTCATTCGGTAGTGTTTTCATTCTCCTTCCTCTGTAAGGTGCTTCATCTGATACAGAATAATTACCTTGCTTTTCATAAGCAACAGAGAGAGTCCTAGCTGTTAGTCCACTCATCCAGGAAGGAGAAGATAGGTTATATTTAATATTCTCAAAACACAAAACACGGAGCACTTAATTTTTTTAATATTTTTTTTGAGACAGCAAATCATTGCTCTGTCTGCCATTTACATTTATATAATACAGGATTATCCATGAAATCCAACCACCAGATTCTGAAAAACTACTACTTTTCAAGGGGATCCCCTAAAGATCTTTCTCAGCCCTTTTTTATTTAGCTGTATCTTAGTTTCACAGTAGAGCATAACTCATGCCACATACTCATTTATTTTATTCAGCAAGCAACATATTATGATTTTTGAAACATTTTTGTACAGCTTGAATGAATGTATTCGATAAATACCATTCAACCCTTAAACAGATACACAACATCCTTCTGCTATTTTCTGCAAAATAAACCAGAATACATTTATCCGAATATAGTCTATTCATTATCCACAGGTAACTGCCTTTCACCTCCCACCTTCCCACTTCAAAGGATGGATTCACTGATCCTGTTTCTCTCCACATCCTTATTTCCTCCCATTCAGGATCTCTCTCTACCCTAACTGTTGTACCAGTTTGTACATGTAGAGATCATGACAGAAACACCCAGGCTTTTCAAAACATATCAGCCCCTACCCCTTAGGCCTTTAGACGTGCAGTCATTGAGTCACCTCCAAACTCCTAAATATATCTCTTTCTCTCCAAAAATCCAAGACCAACTCTCAGAAGCCAGGGAAACAGAATTAACCTCCCAAAATGAAGGGAGCTCTTGAACAAATGAAGCAAATGAAGTGATTCTTGAGCAAATGAAGTCAGCTCAATTAACACTGTTAACAGACAAGCATTAGTGATGGTCAATGCAGAAGTGGAAGGTAACTACAGCACAAAGTCAAACTGCTTTTACTATCCACAGTACATTATTAGTGGTACCTGGATCGCTCTTGAAAAAAGGCATTAAGGGGCTTGATATTTAGGCAGGAGTAAAACAGTGTCCAGCACTACACAAATTCTGTGATGATCTGGGATTGACCATGGTGTTTAGGCAGAATAGGAGAAAACTGTTCAGAGACAGGAAAGCGACAGTGACACAGCTATTCTGCTATAAAGAAACATAATTCTATCAGTAGAATATGGCCCAAATACAGTGTGAGAGCATATATATCTGTATGCATATATGTGTTGGATATATAGCCAGAGAGAGAGAGAGATGCATATATAGTGTACATATGGTATATATAATTTTTTTTTAAGGAAATGAAGCTAGAAATATTAGCAAGGATTAATTAGGATTAAGCAGTCTGAGTCAATGTCAGCCTGGTCTGACAATGAGCAGTGTGCTTGCTCACAGGCTACATGAAGAGCCTGTTCCATGATAGCTGTAGTACTATTTTGCATTTGATTCTGTGTGCTGACTACACAGCCACTGCCAGATAAACCTATTGCACAGCTCTCCCAAAATCAAACCCATGCTCTAGGGAAACAGCCCCTCCACTGAGAAACTTTACAAAAGGTGGAAATCCTAAAGCATCTCTAGCTCCTGTGCTTTCTCTTGTGACCAGGCACAGTAGCAGCCTTCTCACAGCACTGCAGCAGCACAAGCAACCTCATGGGATTTACCAGCAGCCTCATACTGACATAGAGATGGAAGCAGCAAGATAAAGACATCTTTTTGATGGTGGTGGCAGGACTTGGCTGGTCCATTTTCTCTTGGTACTCTTATACCACAGGCCTAGATGGAACTACACAGATTTCCTTGAAAATAGGCCAAAATTGTACAGCTGTTTTCCCCTTCTGACAATCAGTTCATTTTTTCACCACAAACTGGGTAGGTGTCATGCCAAGATGACACCTAGAAAATGTAGTCTGGGCTAAGAATGCATAGGAAAATGTAAAACAACAGGCTCATATTCAAAACTTTGTTCAAGGTCATTTCAGAAGCCAGAGCTGAGTCTGACTTAGCCATGGTACTGGGTCTGAATAAATTCTGATCCTCCTCTTCATGTTGTATGAAAGATTAGCACCATTTAGTTATTGCATGCTTCCCAAGATTGAAAACAAGAGTGACAAATTGAGCCCTAATGCCAGCAGATGTAACTCCATTTGGGCCAGTGAACTTTTAGTCATTTCTCCTACAGCTATGCTTGGCACAATGAAGCTGTGGGAGCTGTGGGAACTGAGTGCAAAACATCATTTTACTCAAATAATACTTTTATGGAAGTCTGAGAATAACTCTCATCTCGCTGGTGGAGGCATTAAAGAGGTTTGGGAGTTTAGGTTGTTTACATAACTTTAGAACATTGGATTTGGCTAGAATCACAAGAAGTTTTATGATCCATATCAGTTTATGTTGAAACAGCCCTTTAAATACTGCAATTGGGAATATTCCTATGACCTTACTCCATCACGTAGTTCTTATTGTGTTCTTGTGCTGGGCTCCATTGAATCCTATTAAGCAGGTATTATTGCAATAAATTTTTGTTTAACAACTACAATTAAAGTGATGAAAAAGCTGGTGTTTCTTTGTTTTCCTTATCTTTGTACCTGTCAAGAAATGTGCTTAGGGGCAAAAAAAACCTTAAAAGCCCACCACTACCACACTGAAGGGTTTATCTGAAAGAGGAGGAAGCCCTAGGGAACCAATTTAATACTCTTACTTTATCTTCTCATCCTGATCTGTTCTGGAAAGCGTTATACTGTCATTGCACTTCGACTAAGCAGAGTGCATGAGAGCATACACTGGCCAGAGGAATAATCCTCTTGCACAGATATGGCTGACAGGTAAGCTAATCAGAGTCAGCAGCCTTGTTAAAATACCATTGTGCTGTTGCCATTTGATTAGAAAGCCTGCTTCTGACTGAAAGCAGATGAAACATCAGCAAAGCTATAGAATAACATGTTTCCCTATTACACTGGCACTTTGATTGCAATGTTCATTTGACACCTGACCAAAATATTACCTTGCTGTACTTGGGCTGTACTGAGCAAATGCTATTGCTACACTGAGCAAATACTTATTATTAACAGACAAACCAAAGATAATAATATTTCTGCAGCAGTAAGAGGATGCTTCTAAACTTCCTATGCAGTTTCTCTCACTCATAGGCACTCAATGTATTTCATACAGACTTAATAATCATCTCTTCTGTCATTAATTAAGAAATTGTCCTCTTGCTACTTGAGTGCTTACTTTGTATTTTTTTCTGCAATATAGTCCTTTTTTTTACTTTTTGTGATCATCTAGGAAAAAAAAATCTACCTAATTTCTTACCATTGCAAGGATACACTGTAAAAGTGACACATTTGTTTTCATCTGTTTTATTCCAGGTGCTTATTATGGTTTTAGCTTTTGCTTTTCTACTTCCATATGAAGAAGTTACTGAATGTATGTGGTTATATGAATGGTGGAGGTTGGAGTGGATGTTCTGCTTACCTTGAACACAGTTTCTACTATATATTGCCTGTAGTAACAGGGAAATTGACTTAAGAGCTCATGTGGCCAGCTGATCTTTCCCTTTCCTAGCACTATGCACCTATGATGTAAAAGCCAAAGACTTAGTATATGAGTATAAAATCTAAAAATATTTGTAATGCAAAGAAAAAAAAAAAACACAAAACCCCCCAAAAAATTAAAAAAAAATTAAAAAAAAAAAAAAAACAGAAAAAAAAAACCACCAAAAAAACCAACCAACCAAACAAACAAACAAAAACAGCACAGAGAAGAAAACTCCAGAAAAATCTAGAGGAAAACCTGCCTGAGAGAAAATGCTTCAGAACTTAGCAGTTTGAACACAGTATTGCTATAAAGTTGTTATATGGCTCCCAGTTCAGAGCTGGCTTATGCCAGACAGCTGACAGCATATTTTACAGCATGAAAATATCAAGATCAAATATTCACGTGAAAACAAAATATGTCTTCTTGAGGTGGGTGAAAATGTAATCCTGCCTTATAAATGTACTTGTTGAGATAATAGCAGAAGGGCATAAGACATATCTAAAAGAAAAAGGACAAGAGTAGAACAAAAAATTACCAGTAAAGAGGTGTTTCCTGACCATTAAAGAAGTTGTATTTTGAAACAATAACTATACGGTGTGGACAAATATCTAAACTAATTTTAAGATACAGCCAATCAGTTTACAAATGACATTATATGAACTACTTGTCTCTAATAGCAAGGAACAGAGCTTGAGGAATGCTGCAGTTCCCTTCCTATCCTGGGTCCTGTTCACTTTATCAAGCCTTCATATTTTAGTTGGGTGTTATTTTCACAACAGTTCTGAGTCAGCCTTCTGGAAAATTGTGATTTATCCAGTCATCAGGACAGAAAGACTGGAAATGACTGCTGACCTGCAACTTATCCCTAGAAGGAAAGAACTTCAGTTCCTGTTGGGAAACTCTGATCTCAAGATTCTCTCTTTGAATGTATTGCTTTCTTTTCATCCCCTTTCATCTTTCCATCTTAAACAACTACATTTTATCATCCATATTTCAAGTCTATCATCACTCATTCTCTCTGCTGCCTAACAAGATAATAAGTCCTAATTTTTAACTCGCCAGCATAGTATATGCAGTACTTGCCTTTCAAAAAAAATTACAAATTAGAGTGTAGGGATGATTAAAACATGAACGAAATGCAGTGCATCTGTCAGAGCATCCTCTCTTACAGGTAACAACCTGTCGAACATCTCTTTAAGGAATGTAGCTTGTTTCCAGAGGTCTAAAGTCAAATACATTGACTTAAAAAGTAGCTTTAGAGCAAACCACAGAGCTCTGTACTTGGCAATTTAAATGACTGACCATTCAATTTATGAGCATTCTCAGCAATAAAATTCAGCCTGAACTTAATAATAGCACATTTTATGTGACAACGATGACAATTATAATCTATAGTTACTGCAGTCATCCTCTGGTCTGGGGGAAGATGACACTATTAATTACACACACTTGCCATTTGTCAGACTTAACTTGGCAGGCGATTGAGCTCTGAACCATCTTTAGCTTGACTTTTACATTTTCCATTTTCTAATCCACTGGAACGAAGATAATTAGAACAGAGAAAAATGAGAGGCTTTTTTTCCTGACTTGTTTAAAGATGTACCAAACCTCTTCCACATTAGTGGCATATTCAGTAACACCCCAGTCACCTTAAGGCTGTGCCACTTCAGTTAAGAAGCTGTTGGCATTTACTTCACAAAAACTATACTCCAGAGGCACTGCATTTTTTATTCATTTTAATTTGCATTGGATGAAATGCAGCATAGAAAGGCTCTCAGCCCATATGTAACTTTCACATAATTCTAACATTTCTTGCTATTTGTGTCTAGAATTTTCTCTTCCATGTTTGTTGACACTTCTAGCCTTCTGGGGAAATTAAAATATATTGGCTCTCTTTAAAATATTGTAAAAAGCATCTCTCTTAATTCTTTGTCAACTGAAAAGCAAATTGTTGATTCCAAATTAGGAAATAAATCTCTATTTAGGATAATATCTAAGTACTTGCTTGTTCTGTACCTAAGGATGTAATTTCATATAATGATTCGGGGTAAAATTCTACAACAGAGACAAATTAAAGTATATGAATTAACATTTTCTTGAGCTAGTAGAGTCATCTAAATAGTCCTCCCAGTCAGTTCCCCAGTACATATTTACCTGTGGAAAAGAAGACAAAAAAAAACCCAAAATAACCCCAAAACCTTGAAATCCCCTCCTCCATGCCCTCCCCCCCTCAAAAAAAAAAAAAANGAAACACCTAACAGAGAGACATTGGTTGTTTTTCCAACCAATCCAACTCTTCCCAAGTAGGACCCTAAAAGGAATCACTTCAAAGCATTAGACTCAAGTCAACAAATTTAATGGTTGTGGGCTCACAACAAATGGAAGGTTAAAACAGGAGAAGGAAGGTTAAAACAGGAGAAGGAAGGTTAAAAAGGAGAAGGAAGTAAAGGAAGTAAAGCATTTTAAGGTTGAAAGACCTTCTTAAAATTGGTTATTCCTTGTCTTTCTCTTACAAAGCTCCTCCAGTTCTCATAGCTGGGGCGACAATGCCTCAGCTGTTTGAGCTCCCCCAAAGTGTGTACCAAGTTCACCACATTTCCTTCTTTTCCTTCTCCCTGTCTATTGCACTAATCCTGATGTTCACCTGGCCTCACAGAAAGCAGGTTCAGAGGGAGTAATGCCAGCAGAACACCTTGTTCTCAGATGGATTTGTTGCATGAAGTTCTTTGGCAGATATCTCCTAACAAGGCCATAAGAGAAGGAATAAATCAAAAGAGAGTAAAAAATGACCTGAGACTTCTCTAGGATCCTGTGGAAATAAGGGAAGTTTGGAGTGTTTCAAAGGTAAAACACACACTTAAACTTTTCCCTGTAGTATTCAGCCACATGAAATTCAGCCACACAGTTTGGAAAACCTTGCAAATGTTTGCTCTTGAGCTCTGTAGACTGTTCTGTCTACAGACAATTCAAATGTCAGTACTGGAGAATTTGCCTGGCCGTCATCTCAGCTTCTTATATTGGTGTCTCACAATTTCATATGTACCCACTTTTTAAAAAATCCAATTTTAGAGATGGTAAAGTTTCCAGAGGTATTCTCTGTACTTAAAGACGAAAATACAGCTTGAACTAGTGACATTTAAAGAAATATTGTTTATGCTGAATAGGCTGTTTAAAGTACATACATCAGTTTCAAGCATTCAATCATGAGCACTATTTATTGTGGATTGCATTTTATTTCTGGATTTGAAGGCATAGGACTGCAATACTGGATGCTATGTAGAAATAATTCAAGGCCTTAATATTTGATCTATACTGTATGTCTAAAAATAATACTAAGTAAGTGTGTCAGGGGAATTGTTGTGGGGCAATAAACCAAAAAGTCATCATTAAAACTGAATAAATCCAATACTTGAGGCAGAACACTTTCAGAGTAGTCAGATCCATAATCTCAAATACTACTAAATATCCATTCTCAAATATCTACATGTAATAATCAGACTGCTTGGCAGAGCATTTTTAGAGTACTTAATAACCTTTGTGCCTGTAAATCAAGTACAGCAGAAGTATTTCCTCCTATTTAATTTAAATATGAGATTACAGATCCTGCAGTCTTCTATTTGAGACTGTTCCTCTCAGCTTTGGCCATGAACTACCATTGTTGCACAGAGACACAGGAAAAAGGCACACCCACGCACAAATGTCCTACAACACCACACAAAATTTCCTAGTAGGGACAGACTGGGCAAGAAAAATTGCTGAAATATGCCTTTTGCTGCACAGCCAAGGAAAATTGTAAAGCCCCAAAGTTATTGGCTCAGTTGCTATCCACATCCTTGTTAACAATCCCTGAGCATCTTCTGCAAGCAATACTTCCATGGAGATTTTGTGAAGTTATTAAGAGTTCTGGAAAAGATCTCGTTAAAGTTATGTAACAAAGCAAAATGGATCTATGGGGAGATTTTCTTTCTCTGAGTGTATTTACACTTTTATTAGGATGCTTTTTAGGGGATAAAAAAGGTAAGATGCATTAATATAGATAAGCATATACAGGCAAACAGACACAAACACAAACACATCTTGTTTGTTTGTACTGTGGCACTAATAGTAACAGCAGCAATAAAAATTAGAAAGGACTTAGAATGCAGCTTTACTGCAATTTGTAGAGGTTCCAGTGCTGCTTATTATCAGCAGAAACTTCCTTTCAAGCTAGCAAAAGTTATGTCTTATTGAAGAAGCAATATTTTGAAGTTTTGTGTTTTGCATTTCTCAGAAAAGTGATCGTATTCAGCTGTGAGATGAATTGAGGTTTTCAGGCACAAGCAGTGCCCAGGCTCTGTGGGCTGCCCTGTGCTGCAGCTGCCTGTGGACAACCCCTGTCCCTTGGGCTGAGGCTGCTCAGCAGATCTGGCTGCTTAGATCTCAGTGTGACACTCTCAGGCTTCCTTTTCCCTGACACGGGAGATTGTATAATGAGGGAGTTTACATTCCTGCATAATCTTTAGAAATAACAACTTTGCCTACATTACTTGTGTGGAGAGAAGCTTTCAGGAGCTTTAGGAGTTTGGTTTGCCATGCAGAGAAATATCCCAATGGCTATCTACTTGCAGTTTCAATCCTTTCCATTAGTGGCTCAGCAAAATCCTTTATTTCCAGTTTACTTTCAGATGCTTTGACTCTCTCTTGTTCCTTCATGTTTCTCTTTTCATAGGAATAAATTGCAGCTGTTCCCTCTTGTCCTAAAGCCAATTGCACAAGACATGGGAGCTCACATCAGAACAAGGAGCAATTTTCCTGACAGCTGCAGCCTTGTACACCCAAGCAATGTGCTTGTGTGTACAAACTGCATCTGCAGACCCCTGCAGCCACAGCATGACTGAGCTGTATCTTCTGTATGTGGGATATCCTGATCTCTTCTATTTTATCCTTCTAAGCTAAGTATTTTCTGCTGCTCTTTGTATTTTCTAAGTATTTTCTTTGCTCTTTTATCTTTCTGCTCAGGAAGTGTTCAGTCAGTACCAGCTCACTTTTTAAAAAAATCTGTCAAGTCCTGCACTGCTGGATTTATATCACAGCCCTTAACCTGCATTTAGCAGTCATTGTAATGGTATCAGCATTCTCTACCAGACATTCTGCTAAGTAGATTTGGAACTTGATATATGTTGAAATCTAGAGTCTAATACCTTTTGAGCAACATCAAATAATATCTGTGCGTTTCTAGGTTCAGCAAATATAAATTTAATACAGATCATACTCTGTTATAAACCGAATGTGCAATCTCAGAGAAAACTAAGTCAACATCTAAATGTACTCCTTGCAAGCATGTATATTTGTCTCCCTACCTTCTCTGACATCCTTATTTATTCAACATTTCCTTTACATTTGTTTATGCCCAGCTGACCTTTAGGTACTCTATTCAACAAACCAAGGATTTTCCATTTGTTGGATCCATTATTGGCTCATTGTTCACAGTAAATATACAGTCCCACTTTTTCTTACAGGTTTCCATACAAATTCATACATCTACTGCTTGAACAGCAGTTAGGTCTGCTCTGTGAGCCCTCAGTTGTAGTGGTTCTTTTATGTAGTTATGCCTCTTACCCAAATAATCTAAAATATTTTCAGATATAACATTTATCCAAGCATTAGCTCCCCACTAATATTTCACAGCAGTTGCACCAGTCTCCACTGAAGTAGTACATTTTCCTCTATCAACTTCTGTATTTTGCCTCTATATAGAATTGTTCGTCACTCCTTTTTGTATTTCCTTTCTGGTAAACATGCACCAGACACTGCCAATGTGCTTGCTGGTTGTATTAATTTTGCTGGTTCTGATTGCATACTCCTGCAAAATACTAATCTATCTTGCAGTTAGTTTCATATTTTCCAGCTGCAGACATATGTTTGTGTCCATGTAACTTTCTTGTTTAGTGCTGTTGTTGTAATTTTACTTCACAGGCACTTGCTCATTAGTGTTTCTCTGATATATTTAGCTGATAATAACCCTAACCCTAACTCATGTTTCCTTAGTCAATGTCTACTGTATTTACCTTTTACTTTCTAGCCTTTTAAAGCAGTTTCAATTTGATGCATTGGTTTAGATCTTTGATTTCAATCAAAATCAAATGTCAATAATCTGACAAAGTGGCATGATCTCATGCCTGATTTTCTAAGTTGATGTCAAGAACCTTCAAAATAACTTTCCTTCCTTTTGCTGTTTTATTGGAACCCATGTTTCAATTACTTTGCTTTTCTTGAGAATACATTATTCACTCTAATTCATCCTGATAAAAATACATACAGACAGTTTAAGATCTGTAGCCCTGTGTCCAGGGAAATGTTAACTTTTCTAAATCTTCTTTCTCAAAGAGTACATCTGTCAGCATCTAGATAGCACATCCCTACTTTACTCTTTTTCAGGACTCTGCTACACCATTTCAACTGAAGGTGATTTTATTTGGGTGGGTGTTTTTTAACTGTCCCACATCTCTTTTAGTTAGCTTTCTCTCCCTTCTGGGCTTCGTTTTGGATATTTACTCTTTTCCAAGTATTGCCTCTGGTACTAAGCAGTATTTACAATTTTTAAGGAGCCTTTAGCTTGACACACAGCGTAAGAAGCTATATACAACTGTCTGTCACATGCCACCGATTTCAGCAGGCTGCTTGAGTGACCCTGACACACGCCACCACTGCCTATTCAGCTCTTAAAAGGCAGTGACACATTCCCTTACACTGACAGCCTAAAGTTATCCTCTTCAGAATGTGAAAGTTACTCAGAAAACTTGCTGAAGTCAACAAGGCACGACTGAACTACACACTGAAACTGCTGAGAAACTGTCTGAGCATCAACACTCCCCAAAATGGGTTTTGGAGTGAGTGGTTGATCAAGCTAGGAAGCCAAGGCTAAGAGAATTCAGACTTTGGTGTTAGCAACATTAAAAACAAATCCCCAAGTTGCCTTCTTCCCTGCTTCCATTCCTCAGCTTTGAATTGCAATGCTAAAAAAGAAAAAATTAACATCTACCTTCTCAATTTGCTGCTTTTTTTGAGACCACTATTGAAAGAAGTGACAAACAAAAGAGGCAAAATTTTCCGTTTAAGACTTTTAATTTCTATTTTACCTTTGCATCTATAGTGGTTTGTATTGTCACTTGAAAAGTTGTAGATATAAAGTTGCTTAATTATGACAGGTCTGTGATCGTTTTCTTCATAAAAGAAGAAAAGTGACAAAATGGAACACATATACTTTCCATAAAAAATTGTGTTTCCAAGTTCTCTAGCAGATATAAAAAGACATACACAAAATAGGAAAAAAATGCATAAATATTATTTCACCCCAGTGAAAGCCTTGAGGTAAAAGCCTGATGAATAATCCAATTAATTTTTCATACATTTTTATTTTCAATTTTTAGAGAAGGAGTAGAGAAGTGAAGAGAGTTGAATATTTATATATCACTGATGGTAGACTTCAGAAAAGTTGGATCTAAAGTAAATAAGGCATAATTTGATTGTGAGGTGCACTATGTCAGACAAAGCAAAAGATGTTTAGGCTTTCAGACTTTAGTCTCTCTCTGCAGTGAAAAAAAAGAGATGTGTATGAAGACGATGTCCCAGAGGTGAAGGTCTGAATGTCTTATGATTCACAACTGTTCTTTTTTCATACACTTCCTACATACAGGGAGTTGACTTCAAATTCTGGGGTTCTTTGCTGTAGCTTGTCTTGGGCATCCTTGAACCAGCTCCACAGTTGCATAAACATTGAAGCCAAACTTGGAGTTCCACAGCTAATACATCTTGTTCCACAACTGGGCTGACCTCAGCCATTTTTACCACCCTTTTACCATCTTCATTTAAAGAAGCATTGTCCAAAAATAGATTCCCAAAGTTCATGGCTTTTTTCTTGGTGGTTGAAGAACATTTTAAGGGAATTAGTTGCCAAAATATTCTTTCAGACTATAGTAGTCTCCTACCAAAAATTATTTTAGATCTCTGAATGTTAATATTTATTTATTTGCAACTTTGTCTTGTCCAGCAACTTGTCATATGTTTACTTCTAAATATAATCCAGCATATTATTTATTTTGAAATGTCAAAAAGGACTTCATTCAAAAACAACCAAATTGGAAAGAAACTATTCCTTCTTCTTTCAGCTCTTCATTGGATTAAATACTGATCTACTTTTAAGGTTTCAACCCACCACTACATTCATTTACAGCAGCAAAAACATTGCAGCAAGTACAACACAGGGAAGATGCAACAGCTCACTGCTGCCAAGAGGGATTGCCCTGAAATTTGTAGCCAGGCCCATGAGAGCACAAGCATTGGACAATAAAAGAAGCCTTGGTGATACAGGCACAGGACAATTGAGGATGACCTGGAGCAATAAACACAAAGGACAATCGTTGTTTGATGGTCAGTATGGGAATGCCTCCTTGGAAATGGGGCAGAGTGAAGAGCAGTATCCAACCATGTCCAACACATGTGAAACCTCCAATACATAGTGGAACAGAGAAGGCAGAACAGGAAGGTGCCATCACAGCCCTGACAAGCCCAGGGATGATGGAGGAAAAGAAGGAAGAATCACTCCCATTCTGGGTTTCCCCATCATGGATGCAATGCCTGATCTGCACCTCGACCCTCCCACAACAATCCTCCTTCCTCATTTTCTAGTCCTCACAACTTTTTTCTGTTGCAGCACCTGAATGTAGAGTGCTTTCTTTACCTATACAGCTGGATCAAATAGAATTGTAAAGAAAAACATGTACTCGTCTTTTCTGCTCCATCCTTCTCATGTAGAAAGGTGACTGACACCTCAGCAATGAGCCAGGCTAAACTCAGATATGGCAACTTCGTAATTCCCATTGACTTCTCTTTCTGCCCTCTCCTGCCCTCACTTCTCCCCAGAACTTTGCTCCCCCAGCCTGTGTCAGCCCTGGCTTTAATTTGTCTCCCTTGGGAGTGGGTTTCAGCTCACCAGGACCAGCCTAACAAACTGGATTAACTCCTCAAGCGCCAGGGGCATGCCTGCAGCAGCACAAGGAAGAGGAATATCTTCCTCAGCAGGGAAGGGGCTGAAGGAGGAGTGGCAAGGTGAGGAAGACCAGGATCACAACTCTCTGGTGTAACACACAGCTGTCAGGGCAGCTCAGCTTTTTTCAGTCATTGCACTATTCTCAGCACTGAATCCTCCTGACAGCTTCCCAGCACTAAACATATAATTCCTTGTCAATTTGTTACTGCAATAAGTATTTAGGGAATTTGTTATACAATAAAAAGCCTCTTTTTGTAACAGCAAACTTTCAGATATATAGAAAGGAAGATTTTTCACCAAGATTTACACCAATTATGATTTTTAAAATTAAATTAGAAAGATTTGAAAAAGTATTTAAGAGATGACACACAAAAAAAAGTGTTAAAGTACTTCAAAGTTGTACTTAAAGGGTTTGGGTTTTTTTAAAAACAATATATAACTGTTAGAATTGCTGTTAGAATTGCTCCTAAACCTCAAAACTACAAGCTATTTCAGCTGTATCTGTAACAAATGCCACACTGTAGCACCCATCAAAAGGGTTTTTTAAAGTTTTTGTAATAACTACCCAATTTACTGTTTAAATTTTGATATCTATATGGACACAAGCCTCGATCCTTTGCCTTGACCAAAGCAAATCCCAAGATTTATCCTCACCTTCCCATTGCAGTCAATGTGACTGAATTGCCATTGGCTTCTAGGGGAACTGTTTTAAAAGATATACTTATGCACAGGCAATATACTACAATTATAAAATACTAGGCAAAGTACACTTGGCCTCATGAAATGCTTCTAAGGCAGATATTAACTACAATTACAATGCTCAGGTTTTCTAGAGAAACTCTCAATTGACTTGAGAACTTTAATTGGATTGCATATTCCACAGGCTTCACTCTCAGATGCTTTTGCAGAAAAACATTAATTTTGATTTTTTTTTATTTGTGGGGAGTTTGCTTCAATGTCTGTGAACTGCACTAGACCTTTTTTGCTCCTTACAGAATAGTGATGGTATACACATCTATTTTTGTACTACATAAAAATAATTCTTTTGCATTATTGCACATGCCAACAACTACTGCATTTATTAACCCAGTATTTCCCTTTTCATTTACTGATTACAGCATTTACTGATTACAGCAGTAGTCTGAGAAAGACACTCAAGGTCTTGTACAGATGGATATTACTACAGGAAGAAAAAATATTTAAAAGAGACATTTCAATTAATCAGATTACATAGAAATGTTTTAATAGCTTTTTTCTGCAAAAAGTAGGTCAAGAAATCCAGTTTTAGATGTATGAATTCTCTAAGGCTAGAGATCTATCTGCCTGTACACACTAGCCACTACCATTAAGAAATCCCCAGTCTGTTACATGGAGGAGATTTTTTTTTTATATAATGTCTACTGCAGCTTAATCCAATTAATCTTAGTTGGTGATTTAGGTCCTAGTTGTGTCTTAAGCATGTGTCTTTTCTGAGGCAGACATGTTAATGTAAGACCTAGAGACATTATAGTAGAATTGTGCTATTTGTAAGGGAAAACTAAAAGTTGGTCTCTTGCCCTGAAAAGGAAGATGTGAGCTGTTTTCAGGCTGGTATCTACTAGGCTTTTGAAAAACCATAGGGAATTAAATGAGACAATGCTTTGGAATAGTAAATGCATAGCTGAAAACAGCTTTAACCTCAAGGAGCACAGACCTGCCTGAAGTGAGAATATGTGAAAGAAAGCGTCTCTAACAAGAGGTTCCAGCAACATTCCACTACAAAAGAACCAGAGACATCTGGATGGCACTCTTGGTTTTAGTTAGACTTGTAAGGAGCAGGGATTGGGCTAGATGGTCCCCATGGGTCCCTTGCAACATGAACTATTCTGTGATTCTGTACATCACAAATGTTCGATGGCAGAATTGGACAAACTGCCACCTTGTCAGCTGGTGTGTGGCCATCATGCCAAGACACTTTTTCACACAAACATGAAAGCAGAGTTATGCTGAGTCAGGAGATGAGACACTGAATGAAATACAGAGCTAGACTTACGTGATTCTCCAATAGGAAAGGGTTCATCCCCTACTTACAACCCCTCTGTGGGTCAGGTAGTATGTATCTGGATTTAATTTTTACACACTTTGACACAATAACATGGAGGATATAGATACTCAATATCTAAACTTATTTCGTTATCATGTGTTTGGAATAATCTTCTAAAATGAAGACTTCACACCTTTATAACTGAAAGACATTTAACTCTGTGTTTTGGAAATCCAAGTGATTTATGCTCAGTACTGTATGCCCATTAGCTAGCAGAAACAAGGAGTCTCACAAATTACTTTTCTTCTGTATTGAGAAGTCACCTCAACAGACTGTCCCAACTGTAAATCCCTATGCCAATTGCAAAAAAATTTAAAGGTCTTATGTATGCTGGGACACCTTAAATAAGGAAGTTCCTTTCTGCCACCATTTGGAAATTATTTCTTTTTCAAGTCAGCAAAAAAAACTGAGAAAGCTGTTGGCTCTGGGAATTGAATTGCCTTCATGGAGGATTGAACATACTGCATGAAGCTGATTTAAATATAAAAATGCAGGGGGGAAGCTGTTTTGTGTCTAAAAGAACATGAAGATTTTGAAGTCTTTGTTTTCCTTTTAATCTTAGCTGGAGTGTGTGTGATGGATCAAATTTTGAAAGTCTGATAATAGCTAGATCAATTCAGTTTTGCTCTCTGGCTAACAGTTCTATGGGGTATTCACTAGACATATACATATAACTTGCTTTTCTTGAATGTGTGTATTGTGAATGAAAGCCTGAAAGCTGCAACTTTTTAACTTTGGAGTGATTGATAGATATATATACTTTATCCACATTGTTGGCAGAAGACAAAATTCTGACAGATTCGTCTGCAACTTGCAAGGAGGATGTAGTCTGCAAAAAGGTCCTTCAACATTTGCATTTAAAGGTATTTGAAGTTGCCTGCAAATTTAGGGTGCTGGTAGGAGGGCAGGTGGGAGGAATGTCATTCTAGATATGAAAAGCTGAATCGAAGTCTTTGGACTCTTACTCTCACAAGTAAGAAATGTTTAGAAGTTCAATCTGTTCTTGAGGTTCTCATTAATGAGACATTTGGTTAAATGTTTTCCTTTCCCTTGAAATAGAAATTCAGAGCTACAAAATGCACCCCATCTACCGCCTCCTCTCCTTCCCTTCCTCTCCAAGAAGTTATTTAGTTTAGTAAATGGATGCTAAACTGAAATGTTCAGTAATTTCCATTCTCTTCAGTTTAAGAATTCTTCTGTCTGGACTGAGATATCATATTCACAGATGCCTTAGCACAGATTAGAAATGAAATAAAAATAGCTAGGAGAGCAGAGAACTTTCTTTCTGAATGGGGAATCACATTCTGCTGCATACCCCAATGTAACAACTGATTACACAAGAAGAGTCCCTTAACATATTTTTAAATAAATAGTGGATCCATAATAAATTCAGAAGATGGAACAATTTGTTTTTTATCTATTTCAATACAGCACAAACAATTTCACATACAACCTCTGAGACTGTGAACTCAAAGAGAATTTCTGGAATACAGCCCTTCACATTTCCTCAGCAGTGTGTTTTAGCAAGAAGACTGCTGTAGATAAAGAAACTGTTTCTCCTTTTCAAAGAATCAGACAAAGAAAAGCAGAGCTTGGACTATTCCCCACTACCACATTTTTTTCTGTTTAGGGGAAAGACAGCATTTGGGTTGGCTGAACCCTGTGAACATCACAACCAGCCTGTCTGTGGAGCAATCTTAGATTAGGATAAATTGAATCCTTACCCCCTACAAAAACCCAAGAGTTTCTGCTCCCACTGAACTCATCAGGAAGGCAAAACAGTGCTGAGCACATCTGTTTCTGGGAGGTATTGGGGTCCTGGTTTCCCTGTGAGCAGGATGACACTTTAGAAAGAAGCTGCAGACCTGAGGACAAGGAAAGGAGACAACAACAGAAGTACAGCATAGCCAGGGGTTCTGAGAACTGGAACAGGTTTTGCTGGGGCCTCATTCTCAGTGCCCTCAACCCTGCAGGGACTGCCTGCCATGTAAGGGAAGATCTGGAGCAATTAAAGGTATCGACGTGCCCCATGAATCTTGCCAGATGTTCTGCTGTGTGCTGTCCATCCAAAAGGGAGTTGTGCCAGATGGAGAGTGATCCTTTCACAGCCCTGTTGAACATGTAATGTCTTGTACAGTAACCCTGCACGAGTTGTTGTGAAAGTATCACTTATGGCAGATAACCTTTCCAAAAGCCCATTGGATTTTGGCTTCTGACACCCTTGTACCTCTGTGGTTTCCGTAACACCACAACAGAACATGACTTTGAACACATAGTTTCCAGCAGGATTCAATCTACTGTATTGAGCACCATACAGCGCTCACAGCAGCTAGCAATATAGGGCTAATGCACAATTATTCTATTCTTTTCACTTTAAAAAATATTTTATCTCCAGCAGTCGTAGGACTTACAGGACTCAGCTTCCCTGTTAAGTCCAGGGACCTTTCATTCATATAAAGTTTATTAATAGAGTTCAAATGCTCAGTTCCCTCAAAATGAAACAATATATTTATAAAAGTCATGCTTTTAACATAGGATTTTGGTCCTTCAAGGGGCAACAAACACCATTTCAAAAATATAATGATTCTGGGAATTATCCAGGCACCATAAATAACTAGACAGGATTTCTTTCTTACTTTGGGGAGAAGTAGCTTAAAAGAATCAAGAGCTAAGCACTCACAGTAATACAGAAGTAATAAATAATCCCTTATTTTTAGCCACAGTCTGTAACATTTAAAAATCAGCATTTATTTCTCTTTCTTCCCTTTCCTTATATATTTTCTTAAGTGTTCTTTTTACTTTCAAATTGCTATATAACTACAGATGGTAATAATAATCACGTCGGTTATGTACCTCCTTTTCATTGCAAAAAAATTGTTTTAAAATAAACCTGACATTTACATATATATTTATAAACACTGGTCATTCAGTATCATTTCACTCTAATCCACTCCAAGAAATCTGTTAACAAGAACCTTGCCTTCAGAGGCAGGTTGTAACAATAGAGAAGACATACAGTAATTTCGTGGCTATGAGGCACACCCTTTTGACTAAAATTTTCCCCTGAACCTGGAAGTGTGCCTTATAGTCCGGTGCATTTTGTATAATGGACAAAGTTCGGAAATTTGCAAACCCGGAAGTGCGAGCTGCGAGCCGTGTGGGGAGCCGGCAGAGCCATGGCTGCCGGGTGGAGGCGGGGAGGAGCCCCGGCAGGCATAGCCGGGCCCCATGGGGATGGGGAGGAGCAGCGGTGGGCATGCCCCGGCCCCGCTGGGTACAGGCAGGCCTGGGGGCTCATGGCTGCTGGGTTGAGGCGGGGCCTCGGCCAGCAACCGCGTGGGGGGAGCTGGGGGCAGATCCTCACTGCAAAAAAAAAGTGCACCCTATAGTCCGGTGCGCCTTATATGATCTACAAAGTTGCGAATTTTGCCGACTGCCAGGAGGTGCGCCTTATAGTCCAGTGTGCCTTATGGTCATGAAATTACTATACATTTCCAGTACTATGTTTTTTCCCAAAAATACAAGAACATTCTGGGGTAGTTTATTCTAGGAGAAAACAACCTTTGTTTAGAGGCAGAGTACAGAGTGGCCACTGAATAAGCCAGGTTGTCTCAATTCATCAGTTGGGTGAGAGGAGAGTTCACTTGGTCTAGAAGTTTATATGCAGGCAGATCTCAAACAACCAATGAAATCAGAAATCAGGGAGCTGAGGAGAAATAGTTGGAGAGAGAAAGAGAAGAAAGCACTTGGTCCCACAGTTAATGCAACAATGGACTTTCAACAATGGGACAAGAAATATGATATTGAGGCAGATTATTGATCTATGCAAACCAGTATTACCTCTCACATTTTCAGAGTTTCCCCCAAAGGATGGCAGCCTCTGCAGTCCAATCTTCTTCCCAGTATGCATAACTGCTGGGCTAGGAATGTTAGAGGGCACATCAGTAATATTTACTTTTAGTATCTGCTAAATAATGTCTAATTCTTTTTTTCAGGAATTTTAGGGATCTGCTGATATTTGACTACCTCCACAGTCTCCTGCAAACAACACAATGTCCAGTTGGAGGTCAGATACCAGCTGTGTACTCCATGGATCAATTCTAGTGCCAATATTGTTTAATATATTTATTAGTGATGTAGATAGTGCAGTCTCAGCAGTTTTGCAGATGATAAAGCTGGGAGGATGGTCAGTACACCAGATGGCTGTGCTGCCATTTAGAGGCACCTTGACAGGCAGAAAATGCAAACTTCTGTGCCTGGAGAAAAATATACCAGTATATGTTGTGGCCACTCAGCTGGAAAACATCTTGTCAGAAAAAGACCTGGGGATCCTGGTAACAATAAGTTGAACAGGAGCCAGAACTGTGCCCTGGCAGCAGCAGATTCCTGGGCTGACCAAGAATATCATTGCCAGCGGTTTAAAGGCGGTTGTCCTTCTCCTCTGCTCAGCACTGGTGAGACACCTGGAGTCTTGTGTCCAGTTTTGGGCTACCTGTGCAAGAGGGACATGGACATACTGGAACAAGTGCAGCCAAGGGTCATGCAGGGGACTGAGACTGGAGCATCTCTCATACAAGGAAAGGCTGAGGGACCTGAACCTATTCAGCCTTTTGAAGAAAAGTCTTTTGAGGGGGATCTTCACCATCTGAATAAATATTTGACAATGCTAAGCAAAGATGGTGGAGCCAGACTCTTCTCAGTGATTCCTAGTGACAGGGCAAGAGGCAATGGACACAATCTGAAACAAAAGAAATTACATTTAGGCATAAGAAAAAAGGATTTTTATATAACTGGCATATGTTGCCCAGAGAATTTGTAGACTCCATGGAGATGATCAACCCCTATGGACACAGCCCCGAACATCTGTCTCTAGCTAACCCTGCTCTGAGCTGGGAGGTTGGACTAGATGATCTCTAGATGTCCCTTCCAACCACAGCAATTTGGTGAGATACTACTCTGTGAAGTCTGCAAACCAAGTGTTTGGAGAAGTGCTTTCTTTATTTGTTACTGATCTACAGATTTTGTTGAGTCCAGTCTAAATATGGTCATGTGAAATTTGGTGGAAAATGGTTCTGTATTCCCTATATTCATTCCCTTCATGGAAACTGTTCGTTTTTTGAGTTTCTCTTCATAAAGTATTGTCCCACCATCTTAATCTTTGCCCTTCTCTGTAACTTCTTTAACTCTTGAGATGCAGAGACTAGAACTGCACACAGCACTGAAGATGTGAGTGCACTGAGGTTTTGTATCATGGCAAAATGCTGATGTCTGCCTGGGTCTCAATACCATTTCTGCTGATGCCCAATACTTTGTTGGCTTTTTTAGCTGCTGCTGCAAATTGAGACAATGATTTCAGAGATCTGTCAATGATGATTCCAAGGTCTCTTTCCTGAACTGTAGCCGCAAAAAGCAGTTGTAATTCTCCATCTGCCCATTCTACTGAGGATACAACAGTGAAGACAGAGGTGCTGAGGGATGAATGGAAGGAAAAGGTAGGTCTGGTTGAATGTGTAGTAGTTTTCTTGCACTTCTTGCCTACTAGCACATATCTTTCTGTGCTGGGACCTATGCCTACAGCTGCCAGAACACCTCTGTGAGCAAGTCATACTCTGCAGCACCATATCCCAACATCTCTGCCTTCTTTGCTTGAAGTTTGCTTGCAGCTGCCCCTGCGAAACAGCACTACCAAGGAAGGGAACCTGATTTCTGTATGTTCTCTCACCTCTATTCATCTGGTGGTAACACAGCCTGACCCTCTGTTTTATTATTCTTCGAGCTGCAGTTCAACCTCTTATGATAATTATAAAGGCAAATCTTCTCCAGGGCTTGCGTGAGGCAATTGCATTATTAGCTTTCCATTACTGCCAAGGAAAGCATCTCAATTTAGCAACTGTCTGTTACTGAGGTTACTACTTGACAGCAGGGCTGACATAAATATTTATTGACTTTGCAAGGGGAAAACATCTACCAAGTAGGATGGAGAATTCATTCATGGTGGAAAATTAACAGCTGTTTCACTAACCTGCTTCTCCTAATGACTGCATTACAGGGAGTACATGTTCAGAAATGAGTGCTGAAATGATTGCGACGAGTACCATAAGTTGAAACCACACCTAACAAAAAATAATATTCAGTACTCAAAGTCCAGCCAAGCTTTACAGGAATTCTTATCTAACTACCTTGAAAATGGCTAAATTACATGGTGCAGGCAACTTCAACTTTTGCACTTTATGTAATCACTGTATTTGCTACTCCTGCTACCCAATCTTTTCTAAATTTCAAACTTGTGCTGTCAAAAGGCAAAATAAACAGTAGACAGGCCATCTTTAAAGTAAGAGAAGTGCTGAATGGGCTAGCATCCTAAGAACTAAGATTATAGGATTCTGTACAGCAGGAAAAAATATATGAGCAGAGCTGGACTTTTCCTGGTGAAAGAAAAGCATCCTTAAATCCTCCACTGTGCTTCAGAATTATATTCACAACACATCCCATCTCCCCTTTCCCTGGGAAGTCATTTAATATAAGAATATTCCAGAAATGCATCTTAATTAGTGTAGTCTTCATAGCAAAATACCTGTATACCTGATTGAAGGGACTAAATCCTTCCCTACAGATTGCAACACTTGTGACATCTGACACGCTGATACCAGCAGAGTCCCCTCTCTATTAAACTGAATTGTTTTTGGCCTAGAGAATACCCCTCAGGGTTCACAGACATTAACCTTCTGGATATGTATTATATCTAATCTGAAAAATCACAAACACTAGAGAAATCCACCAAAAGTAAGGATATGCTCAGACAGCCCCTGAGTACAGATCTGAGGCTAAAACTTCAATCCTCAAAAACCCTGAATGGCTCCTTAATACAACTGATATCTTTTTCCAGTGAAATTTAAAAGGCTCTGTTTCTACATGAAGACAGAACCATCATCACCTTAATAAAGCTCTGCCCATGTCACAGACAGTGTCTGAGAAGCCTGCTCTTGGTGACCTTGCTTGAGCAGAAGGGTTAAACAAAAGGTTCCCTCCAATCTCAACCTTTTTGGGATTCTGTGTTATCAGAGTCCAAGAAGGATCCTCAAAGTTACTGCCTCCATAAGGTAGATTTCTAAGTGTTATTCAGTAGGTTTTCTCTAAGCAGACTTAAGAGCTGCTGGTGACACTTAGTGCTGAATGCAAAAGAGATCTGCATAGGAAATGCAGGGAAGGACAGTGGCCCAGCTTTACCAACCAGTTCTGTGGTTTATGGAACATCCTTAGAACATGACAGATTTGATCATCCTTCAGCTACAGGTTCATACCTTCTATTTAAACACAGCAGAATCAGTAAGGCAGCAGAAATGCAGTTTAAAACTCCTTCCCTGCAGCATGGAGCCATGCTGTGGAAAGAAAGACAAGGGTCATTGCACGAAAGAAATGATGTGCAGGAAATCACTGAGCATCAGTGACTGAACTCCTGGTTAATGAGAAAGAGATTAAGAAAGAGGTATCATGTGTTGATTTCTGTTCTTAGCTTTCCCTATGTGTTGCCTAAACAATCATAAGGAATGGACAAGCAGTCCTGGAACTGGATCCTAGAAATAAAGGCTTTCCCTCAAAAAAAAAAGCTTCTCCAGCTGATAGTTTTCCAAACAAAAGCAAGGCATCCTCTTCTCCTTTTTGAAGAGGAAAGTTAATAAAATAGTTCCAGGCATGAACCTTCATTTAGCCCCATACAACCATTCCATACTCATGGGATTGAGTGCCCATAACAATTTCAGACCTACTCCTGTAGGTACTCAGTCACACCCTCTGTTTTATATTGCAATTCTGGGACTGTCACACTTCTCCTAATGCCTTGCAGGCAGCAGAGCTACCTCACTTGCAGCTACATGTCCCAAAATGACAGCACCCAATTGAGCATCACAACACTATATCCTGCTGCATATCAGCAAGAAAATTCCAAGGTCAAGGCTCTAATCTTCACAATTTTTCACCTGTAATTCTATCGGGCTTATCTATTCCTTTATGTACATGTAAAAAAATATGATACAAATAAAGCAATTAATAATTACAGTACCTTAATTGATTATCAAATGCAGAAACTTCAAAACCCTTGGAATTTCATTGAGGCATTTCTGCATTTTATAAGTTTTTATTGATGTCTGGATTTAAGAATGGTAGTGGGGGACACACCTCCTCCCAAACTGCAGCAGCAGTAGTTTCTGTAGCCACATAAACACAATCTATTTTAACAATAAAATGTGTATGATTTACTCTGTAATCCACAGCCATTATAAAGCACTTAAGGAATTCTCATCCAGTTATCCCTCATGATCACTAATTTGAATAAACATGCCTAACACTATAATTTTGAAGACACGAGATCTTGCTGAGTATATATCTGACTGCCCTTAGACTATTCATTTTAATGCTTTTTAAAAACTACATAATATTATAGTCAAGTCACAATTTTCAAAGCCCACAAAGACCTGTAATGCTGTCCACATTATCTCTCTGAGCTGGCAGTATAATCTCCATGTGAGCTCATTTGTGTACAACTGAGTATAACACTAAGACTTTTTAAAATCTTACTATAAAAGGAAACAGTTCCTATTTTATCTGCAAGACTTGTGACTTCTCAATAGAAGTCCTGGTAACAAAGATGACTGACTGAGATGTAAAAGATAAGAAAGGAGACTGCAGGTGCTCTCTAGCTCCCAGGGTAATTTGGGTGAAGGAGCTACAGCCTCCCATGTTCTCTCTGTGAAGTATTGTACCTGTGTAATAACGGGTCAGATGCTGAACTGTTTGCAAAATACAGATCTTGTTAAATTTTCAAATGTTCTTTGAATAATGGGGAAAATTCAATACAAGTAACACCTTTTCAGTGAAACTGGGGAGAATAGAGAGCACTGATGCTTCTACAGCATGACACACCTCTAACCTCACTGAACTGTAGAACACATATATATAAACCTCGACTATAAAAATAGGCAGCAGTAAAATCCTGATCCTAAATCAAACTCTGAGACTGCTGAGTGAAGTATGAGCCTTTCACAGACAAGGACCATGCAGGCTTCTAGGTAAGGCAGACAAAAGAGAATCTGATGTCATTAGAAAAAATATATAGGACTTATTTGACTTACATTCATCATTTTCATTTAAAGATGGATTGGATTGCCTCTGAACCCTCAAGAAGCTTGAAAATAGGATGAAGCTTTTGCTCAGAACCCATTCATAAATGAAATGTTGGCTAAATTTGGAGGGTGTGTGGCTGTGAGGCAAAAGAGAAAAGAAGCTCACACACAGGATTTGTGAAAGAAGGGTGAGAAGAAAAGCTGCCATTATTTTTCCAGGTAGTACAGGACATGATGCTCTACCATGGAAAGACACATCGTGCAAAGCTTATACATGATTTTGTTTCTCCTTTTTTAAAAGAAAAAAAAGGTAATTCAGAGCTACTTGTCTCAAGATCACTGGCCTGATGTAAATAAGAACAAAGATTATAAGAAAAATGGCTAAAAAATCCATAATTTGAGAGCACTCTGCATGCTTAATTCTTGCTCCCCAAACTTACTACTTTCGACTGTTAAGGATGGGAGTATTGATTTTACCACCCTCCTGATGTGGGAGGCATTTTCTGTATCTCTGCACATTGCACTACAAACAGACTATTCGAGTTAAGTGGAATTTTGGCTTTTTCTGCCTCTTTCTCAGTTCAGTATGCAATATTAAGTCCAGGTACAGAGATTTGATTTCCTCAAAAATGGGATCATTTCAAGAATTTCCTGTTCCTAACACAGATAAAACACAATTGCTTCATAAATCCTGCTAATCTAATTCCTACTTAAAGCCAATGGGATTCTCTCCATTGACTCAAATGGGAACTGAAGCAAATCTAGTGAAACTGGTACATCTATTGTCTGGCTCTATTAGGACTAAAATTGCCTTTTAAAATATTGTCGAGTTTTTTTGAGACTTTTCTTTCAACTCATCTCACAAATATAAAACTATATTTTCATTAACTTTCCTAAACACGTTGAGAGCACAACAGCTTTTGGAGTTGGAAGTCAAGGAGAGTGCAGGGGGATGTGCCATTCCTGACAGCTGCTTTGCCATGAATTCTGGTCACCTAAGTGTTTTAACATAAATCTTCATGCTAAAGCTCATTGAGACTGCTCTGGGGGAAACAAAAGGTTCATAATCCAAGGTCTGAATTTACATAGATACATATACAAATCCAGCCTATCACTCTGTGTAATACAGTCAGCTGATCAGTACTGAAATGTGGCACAAAACCCCACACCAGGAAGGACCATATAATTTTAATTGACATAATCATGAAACATTTCTATTTCATCAATAATTCGAAGTGGTTTTGAATAGTTTTCCTATTTATTGTTCAAAAATTTTTGTGAACAGGAAAGTGAAATTTCAGCAACTACTTTATATTCATGCTTCCTTTGTTTTGAATGCTGATATGGAGCACTGACAGGATTTGTCCACTGACTGTATAAGAAGGGGAAGATACTGTGAGGTATCTGCTCTCTGCATTATTTCTCTGTAATTCCTGTAGCAAAAAATACTGGTTTACTTTTAATTGGATGAGGACATTTTATCATTTTTTTCTTTACTTGTGCATAGCATGGTTTCAATTATTTCATTATCCAAATAAATTTGTGCATAGCTTTTATTTTAGTAATTTTCTTTAACATTTCCCAACTTTTGTGCTAAATTACAAAGGTACTACTGCACATCAGAACTTGATGCCACCAGAGCTTGGTGTGACCACACTGGCATCCAATATGTTACACAGTTATTGACCACAAGATTTAGCACTACCATAGAAAAATGCTTGAAAGCTTAAAGCTTCAGACAAAATAAACCTTTTAAAGTCTATATGATTATACTGTTCATATCTTCACATCAAACCTTTCCTAACAATTTAGGCTGCAACTCAGGCAATGAAAACAAGAGTGGAGCTGGAATCATGGTGTACACAAAACTACCCTAGATGGTTACCCTGAGGAAGGATATCTGAATTTAGACTTTGTATTGGGACCTTCTCTGATTTTGAAAGATTTATTATTTTGTGTATCATATTGTCCTGGGCATATGGTTACCTAACAATTTTCTGAAGTATCATGTTTCTATCCTCATTTTGATGTCCAGAAATTACAGGAACAAGCTGAAAATCAAGAAAACAAATCTACTGGGGAGAAAAAGATAATGCTTCTGAAGCCCCAAAGAAAACTGAGTTCTAGTTTCTTTCAATAATGGCATAGAAAAACAACTAATTCAAAACATTATTGCCGCTGAGAGAGGTGTTTTTAATATAAATGCAGAATTATATTTTCAACAGACTTCAAGTTATGTTAGTAATGAACTCTCTAGTCAGTACACCACCCAAAACTACTCAGCGCAAGTCTGAAAACATAACCAGGGAAACCTGAGGTCCAAAGAAAACCCAAAACTACAATACCGGACAGCAGCTCACCTTAGAGCTTTAGGTGACAATAGTTGTCAGTGGGTGCCTGCAGAAATGACAGCCGGAAAAGGGAGTGAAAAGGAGAGAGAAAAGGAGTCATTCTTGACATCCACAGGACAGTGGTGTTTTGTGGGGAGCCCAGTCACATTCACCCAGTCTTTGAGCTTTGCCAGTCACAGGGCCAGTCCCAAACTTTAGGACTTCAGGCAGAAAACTCTGAATAACTAGTTAGGATAAGGTTTCTAAAAATATTTGGTGGAACTTGTCAAAATGCAAGTCTTAATCCAGCATTATTTTTTATCATCTAAGGCTTGAGACGAGCAATAAGAAGTTCTCACTGAATCCACTTCATATGTGTTTTTGAAATGCAAGGAAGATCTCATCTGCCACAGTGTTGCAATAAACTAAAAAAAAATTAATTATTTGTACTAAAGCTGATGGTGATGTCACAACAAGAAAGGTGATGTAGTCTAAACCCATATCACTTTCAGGTTATAGGATATGCACTCAGATATAACCTTCATAGAAGTGGGAGTCAACTGATTAAAGGAGCCTTTGCTGCAGCCTTTTTCTGGCTTTCAGGATTAGCAATCTCATTCTTCAGGCTGCAGAGGAGCAGCTCCAGGTGTGCATTGGAATGACTGAATGGACAATTTATGCAGTAAGTGTTGTCATGAAAATTAATGTGCTTTAAAAACAACTAGCAGAGAAAGAAAGGGCCACACTGAATACAGGCACAAACACATGTCCTCTGAAAACTGATAAAGCCATTTTTAGGTAAGAAATCTTCAATGCTAGGGTCGAATATAAGCTTGGAATCAGTTTGACAAGGGCATGATCACATCAGCCATGTGGCCTACCTGGATTTTGCTATGGATTCTTGTAGGACTGTTTCAGAGCACCTGAGATGTCTGGACCCTAGAAGGTTTGAGTTTAAATTCTTCAGTGCTGAGAGTCAAAATCCACTAGGATATGAACTTGCCAAGCACATCCCTTGGCATTGCTGCAAATACCAAGAGTAAAATTCATTTCTGAATATGCAGGCTCTCCAAATCTGCAGATGGCCTAGATGAATTACACTGAAGCAGAACACCCAAGAAATCCCACTGCGATTCAGCAGAGAGCACACCATGGATTAACTGCTTCTGAAACCGCCAAGGAATGGCTCTCTGTAAGCAATTGTCCTTTGGATTTAAAAACATGGGAAGAGTTGCACAATAATGCATAGTGGAATGAATTTATGAGGCAGTGCAGCATACATTTATGATATATGGAAACACATTGTTGAATAAACCACATTTTCACTTCTTGCAATTATGGTATACCTGTCTCTATTCACTTGCTTCCTCTCCCTTGTGCTCCTATTCTCACCAGTGGGAACGGCTCTACCAGAATATGATGTGGGCTAGACACTTCTGCGTCAATTCTTCACCAAAACCCACACTGACTCAACGTCTAGAGAAGATTGTCTTGAACAAACTAAATTCTAGCCTGTGCCCTCAGACATTCTTTTAAACCTTAGCAGTAGAATGCACCTTTAAATTATTTGGAGATCTAAAAGTTATTTCTGTCAGCTTATATTTTTCATATCTTTCCCCTCTCCCTATGATAAAAGCACAGCAAGATATTAAATTTCCATATTCAGAAAGGCAAGACAAATTTGTCTAGAATCACTCTGTCTTTTCTCAAGGGTAAATGAAAAAGATTTAGCTGATGGACCACAGCTAGATTCATTCAGTCTAATTTCAGATATCTAATTGAAGTGCCTAGCAGAGGTTGCTGGTTGCTCCAAACTCCTGTATAGACAGGTGAGAACAGGAACATATTTAAGGGTAATTATATTCCAACTTTGATTTCGAACGTTTTCCACCAACTTGAGAAACTCAGTGAGATTACTACAGTCATGCTGGTGGAATCCAGGCCACCTAGCAGCAGAGAAATGTGAGACTTTAGAGGAATCCTCTCTTGATAACCTCCATCCCAGCTCTAAAGGCTATGTCCTTGTACAGGCTGAAGAGGGAGTTCTGCCACAAATCACTGATTCACAGCTGGACACTTGTAACCATGCACCGACGTCTAACTGCCACCACTCTAAGTGTGATTTAGACATTTGTTGCCCAGCTGCTTTGTTAAAGTCATAAAGCTCAAGTCCTTCACTTAAATCCATTTCTGAGTCTGTCATTTATTCTCCTCTGTGTTTTGATCAATAGCTCAGAGCTCTTCAATACCATGCCACTGTACATAAGAGTTTGAAATTATATCCACATTTTGGCTGTCCAAGTGTAAAATACAAACTCATATCCAGAAAACATAATGCTTTCCAGAAAATTATTCATATCCCCAGTACATAAAAATTCCTAGACATTCCAAGGTGCATTAGGAGTTTTTTCTGATTTCCCAGTACCCTACACTGCTAAATGCACTTATTGATATTATCAGAAATTGAGGGTGCTCAAAACCTGCACAAGTAAACTTGTGGGGTTTGCATAGACAGATTAGAGATTTACAAAAAGATAATTTTAGTCATTCTTGCACAAAATGGGTGCATTTTGGGTAACAGAAGTAGGTTTTTTGCTGCTATTTGCTCTCTCTGTTTCTACAGATCTTTAAGCCTGAGAGCTTCATGTAATTCATTATCCATGTGTGTTGTGGCTGTTCTTTTCCAAATGACCTTTAATTTATGGCTTTTTTTTTTCATGCTTTATTTTAACATTCTCTGGAAATGCATTGAGTATATGCTTCATCAACATGAGTTGTCGTTCTCCAAAATACTTTTTCCTTAAGTCTAAAAAGGTCATACCTTTCTGCAAACTTAGCAAGTGCCTTTGATCCAAGCTTAGCTGTATGGGTATCTATGCAAAGCACAGGTGTGATCTCTCTGTTCTATCATTTGGTGCAGGTAGAGGACAAGCAACAGAAATTGGAAAGAGCTGCTTTTCTTCCTCATTCATTCTCTTTGGTTTCTTATAGTATAGGATACACCTCCACACTAATTTATTTTAAAGGAAGCCTAAGACTGAAGAAACGCACATGCTTATTAGATTTCATTGTGGCACACTTTAGAGAATTACATTTAGCAAAAAGGAAGGTTCTATTAAAATTTCCTTTTGAGATTAATGCTAAAAAGCTCTAAAATAAAATAGAAATAATGAGGAGCCAATTAAAATTATTTTTAAATTATTAATATTTAATTTTTTTTCCTAGAATATGCAGCTTATGAAATCGTTCTTTGTGTCTGTGTCTCCTCCCTTCCCTCTCATTCAGTAATTTTCCTGCCTCTTGCTTAAGTAAAACTAGATTTGACAAAGGGGCAAAGGTCTCTGAAGTATTTTTTTCCCAATAGCCTCATGAAAGCAGTCTATCAAAAAGAAGCTTGAGGCAAAGCCTGAGGTGTGCACTTACATCTTATTAGACACTGGAGAATTGACCCAGAGCCCAGGGCAAGCACCTCTCCTTTAGCACTCACAAAACTGTTTGTTCATCCCTTGTATCCTTGTTTAAATAATTGGTCCATTTTGCTTTGTAAATATCAAGGCTCTATGGAAGTGCTAAGTTAAAACCCCCAGGGTAAGAGCCAGGCTCTGGTGAAGTCTATCAGCATTTTACTATTGACCCTCCTGGGGTCAGGATATGACCAAAGACTTTTCTGTCTAAATAGACAAGGCAGATAAAAAAGGTGAGAGGGGAGATCAATACATCAAATAAATTATTCTCTTCAAATTATTCTTTCAGCTTTAATATATATACACAATGACACCATAGCTATGCCATGTCTGAGTAAAGAGAAACTCTGTGGTATCAGTGACATCAGTACATTAAAACTGCCCAAAATTTCAATTTGACAAGGAGGTATTTATAGGGACTATAGTTTGTCTTCTTTTCATCACATCTTTTCAGCAGTTGTTAAAAACAAAACTGGTGATGATGCATTTTCAAAGGATGCCCTCCTTGTGCACTGCCACACAGGGACCTGCTTACAAGAGGTCTTCAGCCAAGGTTAGAGCTACCCCATGGACACCATTTCTACCACCCACAAGTCTGGGACCTCAGGTGGGGGAAAACCCCTTCACCAGCAATGCACAAATTACCCAACAGCTGCCCAGAACCTCTGCTGTCTGAGCCCACAAGACAGCAAAGTGGCCTCCTGAGGAGAGGTTGCTGCAGTCCTCAAAATTCAAAAATTATGCTTTCATAATGGCCTATGGAAATCCTAAAAGTGGCAGCTTCTACCTCTGAAAAAGTACAGCCCCTCTTACTAGCTAGAGAAAACCTGCTGCACTTCATTCAATACATATATTGTGAACTCCATCTGGAATATGAGTATTCTACAGAGAAATATTATGCAAGGAAAGTGTGGTATTCAAACCTCCTCAATAAATACTTGGATCAATTGCCTAGTGCTCCTAGGCAACAATAAGAAAAGTGAGGGAAAGCACAAAGTTTCAGTCTACTTTTTATTGATTTTAGGTTTCTCATTCTGTGTGTTAAATATCGCAAAGCAAAATCCATTTTACCAGATGCAAGTGGCAATTACACTTTTACTTTTCTAGGCTGTAATGGAAAACTGTCTAATTTAGCCATTGTCAGATTTTAAAAATGATTTCTGACTGCACAACTGACACAATATAAGTGTTTACTGAGTTTGCCTGAAACAAGCTGCATTAATTTAAGTTCTGATGTTAACTCCTGATTTCTTGACAGTGTGCACTCCTGCGCACTCCAGCTTGCCCACTTAAGTATTGGGATATTCTGTGCACAGAAAACACAGAACAGCATGTAAAAAAGCTTCCCTGCCCCTCTCCAGTCCTACAAAGAAAGTAGAAAACTGACATTTCTATGAATTCTGTCATAATCATTGGATTTAAAAGCAAAAAAGCTAACTCAACAGATCTTGATTCTTACATCAGTGTAAATAGGACAAATGTTGTGCCCAAAACATCAGTGAAAACACTGGAACAACTCTTTTAATGGAAGATGACTTATTGAATCTTCATCTTCAATGTTTTGCAGTCTGTGTATTGTGGAATTCTGACAGCATGTACTTGAAAATGTGTATATGAAATCTGATTATTTACATTCATATTCAAATTATTCTGTTACTATAGAAAAGAAAGTGGAGTACTGCCAAGTGCTTTTATAAAATAGAGTGAGAAATCAAAAACTTCTATTTGTCCAGGACACTTGAAGAAGGCAGAAAATGTTAGGTTTACAGTTGAACTTAATGATCTTATAGGTCTTTTCCAACCTAAGCGATTCTATAATTAGGGACATGGTTTAGTGGTAAAATTGGCAGTGTTAGGTTTATGGCTGGATGATGATCTTAAAGGTCTTTTTCAACCTAAATGATTCTATGAATTTATACTAATTACTCTAAGTGATAAACAAAGCTAATGGCCCGTGAATATGAACTTTCATGTAACAGAATTTATGATTTCTAAATAGAAGAGGCGAGTCAATGCATCTGGATTTAGTACTGAAAAAGTCTGAGCAGCCTGTTCTTACATCCTCAATATTTTTCTACTGCTACCATAATTGACAGTATGCCAACAGGTACTTACATTGTGCAGGCACATTTATGACTGTAAAATAGGAAATCTTGAAGGAAAAACTGGAGATTTATAGACTGGTATAATGAATGAGGCTAGGTGCTCAGTGGGTACTATCACATCACTGCTGAAAACACATGCTCAGATCATGGCGTAGGGCACAGGGTAAAAGGTATGTTCTCTCTGCTGCTCTACATGCCCAAAGTATCACCAAGCCTTGCAACACTGGGTGGGTACACTGAGGAGAGACTGAGACTGCAGGATTAAAGCAGGTCTAGGGGCCTTGGCAGATAAAACTGCTCACATGAGATGCTAGAGATAACTCCGATTCCTGCTTTTGGGCAAGCACTTCGATCAGCATTTCCCTTGTTTAGGAAGACAGAAGGGAATCGTAATGTCTTGGGAAAGGAGATGTGAGATCCCACCCTGAAACTCATCCCAGAACCATCCAAGATTACTGTGGGATGCCATGGAAAGCCAGAAGGCTGGACTTCCCTGCCTGCCACCACAGCCAGATGCATGAAAAATAAAATGGAGGTTGCCCCCATATCCAGGAACACTCTTCAAGGGACAGTAAATGAGGAACAGTTGGCAAATAAGATTGGGAAAAAACCACAATAAACAATAGTAACCACAAGCCAGTAGGACTGATACCACATGCTGAAATTTAATCAGAATATCTTTAAGACCTTTGGTTGTTATGCTTCTTATTTAGTCTTGAAACACATTAAAAATATTTTGAAGTATAGTAACTAGTCAATGGCAAGTGACACTTGTTCTTCTGTTGTTGTAAGGGGTATCATTAGAATTTCAGTTTTGTGAGATTAACTTACTTCTTCTGGAGTCCTGTTTTGATAAATGCTTTGCTGCCAGTTTCTGTTTTCTGCCATAAGGGCCCGAGAGCATTTGCTGTAGTCTGGGAACCCCCTACAGAAAGTCTCCATACCAGAGACAGCTCTACTCAGTTTTCCTCCTTGGTTCAGAGAGATATTTAAATGCTGGCAGTTTTTATTAATATCATGTCCTATTTATTTACTTGCATTCCTTCTTATTTCACCTAAAAAAAAAAAAAAGGATTTAAAATGAGGTGGTTTTTTTTTCATTTCATAGCAGCCAGGGATCAGAGCTTGCTTTGAGCTGAAATTGCCTTAAGAGCCCTCCTCTCAATGATAGCAGTGCTTGTAACTGCTGGTGACATTTCAGGACTTAAAAGGCACAGGACTGTGGCATGACCTAACTGATGAGATAAATTATGCTGATTCAGAGCATTATAAAATATTAATATTCCTGCCAAATTTCAGCTCAATGACCTCTTCTATACTGGTGAACTCACCTGCTGAAAGGCCAAGAGCTCAAAGCCTTGGCATTTTCTTTCTTTTGACAAAATAAATAACATTTCTGTGTTCTACAAAAAAAGCAAATGAACACAGGAAGAGAAATACTGACACATGCTTCTCACCAAGCAATTTCTAAAAGATATTCTAGGTCTCTTCTATCCAACAGCTGATCCCTGCTATGAAAACTCCAGGACTCTTTCTCTTCAGCAGGATTTTTCCTCAAGCAAAAAAAAAAATCACTTTTAATCCTCATAAACATAGATTTTTGTATGGAGCTGCTCGTGCGAACTAGAAGAAAAAAATTCTCATTCCCATTCCGGAGTCCTGTGCTTGATAGTTGCCTGGTCTGTGGCAGCTTCAGGAGTGGCAACATCTCAGAGCAGAACCTGATCATGAAGACCCCACAATATCCATAAGAACTTTGGCACTCACCAAATCTTCCACTCAGTAGCACTCTCTAGAATACTGAAATTGCCCAGGACACTCAGTTGTGCCTCAAACTTATTTTAATTTATTATACTGAGTTTTCTGGGCTGTAGAAATTTTTACTTTTAACTTTCTGATTTAAACTCTTCCCTGAAACAACAGTCTATGAACTTACTTAGTTTCAAATTCATTTCTGTTGGGAAAGAATGGTAATTTTTGAAGAGCTTGACATAAGTCATTTTCCATTTCCTGAAAATTCTTAGTTATGATTTTTTCCTATATTAAATAAATTTTTAATGAGCCCCTCTACTTAATTTAACCAAAAGTTTTCTCAGTTCTTCTCCTGAGTTCTTTTAATAACTTATCTATCAAATAAAATAGTAGATCACTTCTGGCAATTTTAAAAGACTGCAATATATGTGATCTTTATATTAAACAGTTCATTTGGATATCAGGGTCAACATAACTGAGTTTCATTTCAATACCAAGGGTGACATAAGTAATTTTCTCATTGACAATGACAAAAAATGTTCATCTATTCTGAGACTCAAACTGAAGAAAGTAGATAATACTTCAGATGCTGAATTCATCTGAATGTTGACAGAATATGGAATAAGGTGAAGTATACTCAGGAAATTTAGTACTTCATAATAATATTTTGATTGTAATATAATGCACAAATTTCAAGATAGAATTTGTATCTTTTTTTTCACAGCACCTGCATTTCTGCTATGCCAGTGTTAAACAACTATGCCCAAAGTCAAAAGGAAAGGGGTTACTTTCCAGAGACTCTGCCAGAAGAAAGCTGTTTCAAGGTGAAATGGATTCTGCTGCACAAGAAACTTGTTCCTTTCCAACCCCAAATCATGTAAGAGGTAGATTCTTACCCCTTAAAGCGCAAAGAGAGGTCTCTCATCTCTGGTGAGTAGAAAGGCAGAAAAGATGTGCCAGCTCCCTCAGCTCTAGTGCATGCATGCTATCAGGGCCCATGAATTTGTGGGTGTCAAATTTGTCTAAGTTATCTCTAACCTGATTCTTCTCAACCAAGGAAAATTGTTCATTTCTTCAGACTTTCCCTCTTGCCTCCAGGGTCTGGGGTTCCTTTGTGCTGGCCTTAGCAATAAAACTGAAGCAAAGGAGGTGTTCAGTGACTCCACCTTCTCTGCATCCTCCACAATTTTCCCTAGACTTCCTTTTGCTAATGATGGATTTGAAGCCCTTCTTGATGTCCTGGACTGCCCTTGCCAGATTTAGTTCCAAATAGACCTTAGCCTTTCTCTTTGCATCCTTGCATACTCTGATAATGCTCCTGTATTGTTCCCAAGTGGCCTGTCCCTTCTTCCACACTCTGTACATGCTCTTCCTCTGCCAGAAGCTCTTTGTTCCCGTATGCAGGTCTCCTGCCTATTTATTGCATTTTTACTCATGGGAATGCACCAATCCTGAGCTTGGAGGAAGGGAACCATGAATATTATCCAGCTTTCTTGAGCCCCTTTTGACTCCAGGTCTCTATCCCATAATACTCTATCAGGCAAATACATGAAGACACCAAAGTCTGCCCTCCTGAAGTCCAATGTAGCAAGAATGCATTGATTTTTCTAGGAAGAAAGCAATATTTTTAATAGCATGCCTTAATGCCATTTTTGCAGATTGTCATTAAAATATTTCATATTCCAGTCATACCATTCTTCCAGTGTTGATGGATTACGTAATTATACATAAAGCCATTAGATTGGGAAAAAATATCCAAAATCAGTTTTTAGTCAAAAGACTATTTAAAACTCCATTTTTGATCAATTTTGCTTTTCTAATAGCATGTAATAAGATTGTAAATTTTAACATTTTTCACAGAGCAGAAATCCCTGGCTTTCAGTATTCCTATGTATAATAGCTAAGTCTTCATCTTTAAACTCCAGAAGGCAGACTATTTTGCTTCAGTTGACCTTTAACAAGTTATTTTCTTTCTGGTCTTTATTCTGCATTGCACTGGCCTCAGTGAAATATGCAAAGTGACTATCTTCTGATGAGCCATGATTCTATTTTCAGTGCTGCAGTTATCATTCAAGTCTGTCAAAACCAAATTGCAACACTTTGCAAAACAAGTACAGGAATATAAGCACAATCCTCAGCTGCATATGTCGTGTTGGCACCACTTTCAATCCAGAAGGTATAGACTGGCTGTAAATTTCAAAGTGGTGCAGTATGTCCTGAATCACATTTGCTGCAGTATGCTCTTCACCAAAACCTTTAGCGTGTAGTTCTGTGCATTTCCTAATGTCTTCTTGGCTGATTTGCAGATTTGACTTGAAACATTGCCTGATGGCCTGGCTGACACACCATGGAGCTGAATATTGGGTTGACTTGCCTTTGGACATATGAAAAATCTCTCCAAGCATCCTGCTTTGGGTTATGTATAACTCCCTTGCCAACTTATTCATAAGACTGTGAAATAGCTTTTTAGCAAAGACAAACCTGCAAGGAGGAGCAGAGTAATGGAGGTCAGATTCTGGCCAGCATTTGATGAATGCTTCCCTGGTAACTATGATTCCATGGCAAAAATCAATCCAGACATTTTCTCTGCTGCAGTTTTATTCCTGTACTCTGCAGCTGAAATTTTCATTACAGATTGGCTTTTTATAACCAGTCATTTTAGGCAACTTTGCTTTCCTTGGAAAACCAAAAGCATACATAACAAAGACTGATTATGTTCAGTTTAGGTATCCTATGACCTTTTACAGTCTTAGAAATGTGTTTCTAATAATCATAGTAAGGGTGGTTGAAAAGATGAGCTGCTCCATCTGAAATGCGTTTACTTTAATGTCTTCCCCATGAAGCTCTCTGTTTTCTGTGCCTTTTGACACAAGTTCTGGTATTTCTCCCTTAAAATGGTATTCCAGACTGATAGTACCAGCTGTCCACCTTTTGTCCCCACTGCTGACTTTGGTGTGACAGATGGTGCAAACAGCCTGGCACATAGCTGTTGGATCAATATAAGGGACAAAATACCTGCCAGATTGCTGATGACTAAGATGTTACATACTCTGGCACCATTGGACAGCTTAGCAAAAATGGCACTAGCCTGAAGGGAAAATAACCAAGATTCTTTTTATTTTTTCAGGGTGTTTTTTCAGGATAACTGTTATTTTGAATTCTGAGGGGAAAATACTTCTAACACCTCCTAGAATTTTCACTTCACTACCACAGAATCCCTGTAAGACTAAGCCTCCAATCCTGTTTTATTATAGCTGGATAAATTGTTATTGACTCTTGTCAGCTCCACTTCCAGATCTCAGCTCCACTTTCAGAACTTCCAAGAGTTCAATGACTATTTTGTGGAGTAACTGTCCTCTCTAAGTATGGCCTTGAATGCTTTTATTTTTACTCTGATTATTCAAGCAGAAGCCTTGCTTTTGGAGTCATCCAAGCACTGGAGGACTCCAAAGAGGAAGTGAATGCTTGGAGGATGTTTGCCTTGTTTGGCTTGCACAGGGTTTTGTGGATGTTCAGCAGTGCAGCTGGCAATACCTAAATTGGCAGACATGACCTACTCTGTTCTTGACAGCTCTCCAGGTGCTTGGTCACAGTTTTGTAGATGCATCTTCAAAGTTTTCACAACTGACATAAAGAGATACCAAGCAAAAATCAAGAGTCCCAGTCTGAAGGTTTTGTGTATGACTGAAAAGCATGTGAAAAACAGAAACTAGTTTAATGATGCATTTTCAGTTAAAAAGAGCAAAGGAAATGGCACAGACTTGCTGGAGGCATAGAAATGAGGGAGAGGAAGGAACAAGAGTCATCAGCATCTGAAAGCAAACTGTGAAAGTGCATGTGGCACACGTTCTCATCCAGCCTGCCTACACTTCCCTATCTCTTCCTGTAAAGTTCATCTCTGACACAGTTCAAAGACAGCTGAAAGTGCTTTGGCAACCCATGGCATTGGACCTCCAGGAAACCTTCTCAGCATTTCATAAAGCAATTAAATATCTTCACTCTCTGGGGAGAAACCAAAGGATTCCTTTGGAATCCTGAAATCCTGGAATGAGCACATTTTTCACTTATGAAAATAAGAATATAGGAATCACAGTTAATTACTAGAAGGCTACTTGCCTTGATTGCCTCCCATGCATCCTATATGAAGTATTTAGGAATGTCCTAGCTTGTTCAGAAAATCCTGGAGAAGCTCAGCAGCAGTGCTAGTGATCCCCCCAGTCCCAGGGCTGCATTGACTCCATCCTTTCAGGTCAGAGGTGGACCTAGGAACCATCTTTGGTGTCTGGGGTCAGCTAATGCTTCAGCTGATAAGACTCTCCCAGTCTGTGTCCCTACGCTGTCAGTAGCAACAATAACATGATGTTTAGGCAGAAAGGATATTACAGGTCTGAGCCTGTCCTTCTTCCCAGGGAGTAAGCCAAAGTCTGGCCAGTTCAAGGCATGAATTGCTTGTATCACCCTCAAGTGTTGATTTCATGGCCAATAATGGGAATGCAATCCCTGGGATCACACTGCTTGCTGCTATAAGGGGTTCAAAGCCTGGATTTCTGCTCGCCTTGACTGGAGGTGAAGTCAGGATCTAGTGCTGGTGGCTGAATGGAAAAGCAACCAAGAAGCAGCACCAGAGGCTGATTTGAGGATTTTAGGGGTCAGAGAGAAAAAAGAAAAAAGAAAGGAGATACACTAAAAAAAAATTA
>PYHW01010375.1:7573155-7585419 GCA_013186435.1 Turdus rufiventris | reverse complement strand
AAGGAAGGAAGGAAGGAAGGAAGGAAGGAAGGAAGGAAGGAAGGAAGGAAGGAAGGAAGGAAGGAAGGAAGGAAGGAAGGAAATCATAAGAATAGAGATGGAAATAAAACCAGCATGAGAAGAAAGCGAGAAGGAATAGAAGGCAAAGAATGTTGGGAAAGAAAAGGGGATAAAATATGGATAAAAGTAATAAGATGGGGATTACCTGTCCTATTCCCCTTCAGAATTCCTAAACCAGAAACCTTTTAGAGGGATCTAGTCACTCTGATTCTGGTCTCTAATCCAAATGCAATCCCATTTATATCTAGTCTGAGACATTAGTGTTTTATTTTCAAACAAAATAACAAAATTATTTCTTTCATCTTTTTTGTTTTCTTTTATTACATGACTATGCCAAAAATGTTACAGGGTGACTCATCATTTTCATCAGCATTCTTTGTCACTCAAAAATAAATTGTGTTAATACTGAACGTAACATGTATAAGGCATAAAGAGAGATCTGAAAGGGGAAGATTCGGTTTTTCTTGCATTACTCTCAATGTTGTCTTGATTCCATTTGTGTTCTGAGTTATTCCTCAGTTTGAGCTAGATAGTAAACAAATTTATTATCCCAAATAAAGAAGTCTTAGTTTCCTGAATCATCACCCACATAAGATTGTCAGGATATTCAATGAGTTCCTTTCTCAAGAAGGTTCTGTGTACTGCAGGAGCTCAGCTGCCTTCCATCCCATCCACAAAATTGCTCCTGTGCAGATGCATCTCAGAGCAGCAGCAAAGTGTACGTTCACATTAGCAGGGTTTGCAGGGTTCCCACCCTGCTGCATCCCACCCTTTGGGGATGCAATTTGGACCAAACCTCATGGGTTATGCAGGCTGGGAGGTGCAGGCACAGTTTTCCAACTGTCTCATTGCCCAGCATCTTATCATGGAATCACAGAATGGTTTGGGTTGGAAGGCACCTTAAAGATTGTCCAGCTCCAACAGCTCTGCCATGGGCAAAGACACCTTCCACTGGACCAGGTTGCTCAGAGCCCATCCAAGCTGGTCATTAACATTTCCAGGGATGGAGCATTCACAATTTCCCTGGGCAAAGTGTTCCTGCACCTTACCCCTCTCACAGTGAGTCTGTCTCGGTGCCAGCTGGCATTGGCTCTGTCAGACACAGGGAAAGCCTCTGGCAACTTCTCACTGTGGGCATTCCTGTAGTGCCCCCACTACCAAAACCTTGCTGCCCCACAAACCCAACACACCCCAATCTTTTTACAGGGAGGAAAGAAATTTTTGCACACAAAGCTTTCCTATACTTTGAATTTTCTCTTGGCTAAAAGAAAAAATTTTTCTTTTCATCTCTTTCTTGCAGTAGGATTTAAAAATACTTTTTTTTTTCCCCTGGAATTATTTTTATGTCAAAATACTGCAGCAGAAACATCATTTTGTTTCTGTGGCTACATGCTGGCTTTTATGATGAAAAAAGAAATTTAAAAGCCCACAGAGAGAGGGTATATGCTTCACACTTTTACACTTGAGCATCTTCACTTTTACCTCATTTGTTTCAAAAAAAATGTACACATTATAATACAAAAAAAAAAGGAAAAAAAAATACACATAAGCTATTAAGGAAAAAATGGCCTAAACCTGACTTCCTGGTATTTCATTTTAAAGAAAATTTTGGAAGTGTCTTTTTTCTGTTTACATGTTTAGATTACAAAACTTACCTGAAAGTTAGTTTTCGCTTTCCCAAAACTTTTTCTTTTAAATACATGAATTTTAAAAACTACTGTATCCAGAAGAATTAATGGGTTTTAAAACCAACTGTTATTATTTGTCCAGTCATTGTTTATCATTATGTTTATTTCTTTCTGTTAAGTTAATCCTTTAGCTGGGATTTATGATTTGAAGAGAATCTTAGCATTAAGTCAGAATGAAATGGTAAATTGCTAAATCTCATGTTTGCATTAAAAAATTGTAAGTCTTTCAGCCTGAATATTATTTGAAAGAATAACCGTATCTCTTTCCTTAAATTCCAATTTTTAAATTTATTGCCATGACTGAAGGGTTGCCTTACTTTCATTTTAAGATTTCATATTCACTGCATCAGCAGCTACAATATAAATAGATCTGGTATAACAATTTCAGGGTTTCAGGAAATTATAAGTTTCAAAAATGTTATAAAATTACCAATTCAAAATGAAATTCAGTTTCAATGAAATTTCATTTTAATTTAAAAATAGCTGCAGGTAATAAAATGTATAAAAGGTTTTTTTCATGGAGAACACCCATTCCTTCATTTCAAAATGGAATTTCCTCAGATCTGTTGGATGCCCACACAGAAAAAAGGAGAGACAAAAGACTCTTAAAATATGGATTTCTGCTGGAACTGGACATCCCTACTGTGCAAAAGGCAAGCTCTGTCATCCCTGATGGGACAGATGCATGTTGCTCTGTGGCTGTGGATGCCCTGGCCTCAGTACAGTAATTTCACGACTATAAGGCGCACCCTTTTGACTAAAATTTTCCCTCAAGCCCGGAAGTGCGCCTTATAGTCCGGTGCGCCTTATCCGATGTACAAAGTTCAGAAAATTGCAAACCTGGAGTACGGTCTGCAAACTGAGCCAGGACCCATGAGAGCTGTGGCCGTGCAGGGGGAGTCAGAAACCGTGGGAGCCGCCGGCCAGGGAGAAGAGGGGGGAAGCAGCGCAGCCACAGGGAAGTGCCAAGAAGCGCCGTGGGAAATCACCGAGAAGCGGCGAGAAAGCGCTGTGGAAAAGCGCCAAAAAGCGGCAAAAAATCACTGCAAAAAGCAGCCCAAAAAGCAGCGAAAAAGCGGCGAAAAGCGGTGAAAAATCACCGTGAAAAGTGGCCAAAAAACGGGAAAAAATCACCACAAAAAAGCGGCGAAAAATCGCTGCAAAAAATAGCAGCCAAAAAGCGGCAAAAAAAAAATCGCCGCAAAAAGTGGCGAAAAATCGTGGCGAAACATGGTGAAAAATCACCGTGGAAAAGCGGCAAAAAAGCGCCACACTAAATGTTTGCAAATTGAGAACCTGCCAGTAATTCACTACTTTATTGCGTGCCACGCGGCTCCTCGCTGAAAAAAAATGATGCGCCTTATAGTCCGGTGCACCTTATCTGAGCTACAAAGTTGCGAAAGTTGTCGACTCTCGGGGGTGCGCCTTATAGTCTGGTGTGCCTTATGGTCGTGAAATTACTGTAATTACAGACCACAAAAGTTTCTGTCCTTTTTTCTAGGGAAGCTTTTGAAAACCAAGCCATTTCCAAGGAACATTCTGACTAAAAGGTGGGATATTCCCAGTAAAAAGAAAAGCTTTTATATGAAATATATGCCTGACGGCTTTAACTGTAGGTCTGTCTATGCTATTTTTGAGGAAACAGTTTCCTATAGGAATAAGTTAGAAGTTTGAGGGCAGGAAAGGAAGCTATAACCTCGCCCATCTTCTGCTTGTTCCCTTGGTGAAAGATCATGCAAATCACAGATGAGCAGCACGGGCAGAGCCTGTTGTTGAACACAAGCATGAAATCAGCTTTTTCATGCAGGGCACATAGACTTGCACTAGCCCAATTCCAACACTTCTCAGAACTGTCATTTGTCACATGCAAGGAAATCTTTTGGATACATTTGTGGTTTCTTGTGGTCACATGCAGTCTCATGGAGTTCCAAACCATAGATAGTATTGTATAGCAACACTACAGATTAAAGCTTCCAGCTTTCTAGTGTGGTGCATATGTACATATTCACTGTCACCTGAAATATTACATACATTTTCCATCTTGTGGCAAGGATAAAGTGAATTCTTCCATGTGGAGTAAAGCAAGAGCAAAATGGTGTCCTCTTACAATGTAGTGTAAGTACACTGCAGTCATCATAAATGTGTAAGAGGTGTTTTAAGCATGAGAGCAGTCTGCTTAAAACCAAATATGTTATTTGAAAAGGCTAATCAAAAACTTATTTTTGCAGACAGATATATGCAGGACATCTAGCTGTTTCTTCATTTCAAATGAATAAAAATGCACTGAAATCTCCCTGTAAAACATATACAGTGCAGTGGCAGAACTGCACATTTTAACTGCTTCAATAAATAGCAACTCCAAGTTTGTTGCTCCTAGTTGTGATTTGAAGTTGTCTGTTTTGTCCCGGGTGGGTCAGCTGGCTTAATTAAAGGTACTGCTTTGTTCATTTGTTTGACAATGACAATTACTGTTATTATAAAGATCATGCTGCCTGTTGGTTTCCAGCCAACTTTCAGATATCAACAAATTTCCAATCAAGTCATGCATAAAGGTATGAGAAGACAGCTCTTGAAAGCCAAGTAATTCTACAGTAAAAGACACACTTCTTCCCTCTCCTCTCAAGGTAACACACTGTGTACATTCTTAATCTTTCTGCCTCTCTTGCTAGCTAACAATGACCTGCTGTCTCTGTGCATAAAGATTAAAACTTGAATTAAAACATTACTCGGGGACTTGAATTACTCACTGTGGATTTGCTGCCCCTGCACTTGACCCACTCCCCCAGCAAAAAATACTTACAGTGAAAAAAAAATATCGAGCTGGGACAAGGCTTCCCATTTGGTCCGTAATACTGTCTGGGAACATAATGACTCAATTCATTTTGCCCTCCGATTAATGGAGCAAGCTCAAGTATTATAAGAAGCACTTTAATTCCCTCTGATGTTTTCATTATGAATTCCTTTGTGGCAGAACTCATTTGCAATAATGCATATGTAATTTTGGAAACCAAAAGGAAATCCTGTAGCCTTCAGGACATTATTAACCTGCAGAAATGCTGAGGCACATGTAAAACTCAAATATGCTAGCACTAGCAACCTCTCGAAACATTTTAAGAATAAAATTGATAAGTAAAGCTGCATCTCACTACTGGGAAGTTAAAATGGCTGAATTAATAATGGTTAAAACCCTAATGGTATTAGTGACACTTAAGCTGTCTACTCAGATAATTTCTAAGGATTCAAAGATATACACTGGCATGTTTAAAAGCGTTCAGTAAGGTTACTATCTAAAGATATTTGGAACTGAATCATCTGCACCAGTAATAAATTTCTTCTTTCTCTCTTCTTTTTTTTTCTGCATCGTCCATTATGTTTCTTTTTTAAACAGTGTTTGTCATCCACAGATATAAGACCTGATATTTTTCCAAAGAAAAAATTCAGTTTTATTTGACTTATGCTTCTTTTAATAACTACACCCTGCTGTATTTTGAAGCCAATGTTGTCTTATTTCATGAAGTGAGTCCAAGATTATTGTCTCCAGTAGTTTATGGAGTTATATAAAATAATCAGTGTCAGATTTCAATCTGAGGTGGTGGCATAACTCTGAATTTGATATCTCTAGAAGTAAAGAAGAGTAAAAATTTTTAGTTTATGCTATCCACAATAAATGTAATCAAGGGAAGTTAAGAAAAGTTCCCTGTCTGGCCATTTAGGAGGCACTCTGGCCATCACACTCCCACCACCAGAGTTTTAGCTGCTGGCTCTGGGGTCCCTTCAAAACAGGCAGCTCCTGCAGCTGGCAGGTTCCTTGCATTGCCCCCAGCTCACCCCACTCTGACATTCAGCCAAGCTTTCCTGACCAGCTGTGCCCTGGCTTTCCCACAGCAAAGTCTCAGACCTCTGTCTCCTTTAAGTGATTTTATCTTGGTGCAGCAATAGAACAGCTTGAGCTGGCTGTCTCCAGGGAGGGACCTTGCACTTTTACACCCTCACAGTCTTAGCATGTGGTAGTCTGGGATTTCCAGCCAGGCCCCTGGATCCTGCTGTGTCCCTGGTCACCTGGGCTGGTGACACAGGTCCCTGTGTCCTCTGTTGGACAAAGAGCTGGAACCAGGTCACAGTCTCTCACCCACCAGCCAGAGCTGTACCTGCAGTTCACACTGAGCTGCCTGCACTTAAGGTATTCTTTAGCATTCCACTAACCCATGGCTGAAACCCCCATCCACTATATGAGAAAGAGTAGGGACAAGAAGCATCCCTAAGAAGTATTCTATTCTGCTTATGTCAACCTTTTTTATTGTAGTAAAAAATCAATGCATATCCTGTTTGTTGTTTTGAAACCACAGCTTTGTATAGAGAAAGATATCAATTATCCTTTGTGATTGAACTCAGAATAAGAACAGAAGAATTTTCTGGTTCAGAGTAAGAATCTACCTAGCTGAAAGAGATAACTAGGAAGATGTAAAAACAAGGAAAATATTTGTCATCCTTTCCTAATTTTCTCATAGACTCAAACTCTTTTCATTCAGGGTATTTCCTAAAATTGACAAGAGTATTGCTCATTGGCAAATGGATCTCTTTTATAAGTATTTTTCCAATCATTCTTTACATGCATTCGAGGCTCTTGTGTTCATGAGGTCTTTTGCAAGTACTCACCCAAGGCTACTGTCTGTAGGCTGGAGATTCAGCTGCTTTTGCTTGCTTTGAACCCAGCTTCAAGTGTTGCCTGAAAGCTTACTAAATCTCAGCTCAGGAAGGAGACATGTCCCTTGATGATGACCCAAAATGGAAGAGTCTTGCTTAAAGTTCCTGCTGAACGAAAAAAATCCAGGACTACTCAACACTGCTTGGAGAACCTTCGTGTTAGTGAAGAAGCTGGCCTTGAAAACAAGCTTTTCCCATGGGACATCAAGCTGCACCCCAAAGATCAACACCAATAGCTGGAAGGGAGAATTCCCAACTGATAACATGGTAGAGGATGGGTACAAGGGGACTGCCCCTGTCACTGCCGTCCCTCCCAATGTGGCCTGTAGAACACAGTGGGAAATGCCTGGGAGTGGATGTCTGGTGGGCTGTGCATCGTTCCCCAGATAAATTCACAACCCTGAGCGGCTGTCCACAAGCACAGACAAAATGAAGAAAGTAACAAAAATTATTAGGAGCTACAAAACTATGCAAGGGTATTCTACAAATCTGTGAATATATGAAAAACAAATAAAGAGCAAAAAATTTTAGGCATCGTTAGTAATTGTGGTATTTTCCTGTATTTTCATTGGCCAAATTTATCTTTCTCTTCCCACTTTATGCCATTCATAATTTTGCAGTAGTCTTTTGCATCCTAAGTCATCTCTTCCATATTGAGAAGCCCCAGACAGCTCAATTATTCCCCATATGAGAGAGTACACATTTCATTGTGCTTGTCACCCTTCTCTGAGCCTGCACCAGTTCTAAAACATAATTTCTGAGATGAAGAGAGTAGAGTGCACATGATATCCAGCATGAAGGCAAATACAAATGTGTACAGGGCACACACTTTTGGTGTCCTATCTCCAAATGTACTAGAAGTTTAAACTGAATATGCATTATTCCCCTGAGACATAAATGTGAAATAACCTGTTCTTCACCTGTTATCATTTATTCCTGACAATGTTTAGGTATCAAGCACAAGATTTAAACAGGTTTACAGTTTGTTTTGTATAACTGTAAATACTACTCTTACTAATAGTAAACATCTCATGTCATTGAGAACATTTTTTTATTTCTTGACAGTAAGACTGTCTTGTAGGATGCTTAGATTGACTTCTGAATTCTGCAGATATGATAAAAATTATTGTATATAGTGACATTCCTGCTTTCTGGACCAGCTCCTTGAGTTCTTTGAATAAACTAAACTGGTGCTAAATTTCTAAATTCACCTAGAATGTTAATTGCTGTTAAATTAATTTTATTTGATGCTGTACTATTTAAAAAAAAAAGTCCAAAATCCTTTATAGAAGGTCAGCATTGAGTATGAAGCCTCACTGAAATGAAAATATTAGAACAGTAGGACAAGAGACACAAAGATCGAGGAGCAGAGCCTCATTAAAATAATTATATTTTTATTTCTGAAGTACTAGCTGTTTCAAGGACTGTTTGATGAAAAACAAACAAGACTTAAACTCCAGTCTCATGCTATGATTACTCATTATCCCTACAAAGATGTGATACAGTTCTGTCCAAAAAGCTGGAGTTCTAGTTCACATATGTGTGAATTGACACAGGCAGGTGGCCAGAACAGCCCCAAAATCTGTGCTGAAAGGAAAAGAGTAAATTTGTTCCATTACCTCACTAACTGGAGGATCCCAGAGCAGCACAGGGGCAGCAGAGACACTCCAGGGGGAATGCCAGCACTGTAAGGCTCAGTACAGTCCTGGCAGGCAGCAGGGCTGCTGTTGGCAACCATGGAGTTCATGCACACGGAGTTTACCAGCACGCCGTGTAAACATTCCGTGACCTCCCCTGTGCCCTTTGTGACCTCTGAGCTTTGGGCTCCCTCCCAAGACAGGGAGCTCAAGCACGTCCATGAGGGTCTTCAAGTCTCTGTAAACACCTACATTATCTCCACACAGAGATTCTACTTCTCAAAACAGACAAAGGATAAACGCCTGTAGGCATTTCCTCTTCCAAGTACGTTTCCGTCAATGATATTCTCCAAGCCTTGGCATTCCCAGTGACAAGGTCACTCAAGCAGTTCTGCCACCTCTTCACTGTTCTTCAGCTTTTAACCTTTTCCTCCCAACAACAAAAAACTTCTGTTTTCTCCAAAGCCAGTTTGATTCTGACATCCACATGAAATAGAAACCTTCCCAAACTTCCTGTGAGCTGAAAGACCTCCTGGATCTCAGCTGCTGAGTCACACACAAAAATCGCAGACCTGGAGCGGCAATCACAGCATCCCACCTCGAGTGCTGGCGGGTCATCCACTCTCTCTTTGTAGGCAGTGTTGGGAAGTCCTGCAAGGCCCAGGCAGTTTGGGTGACTCATGCTCAAAGACCTCAGCTGTCTACAAACGGAGTCCAGGCCAAGTGAGTCAGAAATAAGAATCCGTTCTGCACGCATGGCCAGCTCTGGCAGCATGCCTCAAGCCTCTGGCCTTCTGAACCCATCACAGGAGTCTACCTTGAAGCTGCTTTGCTCAAAAATCCACCTGTGTGCTGGAGCAGCACCACAATGCCTCCCGGAGGCACAGATTGTGTCCATAACAGTAAATGAAGCATTTGCTGTCCATAATAGTAAATGAAGCCAGCCAGTGCTGCAGGAGCACAAGTGTTTGCACTGACAGACTGTTGCAGACATTCATGGCATGCTTTTAACTCTAACTGGGACTTCCCCAAACATCCTCCTCAGGAAAATACAACAGCCAGTACAAGGTAAGTACAGCTCCTGAAAGGTTCAGTTAGGGGAACAATAACACTCTCTTCAGAATAATGTAATAAATAATCCGAGTTTGCCTTAATGCCAGAAAAGGCTCCTGGATCTGTTTAATTTACAAGACAGTCATGGCAAGCTGGATCCTCAGACCTTGTCCTCGATTTGTTGAGGGCTCACTGAACTCATGATGCTTCAAAAAAATATTCAGGCCATTGACATTAATGCTTTCTGCTGAAAATTGGGTTTGTCAGATATCCTTGCATTGCTAATACCAGATCAGTCACTCTGATTCAGAAAAAATTAGTCTCATTTTTAAACGGGAAAACTGAAATTTATCTCACTTCTAAATATGAAATTTATCTTAATTTTGACTGAAGGAATCACTGATAGTGATGTAGTTCAGTCTCTAGAGTTCACTCAAACCTTGGTCTTGTCTAAGACAGTCAGTAAAAGTGTCAGTCAACAGACAAATGTTCACCAGGAATGGAAACAAATTACTGAATCATTTAGGATTGCTTATTAAAGCCATAATTTTCTATCACAATTGAACCTAGCTAAACTGAAACTAGTACCTAAGACTAGTCTATCTTGTTTTAATTTACTCCAATCATTTCAAGCATCAGCTTAAAACTGTTTTATCTTAACTCTCTTTTTCCACACACTGGAATTTTCGTCTAACTTTGACCATAGCAGTAAATCATCTCAATGTCTACTTATTCTGATGCTTATTCAGGTTTCGTTCTATATCAATTAGTTCAGTCTTCAAGGATGTTGGTCTGAGACTAAGTTCAGCTTTTGAAAGGTCAATGAACAGCCACTCTACAAGTTATTTATAAGGAATATTCACAGGAAATTAATTGCATAAAGGCATGCACTTTTAGTAAATAATCTATTTTATACTGCTTTAAGAAATGCATGATTGACATGAATATGTCTCTTGGCATATTAATCTGTTTTATAAATAGTGGAAATCACAATTACTGGAGGTAAAATGGCCATAATACAGATGGAGAAAATATGCTAAATAGAAAACTACTGTCTGTGAGTGAAATTTAATTATTCTCTAGAAGTCTCAATCCTGACATTGTAGAAATCATGCAATCCCTTCTGAATACAACTAAAAATTGTAAATTCATTACTTTTCCCTTCTAATGGTAAAATTATTTTTATCCAACGCTTAAGTTTAGCTCCATCTTTGTGTATCAACTTCCTTAATCTTTGGTTTGTCACTGAATATTTATTAGGGAGAAAGGGAAAGCCTTTTAATTTGAAGCAGCACTGCGTGATTATCTGTCACTAACCAGCTTTCCCACAGAATAATTCTCAGAAGGGAAAGGGTTAAGAAGTCTTTGAAAGTACTTGTCAGCATGCAGAAGGAAGGGTGAGAAAGCTGATGTGATACAGCAACTGTGAGAGAATTGGGGGAAGAGATGATAATGGATGAGGACAGAAGGAGATTGTCAGGCCAAAGGCAAAAGAGGAAGAAAAATACCTTGTCTCGGTAGTACCACCTTCATCTGGGCATTTTACCTGCTCTTTCTTCAAGCACTAGGTAATACTTTCACTGAAAATCTTCAATAGTACAGAAAATGCACTTATCCTGTGCTGATTGTGCTACACCAGATTTAGACACAGACTGATCACAAAAAGCATTCCCCAGTTACTCTCCTCCCCTGTTACACACAGGTACCTTCCCCTAAACTCTTCTCTCCACTCACACTGAGAAGGTTGAAGGCTGGTCACACTGCTCCCCAGAAGGACCAGGTTCCTGGGAGATGGAGGTAAAGAGCTCTTCCACATGCAATCCTGAATTTGGAACCCAGTCACACGGTACATGACAGAACAGCCCCTCTCTGCTGAGCTGACCTATGGCAAACTCAGCACCATGCCCTACATGGAGCACAAGTCATGCTCTTGCTCTTCCAGAGCCAAAGCCAGGATATCCTAAAGGGAATTAGACACGCTTTCACAGGTCACTTCTAGGCAGCTTTCAGATGCATTCATAATGAAGAGCTTGCCTAGCAAGGAACAACAGATAAATTATTGGTATTTGTGACTTCAAAGGTAACACCGCTCTGCTTTCTTGCAGTAGATGCTAGAGCTCACTGTGTCATTGTGGCATTCTTATGCTGTTCATAGGTGGAAATAGAGGCATACCTGATTCTAATAAGTGACATTTGTTGCTAGGGTAAGAGGTTTTCACAGGATTATATGCAAAAATAAAACATAAAATAGGAGCCTTAGCTCCTTGACTTAATCCTTTCCTGACGGGTTGAGATTTCTTTTTTGTTATTGTGTGAGCTCAGCAGATTCAGCCTAAGCACTGCTCATCAGCTTTCTATTTCTGCTGTCACTGGGTAAGCATATGTCACAATTCACTGAACACCTCAAAGTCATTTACCAGCCCCTTCTTAAATCAGTTCTGTAACAGGATTTTCACAGGTGATGCAAACTACACTCTCAAGGAAAAGGAGATTCCTAACTAAATAAAACCTAGTTTAACTTTCTAAATGTGCTCACCTCCGCATTTGGTGTACACAAACGCCTGATAAATGGAGCTTCATTTCCAAAAGTCCTTGCATCAACACACATTTCTAGCCCATGGAATTTGGAGTAAAACAAAACAAATGGGCTGTACTGCAATTACCAAAATTACCGTAATTGCAAAAACTGGGTGCCCCCACAACCTTTCCCAGTCCCTCCCACTGTCCCCAAGTCCTCTCCCTGTCCCTCCCAGTTCCCCCTCATGTCCCCATAACCCCTACCAGTTATTCCCAGTCCATCCCAGTGCCCCCCATAGTGATAATTATGGTAATAGCAGTAATTACGGAAATATCAGTAATTGTGGTAATACGGGTAATTACGGTAATGCGGTAATTACGGTAATACGGGCAATTACGGTAATTTTAGTTAAAAAAACAAAAACAGGATTTTCCTACACCCCTCCCCCCCAGGGATTTTTTGGGGATTTTTGGGGGTGGGGGAGGGGCACCAAGCGCTGTTTTCCCGCACCCCTCCCCCACCCCTCCATCTGAATCCCCAAAATTTTCAGGGAGAAAACAAAGCCCAAAAAAACACAACAAAAAAATTGATCTCAGCTTGGCCC
>PYHW01010375.1:7556907-7571122 GCA_013186435.1 Turdus rufiventris | reverse complement strand
GACTTTTCACCGTTTTTCACCGCTTTTCGGTGGCTTTTCACCGCAATTTTTTGACGCTTTTTTGCCGTGATTTTTCGCCACCATTTTTCGGCAGCTTTTCCCACTATTTTTCGACGCTTTTCGGCAGCTTTTTGCCGCAATTTTTCACCTCTTTTTCGTCGTGATTTTTCAACGCTTTTTTGCTGCTTTTTGCCGCGATTTTGCGCCGTTTTTCAGCGGCTTTTTGCTGTGAATTTTCGACACTTTTTCGCCGCGATTTTCGGCGGCTTTTCGCCGCAATTTTTCGACGCTTTTTTGCCGTGATTTTTCACCGTTTTTCAGCAGCTTTTTGCAGCTATTTTTTGCCACTTTTTCACCATGATTTTTCACCACTTCTCGGTGCTTTCCTGTGGCCACGCCGCTTCCCCCCACTTCTCTCTACTAGGCAGCTGCGGCGGTTCCCAATTTCACCCGCCCCACGGCTCCCGCGGCTCCCGCGGTTCCCGACTCCCCCCTGCATGACCACAGCTCCCGCGGGTCCTGGCTCATTTGCAGACCGCACTTCCGGGTTCGCAAATTTCTGAACTTTGTAGATCAGATAAGGCGCACCGGACTATAAGGCGCACTTCCGGATTTGAGGGAAAATTTTAGTCAAAAGGGTGCACCTTATAGTCGTGAAATTACTGTACATGCTGGCAACTTCATGTTATTAAGCTGCCTAAAGGTCCTGCTCTGGGCCATGACCAAGGGTATCCATGTTTTGCTCCTTGTGTAATTATTCACACATGATAGTCCCAGAACCATAAAGTTGAAAGAAAAAGGAGCTCTCTGTTACTTCTGTAGGAGGAAACTGTTTCACCCCAGAAGGCATCATCTATGGGAATTGCAGAATTGCCTTAGGGATCACTCTGAAGTTTACAGAGCACTTTCATAGACTGACATTCATGTGCCACCCTGGGGTGGCAGACACTGCCTTCCCCCTGCTTGCAGTCACTGTGGATGTTGCCAGGACATTGGGTCTGAGCCAAAATTCTTGGCCCTGAGCATCTTGTTTCTTGTCAGGAGCATCACCGAATGAGACACAACTAACTCTGAGGCTGCCTCCTCTGTAGCCAGGCAGGAAATACTGAACTGAGCTGGTGACCAAAAAGGTAAAATCCAGTGAAAGGGGTCAATGCAGCATGGAAATAAACTTCCTCAGGCTGAGCAAGGGGCTCAGCCTTACAGCTGCTGAAAGACAGATGTCAGGACTGGTATTTAGGCAGCAGTTCTCCAAAAGGAGTGATGAGTTTGTGGGCTTGCAAGGTGAACCCTTCTTCAGTTGAAATCACTGAAACAGGAGCTTTCTCTAAAGGCAAGAAAGATCATAATCATCCATGTCCATCTCAATTTTAACAGCTAAGCAGATTTAGAAAAATATATAAACCCCAATTCCTAAAATGCCATATGACCATAAATGAAAGAACTTTCTGTCAGAGCTTCACAACCCATGAAGTGGAACATTTGGGCAAGATGGCAACAGTTTCTGGCACAAAGTATGGTCTGGCCATAGCCTGAGAATAAGGGCAGGTATGGATCAGGAAAGAGAGGATAGAAGTTGATTTAACAACTTGATTTGACATAACCCTTCTCCTGACTGCTCCTTTGGCAACCAGGATTAATTCAGGAATTTAGGAAGAGTTGTGACTTCATTCTGTTAGACATATGTGCAAACTCTAGGACAGAACATTTAAATAATTAAGAGCAAAGAATACTTTTTCAAAGATCATTTTTTATCAGTTTGTTTAATTGTTAAAAAAATATTCTCTTTTTAACATTCAAGAGGGCTTCCATAGGGGTCTGTGGTAATGAAGAAATCCTGGGAAGTAAGTAGATTACATAATTGTTTCTTTCCTAAGACAAGGTCCTGAGTGAAACACTAGCTTAAGTCTTTAATAAAATACCATCTTTATTTCCTAAAGGACCTGTAACTGAACTTAGCCCAGTTACTGATGCTGAAGCTATAACAGACTGCTGTACAAACTTTGATGCATTTTATGTTTAAGTTTTCTTTAATTTCAAAATGCCTATGTCATCTTTGCACACAAACAGGATAAATATATGGTAAATACATAGAAGAAACTACTCAATTCAAATTTTTAAGGGAATAATGTATCTGATATTAGTACATAGGCTTGATTTTGTTGTGTGGATGGATAAAGTGCAAAACCATAGATATTCTCTGGTTTTCTAACATAGTTTTTTCTTTGATGCTGCTACAAAGTCCTAATGTTGCTGACTTCAGTACTATAGCAATTACTCATATCATCTTACCAATAAACACTGAGTAAGCTTGGTCCTGAAATGTACTCCTCAAAGACATGAAGCACACGATACAATCAGTTGCACATGATCAAGCGGGTGTTTAGTATGAACTTCAATGGCAGCTTCCATCTCTAGATGCAAGAAGTCTTTGATCTATGTATCAAAGCACAATGGTAATGAGTGTGCTCACTGAACTACACCTTGGTACTTCAGGTACTGAATATTGAAGCRATTAAACAGAACTTCAGCAATACCACTAATTAGCAAATTGCTGTCTCAGAGCCTCAGCATTTAACTCTATTTTATATTTGTTTGAGAGCATCACCAACTGTGCTCTTGTGCACCTTAAGTTCTACTCATGGTACATCCCGACACACTCCTGTTTGATGTACTGCTTAGACATGTGGCTTGAAAATGAAACAATCCCCTGTTGCACCATAACTAACAGGAGTAAGGACCACTGATAAGTCTATGGGTGCTTAACAATGCTGATAAAGCTGGTCAGAAGTGTCTTTTCATGGCTCCCAGTTCCACTGCTTCACCACATCTGTATGGTTTATCAGAGCTGCATGCCTGTCAGAGATGTTGCAAAAGGCTCTAGAGAGCAAACAAATTAGGGAAAAAACATGAGATATAACTGTCACTGGTTTTGAAAATAAAATCTCTATTATTATTTCATTATAATTCTGTCCCTCATTCCAGTGGAAAGTTAATTTTACACCTTACAAACAAGCTTACTTATGTAAGAGATGATTTGGCAAAGTACTGCTCAATTCTGCAGAGACATTGATGATTTGCCTGAAAAGAAACATTGTTGTTTTCTCAATAAGGCTTGTTTAGAGGGATATAAATATAAAATTATTATTGGTAAGACTTATACGTGTAAGCACTAAGAATTGGTTTTACTTGCAAAAGCAATCAAACTGGTGTAGCATTCTTGACTTTAAGCTTGACTTTTAGCTGTCTTTTGTCCTTCATATGCGTGTTCTTCACTTACCCAATTTGATGCTAGACTAATTTGCCATTCTGCAATTGCATTCCAAAAATAAAGAGGATTCCTTTGGTATTAAAATTTTTCATTTCCTTAATATTTGTCTTTGCTTCTTCAATATTGTCTCATTGTTTTTTAAGGTCAGAATGATTGTTCTGATGCAAACAGAACAATCTTTCTGTTACTTTTTCCAGCCTAATGTCATAAGCATTAAGAAGTTGCACTTTCATCAGAAACTGTTAGTGTGCCTCTACCACTGTTTCTGCATATCTAAAATGTTACTCTGGACTTCCTTAGCTTTTCTGCCTGAAGCTGGACTGATACCATCACTGAAAAGTCCCAGAGTGTTAACAATGTTAAGGCAGCAGTATGTCAAATGTGAGCCTCAGGATCTTTAACATGAAAAAAAGTATAGGAAAAATTTCCCACATACTGCTCTATGAACCTAGCTTGCTCTTTTCAGTTTGTGCTGATAAAGGATATTTCTGTAAGAAGAAGGGTATGCTGTAACTAGTGAAGATTTGTAGCTACAGTGCTGTTTTCTAGATTTCAAAGGATTTGAAATAAGAGGGTTTCTGCCTCCCACATTTGAAATCTGTGAAATTGGCTGAGGTGTAGAAATCAGCAAAATAACAATTTGTTACTGAATAGATAACAGGTGTCAGCTATTTCCAACAAGGAGAAAAAGAATTGCCTCTAATGTAAAACCTTAGTCCTGAAACAGAGCAAGAATGAAAGGGTTTTGGACTGTTTCCTGCCATTTCCAAACACAGAACCCTTCACACTGCATGCATTCCATATGCAGATCCTCTGCTGGAAGTCAGCCAGAGACAGTAACTTCACTAGACAAATAGCTGTCTCCATCCAAAGAATAATGGCTGCACTGCTTCTAGAAGTGTATGCATCCTGCATGTCCCAGAATGGCTTCTTAATATGATTCTTATGTGTTCCTATTTCCAATACTGAAAATTAACCAGGGTATTTGGAAATAGTGCTACTAAGCAAGAAATTTTAAAGGTGACTTTGTAAAGCCTGAACCTGTTGAATTTCGATTTCAGAAAAGCAAGTGGGCAATTAACTTTCATGACAGAATTGTAGTTGAGCAAGACTAATAGTGACAGGGGGAAAAAAACCAAAACCACAAAGATGCTAACAGAAAACACTTATTCCCTGGATAAAAATTTTCTTTTGAAATTTTAAAATTACGAATCAAGGGGTCCTTTGGGTTCTTTTGAGCAATTAGTTTCTTAAGAGAGGAACTTAATAAGTATGGACAAACAAGATTAAGTACTTTAAAAGAGATTTTTTAAGGGAAAAAAGAATATAGCTTCTTGCGAGACACTTTCCACACATTCCAGGCAAATTATTTCCTTCTAGAAAGAAATCATTAAAAAAAATAAAAGTAGATGACACCTTTCTCAGGGACAGTTCAGACACCCGCACTATAAATACAGAAAAGTATACTAGTATTAAGTTCCTCGAAGAAGACAAATTCTTTCACAGAGTTTCAGCATTCTGACTGACTACAGGGCTAGGGCAGAAGTAGCATGTCACGAACACTTTATTCAGGTAAAATCTTGACCCAATTAAAATATCTTTCACTGCCTCCATTCAGACTGCAATTTCACATTGGAGTGGTTATATCTTATACTGAACTACCCAAAAGCCTTACAGTCATTTTTATTTTTAAGGATATGCTACTCATAATCAGCTCAAGGACTGCACAAAATTTCTATTTATGTAGAAATGATGATGATGTTGTTCTACAACTCGTGGGATAATACAATGCTAGTTGTGAGATAAAGAAAATTAGAAAAGTAGATATATATTTTATTCTGTAAGGATATGTCCATGTTAAGACAAATAAATAAATGAATTAAGGTGCATTTCAGACAATGGATAGTTAAACAAGAATATGATAACAAAACATTTCAATAAGGAGGATTTCTGTGTAGTCTGCTTCTCATTTCTTTGCTTTCTAGTCAGACTTGTAATGAACTAGTGGTATACCCATAAATGATATAAATAATAAATGTGCTATATATTATAAAAGAGATATTTCATTGTTTGAAGTACCTACTCCAAACAAATCTCAGCTACAAAAAAAAAAAACTGACCTTGAAATTGATTTACTGAGCTCATTTTTAAAGTTGCATTAAAAATATCTGCTTGTCATCTGGGTTGTGCAGCTCTAATAACAGCATATTTAAGTGTGGAACATCCAATATTCAAGTCCAATGAAATCACAGAATTAACTAGGTTGGAAAAGACCTTGGAGATCATTGAGTCCAACCTATGATCTGACACAACCTCATCAACTAAACCATGGCATTAAATGATTAGAAATTAAAAGATTGTGGAAAAAAATACAGAGGAAATCTCTACAAATTAGCTTAACACTTTAGCTCACAGTTTACACTCAAAATCTTGCAGTGAAACCACCAGCCCACTAAAGTATTTGAAGGAAAAGACTCCATGAACTTCATGCAACTGTAGAAGGGCTGTGAACAAACTAACAGCACAACCACTCCTAATTAGAGGTGAAATGTCAGGTTTAAAAAGTAAGAACATCTTCTCCTGCAGCTGGTGAATTGACAGAAGAACAGAAAAGCAATGTGAACAATATCTCAAGCTGTCATTTCTGATTTAGCACTAAATGTAATTACAATGGTATGTTAAAAGAATATATCTATGCCCAAAGACCTTGAGCAATCATATATTGAATAAAACTGCTTGATGAAATGTTAAGTCTGCCCCTTTGCACCACATTTAAGTTTTCTATGAATCTATTCTTTTATATTACAGAAAACCCCATAAATTTTATCCATTTATTAGATAGAATTGAGAGATATATTGAATGTAGAATATAACAGAACAGAATATTCCCTGTTACTAAGCATACCATGGGAAAATTTCTTCAATCCTCAAATTCACTGAAATTCATTATAATTTTCTTTATATCAATTCAACTATCAGAATTATTGAGAGGACCAAGTTACTCTATACATTAAGCCCAAGAAAAGATTCTTAAACCTGAAATTCTAACTGGTGAAATAAGCTGAACAGGTCCTGATTTGTCTGTCTGCTAGTTAACCAAGAAGTTAACTTTTGTCATACCAGATCATCAAGAGATCAGGTTTTACTCTTGAGAAAAAGCCTAATATAACTGAATTATGATGAAACAAACTGAAGGAATTCATGATTCTGACTTTAATGGTGTGTATCAGAAGATGCAAGTCACCTTTTTGTTTGTTTTTTTAATCCAAAAAACATGCAGGTGAGACCAGAAGTGCATTGCCACACTGTTCTTTCACTTCTGATTCAATAAGGATCTGCCAACTGGTTTGTTTACTGGAAAGGTCAAAAGCCAGAGGGGGAGTTAGAAGGGGTAACAGTGCATACCTGAATACTTAATCATTAAGATGAATGGTGATGTCAGCATTTTCACCACAGCTAAACCGAAAAACATGTTTTTGGAGTTTTTTTAAAGACTAAAAATCATCATTTCTAGTGATATTGCAACACAACCCCTCACCAGTGTGCTCATCTGAACTGGAGTCTGTGCTGTCCACAGAAGGGGCTGTGCTTCACCCTGTGCTGAGTTCCTGTTATCCTGGCATGCTACAGAATGCAGCTTCTCCTGGAGGTAGAACTATACCAAAGCATTTGGAGAAGTGATTTTGGAAGCCTCCCTCACAGAAAAACAAGACTAGTACTGGCCAAAAGCATTGGCAAATACTGGGTCATAAAATAAATGTAGCATGATATCAGTCTGGATAGAAGGAGCTGGAAATTTCCTTCATTCCACATTTGGAAAATAGCTTCAGTGGAAGACTGTTGAGAAAAGGAGATATTTTAGAAATGTTGACTCACTCTGTTTTGACATTTCATTTAATGTCAACTTTTATTTTTGTTTTGAAATGGTATTTTTCATTCCCAAATTGCCTTCTAAAGGGAAGGTTAACAAACATTTCAACTGACATCTCCAAAGATGTGGTTGTTTGAGGTTCTTTCCCCAAACAGACTTCAAATTTACTTTTTTTTCCAACCAAAGCAAGAAGTCTACTACATGATCAGGTTTAATTTAAAGGCTTAGAAAGCCAAAGCCTGTGGAGATCTTTGAATTAACACATCAGAAGATAACTACAAGAGTACAACATTTTGTTATTAAAAAAGAAAAATAAAATCCTAAAAATCCTCTCCTGTCCCTCATCTTTTCTTTCTCCCAAATCCCAGTAATTTTCCTTCTGTATCTGGGTTCCATTTTCTCGGTTCTGTTTGTAAGCAGCAAGATCTGTCTCCAAGCAGCACTTTTGCTGAACTCTCCCTCTTTTCACAGTAAATCTATTAACTCCTTCCAGCTATGTTTCCTGTGTTCTAAGGTCTTCCCTACCCTTACTGTCATTTCAGCCTGGTGGATGTCTGGACTCCAACTCTGCTGGACCCAATCCAATGCCTCAGCCTCTTCCTGAGTGACACTTTGTCCCAGTTCAGCAAGATGTTAATGGTGAACAGCGAAAATAATTAAGCGATCCAAGCATTCATACACGTTACTAATTAGTCTAGGAGAAGCAGGAAGCAGACAGTATGTTCTGAATAAGTTCTGTTAATGAAGAATGGTCTGACAGAGACAATTCTAATTGCACCATGGTATGTCTAATCTAATTATGTTAATAGTTTATTTGCACTCTAAATCATCTCTGTCAGCTCAGATATGGAAATCTAGTAGATATCACACAGTGCTAGTGAAATCTAATGAGAACATCTCTCTTCCCTGAATGCTTGCTCTATCTGAGCACAAGTGTTGCATTGCTCTGAATACTAGGCCAATAGGGAATTCCTTGATGAAAATGCTCTTTGAATATTTTCCTTGGGAAAAACCAGTTCACCACAGGAAAGTGTTTGCAGGAACTTTATTTGAGACGCTCCTCAGGTAGGTTGTTCTACGTTGTTCCTCCTTTGGGACTTGTAATTGGTTATACTTTGGAATACTCCTAAAGATTACCATTTGCCTAAGGAATATTCATCCCACACTGATTATTTTTCTTATATTCTTAACACCAACACTTAGAAAAAGCCCTCATCAGACAGGGGCTATTATTCATTGTACTTGATAGAGCAACTTCATTCAGGGACTGAAACAACACCTACTGTACATCACTTTGGGTTGGTGGAGAGAAGGTGGATGCAGTACTTGAAAGCTTCTGGAAGTCAAGTGATGCTAACACAAGAGCCTGAAAATCTATAACCTATACCAGTATTTGACTGCATGATATTTCAAACTGCTGGGCAGAAAAACCAACCCCCAACAATTTTTCAGAAAATTTGAGAGTATTTTGAGCAATAAAAATGGTCAAGGAAAAAGGAAAGGCAGTTTCTTGACAGAAAACCAGACAGTTGAACCAGACAGAGGAAGATGATCAAGTGCCATGCAACAAATGGCCATACTAATCTCAGCTACTACATGTAGATTATTACCAATTATTTAAAAAGTATGACACAAAGATGTGTTCAACTTCATTTAAGAAATATAATTTTTTAATCAGTGTAGGCAAGCAAAAAAAATAAATAAAGCAAATTCCTTCAGTACATTATAAGGGGCAGGAAGAAATAAGGCATCTCAAAGTCAAAATAAATGACAGCAATCACAGTACAGTTGCATTCTGTTCAAGTCACGTATATTCCAAGCTGCATAGCAAAAAAGTATCATGTCATACTGCAACAGCCAACACTGAAACATCCCAGAAACTTATTAGATATCTCTACAGTCAGCTAAGAAACTTCAGGTGAGAAAGATCCCAAAAGTATGTCCAGTTGTGTCAGGTGTGTGAGGAGTTCATAGCTTCATTTATCCACACACACACACACACACACACACTTGAGAGACCTTTGGGAGTCTTTAGCATATTTCAGCTGGTCTCCATGGATATCACATCCACAGTCACAGCTGTCAGTCCCTTGTGGGAGTGGTGGCCCTGGCATGCTGTACTAGGTATCTATGTGAACAATTATCATAAAGCCTCATAGCAAGCTGCAGGTCCCAGAAAGGCAAAATGTCTTTGGGATCACCAGGAAGAAAACCCTTTAAAGACCTGCCTCTCCATCAGCCATTAAGGGAAGAAGAAAGCATGTACAGAAAGTATTTCCACTTTTGAAATGAGTAGAAGGACTCTGAGACTGGGGAAATCAGTTGAGTTACCATCCTGAGGTGCCTGCAGAGAAGTTCATGTTCACAGAAAATCAGGATGATGACTATTCCTGTACAATAACAGAGCTGTAGGTGGCAATCAGAAAATCAAGCTGATTAATATTTCATCCTAGACATAAAATCTGCTTTTGAGGTATACATGGAAAATATTACCAGTGTCTTAATAACTGTAAGAAGCATTTTATGTTGGCATTGAAAAACAGAGCTTTGAATGGCATTCTTGTTGAGACACAACCTAATTTAACATTCCTTTTGCACCATTAACCCAGACTTTTCCCGTTGACTGCCTTGTCTGTAGTATAAACATCTCTCTACCAAGCAGCTGACCATTCCCATCTGTATTCCTCATACTCTCTCATAGTTGGTAGTGTCAGTTACCAGCAACCTGGGGGATCCTGCTGGAAAATTTCTGCCCGAGGGAGAATACCCAAGCAATGCTGCACAATCACCTGAAAAGTTTTTCTGGCCCCAGAAGCATCACTCACTCCCAGCTGAATAGGAAGGGCTCCCTAGTTCCTGTATTTGGGCCATGGGAGAAAATTACAGTGGAAAAGTACCTGCAACCCAAATGCTTAAAATACTCAAACTTCCATTGTTATTGCTGACCAATGTTTTGAAAATTTCCAATAATTGATTTTTTTATCTGTTTCTATGAAAGGAGCTGGATCATCATGACTTATTGTGTCAAAGACCAGGCTGTTTGAGAGGTACAGTGGAACATTTTGAGCACCAACCTCTAAATCTAATTATATGGAGTCAGACAGTAAGTTACCCTTCAAGATGAAATTCTTAATGAGCAATTTAACTTCTACCAGAAAGACAAGAAAATTCAAAAGCCAAACTATGCTGAAAGACAGGCATACAGTGACATGATAGGAAGAATACAGAAATACACTCCCTCAGGTAGTGCCTGGTAGACATATTACATTAAAAATAAAAGGGAAAAAAAAGACAGGAGGTAGAGGAAACAAAAGAGGAAACAAAAGAGGAAACAAAAGAGGAAACAAAATTATTTTCTTGTCACTGCAGACTTTGTTTATGATAGTTTTTCTTTCTCTGATCCTCAAAAACTTCAACAAATCCTTCCAAATAACTGCTGTAATTTAAGAAAACAAGAAGCTTTACATATGTTCTATATATGTACTTCCTAATTTATGTATGTATTAATATGTGCATGGTAATGGCATGAGTATAAGAAAACCTCTCTGAGTTTAGAGCCTGTTTGTCTACCTTATTTCCTTATTTCTGCACAGATATCTAAACTAGTAACTTGAGTAGATAGGATTTTTTTTTAATGGGAATTCACGAGAGGAGAAAACCCTTTGGACCTTCATTACTCTCTCATAACCAACACTCATGTGGAACTTGGTTGCACAAAAACAAATTGAATTTTGCAGATGTAGGCCTTGATTCTGAAAAAAAAAGTACAGCTTTGTTCAGATAAATAAATGGAACTGCATATGAGTTCAAAGGCAAGTGGGCCCACATATTTGCAGAACTGAAGTTTCACTTTCATCCTTAATAGTGATAGTCCAAACCTTTCTTCCACACTTGCTTCATTTGGATTTTGCCCCTCAAAAAGATGAAGAAAATATCTGAAGCTCTCTAGAAGGACTTTTTCTCTAAATATCTCAGACTGCTATAGCTGTTTTGAAAAAGAAAATCTTTTCATTTCTGAGAATCACATGGTCTTATTTGAAAATTATTTATTTCAACTGCTTTAACGTTTTTCCCATTCATACAATAGATTTCAGTGCCAATACTGCCTCCATTTAAAGTTGATTGACAGTGGATAAGACCCACATTTTGGTTACCTATAATTTCACTAATACTAGCCATTCATTTCAGCATTCCCCAATCCTTCTGTTGTTTTTATTTCAGTTTTAAATTACTCAACTTTTCCACTTCATGCTTGTAACATTTTTAGCCATTGTACTGAGAACCGTCAGAGCCTCCCTGCTGGGGCAAAGGCATTTGTAACACAAGTCCTCTACATCAAGGACAGACATTTTTCTTCATCCAAATGCTCATATTCTGGGCCCCCCATGCTAAGAAATAAAAAATGTTTGCACAGTGTTACTAAGACTAGGTCTGTAAACTTCACCAGTTTCTTCTTCTCCACATTCCACCTTAATAGCACATCTCCTTCTCTGTCATGCATTTCTCCAGAGACTACACAAGGACTCCAAGAGGTATAGCCAAGGAAATCTAATAAAAACAGGCCATTAAGAAGTTCTAGTGTCAAGTCAAGACACTCTTAGTTGCCCCCAGTAGTAACAATAAATGTTCCTATTCTATTTTTCCAAAGGATTCCCCATGGGCAACAAGACTAATTCATGTTGTATAATAGTCTTCTGTTTCTAGGAAACATGTCATGTATTGTAGGAGATGGAAGATGCACTCAATGAAAAGGAAAAACAGGTTAAGGGAGTAAAATGGTGTCCTAGATAATTGCCTTCTACCCAGATGCCTACTACAGATGCCAAGTAAATAATTTATCATAAAAATGTTTGGTTGATCATTGTCTTCCTTAGATTTTAAGGTTCATTTCTTAGAGACTTGAGATCTGGCTGTGGAAGTACTGTATGCTCAGTCTTGCAACTGAAAGTAATCATAACTAAGTTCTTGGAATATAAAATTGATCTTTAATGATAAATGCCCTGAAGAATGNAAAAAAAAAAAAAAAAAAAAAAAAAAACATGCTACAAAACCCCCTATAATTTCTGAAGAACTATATGAAATATCAGGGGTTTTTTTCAATAACAACAAGGAAAGAGCAGTATGGATTTTTTAGATTTCAAGGGGAACAATCCTAGTGAAACTCAGAACATGAAAATTCTATTTTACTCTTTAGATGTCAGAAAATAAGTTCAAGTATAATTACTTCTTGTAGGGACTTACAGAAATGGGTTTATGGGAATGAATAAGTTTCTGAAAATATGAGTTGATAATCTGAGGCTCATTGAAATCTCTGTTTTACAAACAGGCTCAATACTGAAAAAACCTCAGTCACCCAATATTTGTTGAAGAACTGGATCCCAGTGTTTTTGAAGCAAAATCACTGACCTCTACTACTTCACTTCAAGAGAACTCAGTTATCTGAAGCAATAAGAAGTTATTTTTTCCCTCTGTGGAACAGTCACCAGAAAGCAATATATTGCACTGCTTCATAAAAAAAGTGGAGTCAGAACACCACAGCACCCTAAAAGTATCACTGTAAACTGAAAAGTTCAGTTGGTCAAGAATACAAAACTGTCATTTCTTTCGTACAAAAAAATAGAGTTTTAATCTACCGGACTTTTTTTCTCCTCTGTTTCAGTCAGAAGGCGCAAACATATTTCTTTTAGGTTTACCTGAATCTAAATATTTCAGCTGTCAAACTGAAATAAGCTACTCTTTGTCTTCTTTGATATACTACCCATTTATCTATGTAATAAAGTCCCTAAAACTGGCAGAGATGTTTTCCTCCTGATGCAGTGGGTGTGGGGGGGAAGAGGGGAAGAATCAGAATGCTTATAGATAATTGAATACTTAAATACTGGCATTTTTGAGGAAAATGCACACTTATTTGTGAGAAAGATTTATTTGTTATAGAGTTGTATCATTCAGTCTATTGAAATTTTATGATTGGGTTTTATACCCAAAGGACAAATATTTCTTTGCTGGTGTTTTATTTAACCAAGTATTAATAGGAAAGTCCACTAGGTTATTAGTGTATTAATTTTTATTTAATATGACAAAGAGCAGGCTATAATTTATCTCCTCCTGAAGTTATAGGAAATATTACTTTCTCCTGTAGGCATACTGTCAGCATAAAAAATGCTTGTCACACAACAAAAATAGAGTATTTGGCAAGCACAGGAAAGATCTGATTTTGTTGGTATTTTAATTACATATGTTAGAAAAAGTCCACCTTCATCAGCTTGGACTTTTGAAGTCCATCTTATAAATAACTCCCTTGATGGAAATTACTCAGAGATCTACCTGACAGCACGAACAGCCCACACCTCAGCTGTTACACACCAGAATGGCTCGCAGCTGAGGATCAGGACTAGCAAGAAACCTGGGGAGTGTGACAGAATGTTTCTCTAACACTTTCAATCCTCAGACCCTCTAGATCCAACTCTATTTTATTACTGCAGCAAAAGAGCAGCATAAATGTGATACTTTTCCCTCTTTAACAGGAATATTTTGATTTACTGGAGGACAACTGGTAAACTACAAAGAAACACAGCATAAGAAAATGTTACATTCATTTCAATTGCAGCACAGCAGAATTCTGCAGATGGTTGTGTCTGTGTAGAAGATGTTTTCCATTCCATGTCATGTTTTAGTCTTTTCTTTAAATGCAATTTTTAAAATAAGAAAAGGCAAGAGAAGGAAAGCCTCTATTCCACAGATATTGACACTGAAGGAGTCCAGTTTCCTACGGATTTAGATGTTGCATAATTTTATATCTCAGAGGCTATTTATGCTGGACAAAAAGTAGGTTCCAAGTTTTACTCTGCAAACTTGGTCCCTAAGGGTACACACTGAGCACATCTTAGCTTTATGCTGGTATGTGACATGAGCTCATAGCATGGCTTGGATGCAGCAGAGATTGCAGACACAGTCATGCATCACTGCTCTTGGCACTGTGCACCCTTTCCTTTCCCTTCCTTTCCCTTCCTTTCCCTTCCTTTCCCTTCCTTTCCCTTCCTTTCCCTTCCTTTCCCTTCCCTTCCCTTCCCTTC
>PYHW01010375.1:7479323-7556857 GCA_013186435.1 Turdus rufiventris | reverse complement strand
CTTCCCTTCCCTTCCCTTCCCTTCCCTTCCCTTCCCTTCCCTTCCCTCCCAGAATTGCCTGGAATCCTGTGACCTGAGCACTCATAGTATAACAGATCCCTCAACCGAGCCACTTCTACAGAGGTCCTCCTCCACTGGCTACACATTTTCACAAAGATTTGAGAGTTTAATTATCTTTCAGGCTATCAAACAGGCTACCTGATTGCAAAATTTGGCTGCAATATTTAAATAAGACAGCTGTTGGAGGATAGAAAGCTGGAGGAAAGGGAAAGGTGCTGGTTACACTCCCAGATGTTAAAAGTTCACTTAAAAGAAAAAAGACAAAGCGAACAAAGAATTCCAACTAAGTTCCACACATAATACATTGCATAAAAGCTGCAGTGTGTAAACTAAAGCAGTAAAATACATTTTGCTATATATTATCAGATAACATGTAGAAAATGGATTATTCACTACAAACTCCAGTGATTAATGTGTTTTCAAATTCATATTGCTTTTTCTTGTAGCTGTAAAAAGATTACTTTGTTTAAATGCATGAATTGTAGCTTCACAGAGATTACTAAAAAATTTTAACCACATCTTCAACATTAGAACACTCAAAATTTCCCCTCAGAGTGGCCCTGTGCTGAACCCAAGTTGGCCTAAACCAATAGAGAACACTATTTGCATGTTCCTAAGAGATATGGTGAGTGATAAAATTCCTACATTTGTTTACAGACACAGGCATGGAAAAACTTTATTTAAACTACTGGTCATTAGGGCTTTGTTTTCCCTTTAACACATAATAGTATTACAATATACAGTAATTTCACGACTATAAGGCGCACCATTTTGACTAAATTTTTCCCCCAAACCCGGAAGTGCGCTTTATAGTCTGGTGCACCTTATCTGATGTACAAATTTTGGAAATTTGTGAACCCAGAAGTGCGAGCTGTGAGCTGAGCCAGGACCCACGGGAGCTGTGGCTGTGCGGGGGGAGTTGGGAACGGCGGGAGCTGCAGCCGCTGGCCAGGGAGAAGCAGGGGGAAGCAGCGCGACCGTGGGGAAGCGCCAAGAGGCGCCATGGGAAAGCGCCTACAAGCGGCAAGAAAGCGCCGCGGAAAAGTGCCAAAAATCAGTGAAAAAGTGCCACGGAAAAGCACCAAAAAGGGGCAAAAAAGCACTGCGGAAAAGCAGCGAGAAAGCGCCACAGGAAAGCACCAAAAAGCAGCAAAAAAGCACCACCGGAAAGCACCGAGAAGCAGCGAAAAAGTGCCGCGGGAAAGCGCTGAGAAGCGGCGCTGCCTCCAGCCAAGGGGAAGCTAGGATGCAGCACGGCCGCGCAGTGGGAGCCGGGAGCCGTGAGCCGTGCCAGCCGGCACCAGAGGTGGGCGGGAGTGCCGGGGCCCGCTGCACAGGGAGGGTGCCTGGGGCTGCGTTTAAAGGCTACACCAATCTTTGAAAAATGTTTGCAAATTGAGCACCTGCCAGTAATTCATTACTTTGTTGTGCGCCACGCAGCTCCTTGCTGCAAAAAAAGAGTGTGCCTTATAGTCCGGTGCGCCTTATATGATCAACAAAGTTGCGAAAGTTGCCGACTCCCGGGGGGTGCACCTTATAGTCCGATACGCCTCATGGTCGTGAAATTACTGTATATTCTTATTATAGGGTACTACAGTGTATAGATGGACCACGGCACAGACACTGAGACTTTCAGATGCTATTGGAGCACTATGATACTGAATACCTCTGTGTAAAAGTATAGATCTTCTAGTGTCCTTTAGACTTTATTGAAGATACTGCCCCAAATCACTGTCACAAAAAATAAATATTCCCTCTGAAGCATTTATATGTGTCCACAAAAGATACACCAGGACTTCTGCGAGTGGTCATTGTCAGCTGCTGGTTTACATGTTATAAGATGTTCCTCTGTCTGTCAGAGAAAGTACTTTTTATTTTAGGTAATCCCAATTTAAATTTTTCAATCTAAGCAATATTTGCCTCTTTTTCCTCGATCCTGGATACTAAAAACGCACTGTCTGCCTAAGAATAGCTTCTGCCTCTTCTTTTCCAAAGTGTTTTAGTGTTTTTTGTGCACTATGGCAAACATCTCCTGAAACTTGCATGTCTATGCTCAGGTGTCTTTTCCAACAAGCCCTCAACTCCTCAGCTTTTCTCCTCTCAAAAATAACTAAAGGAAAAGAAATCTTTTTCCCCAATCCCCACTCCCCTCAGTAGAAATGTAACTAATACAAGGCAAAAAAGTCTTTTCCACTTTCCAAAGCTGGATAAAACCAGACTCAACTGATAATTACCTCCTCTCTGAGCTGTCACTGATCAAAGCTGTACTTTTGCTCAAAAAAACTTCTTTCAGAAAATACTGATCCCAGTCTGGTTCCAATCAGGCTGTTAAATAAATAAAAGATATTTAAATCAGGCTGCTATCTAAACTGTACTAAATATCTTTTCCTGTATGAAGAATCTCATAAGAATGAAGCTGGGGCCTATACTCTGGTTTCAGAAAGGTTTCTCAATTAGTAGTTAATTGAAATTGCTCAGTGCTTGATCATCTCCTACTATTTTCATGAAACTTGCTAAAATAAGACAGCTTGAGAACTGTCTGGTGAAACTTTCCCAAAAAGCTTATATAAGATTACTGCCATAAACTATTTATAAGGCTGCATCTTAAAGCCATTCAAAAACTAAAGCCACAACAAGAGCTCTTGGGATAGATTTATTGTTAAAATACACCTTAATCAGACTTTGCAAGTTAGCTGAAATCCAAATACTTCCTGGTATCTTGTTCAGTTTTATAGAAACCTACCAAAAGCTTAGAAAATTGGGTGACTTTCCACTGACAGATTGCTTGGTGTCATGTCAGGTACAGAAATCTGAAAATGCTTACACATAGCCAAGATTCTCCACCTCATTCTCTTTAGACAAGAGCTCCACATTTCTACTTTTCTCTTAAAACTGAAGTAGCATCAGTGTTTAAAATCTCAGTTTCCATGAAGTGGAATTAAACTGTGACCCTCATTTGATATATCAATGCCCAAAGCAGGGTATCAGCCTTGTGTTTACATTTCCAGCCTCCCCCCAGTTCCTGCAGCAGACTGACCCTTGAAAAATATTGTTTTTCAGAAAGTTCTTTCAGGCAAGGCCCCTTTGGCACTCACTTTTAGAAACAGATACAAAAAATAAACTTACTAATCCCACATATTTTCTCTCACCTTGACTGTGCCTTTCCCTCTTGCTTCTTTCCTGTGCTCATGAGTTGGTGGTGACACTGCATTTCAGCCTCCTTTACAGCCCCAAAAATTACAGGGTTTTTTCATCTTCACAATGACAAGTTTAACAGAAAACAGCTACAAATCATGATTTCTCATCTGGAACCATGTTTGAATCCCTCTGGTGCAGTTGTTGGCCTTGTGGTTGAATACTGCCACAGCTCCTCACTGAGTTAATTAATCTTATTCAAAAGTTTTGCAAAGCACTGGAAGTTTATTTGTAGGACTAGGAACATAAGTGCCTTTCCAAGCTCACAACCAGCCGCAAAGCAGTCCCTTGCTCTTTGTCACTGAGGAACATGAGGCTGATTCCCAGGACCTTAAGATGCATCATAAAATCACAGAATCCTAGAATTTTTGTGTTGGAAAAGACTTTTCACTCACCACTGCCACATCCACCATGAAATTATGTCCCCAAGCACTACATCTACCTGCAACAATGGGGATTTCACCACTTCCCTGAGCAGCTCATTCCAAAGCTCAACAACCCTTCCAGTGAATACTTTTGTCCTTATATCCAACCTAAACTTACCCTGGTGCTTGAGGCAATGTCCTCTCACCCTATCACTTGTTACCTGGGAGAAGAGACCAACTCTGTTAGCGTAGAAACACATAATCACAGGATGATTATATGCAGGTGCTTTTATAAAAGAGCTCTGGGAATCAAGGGTACAAACCTAAATCTGACTCTGACATGGATTCAGGAGGGACGTGTTTTTATACCCTTTTTGTTATGTAACTACATCGTAATTATTAAACCCATATTGTTCTATTGTATGCATTGGTCTTATCCAAGCATGGATCCTTGAGATTTTCATCAGGTCCCCAAAATACCCTTTCTCATGATTCTTGTTACGATTACATCGATTACATAGTTTCTCATGATTCTTATTATGATTAAACAATAATATATTTAATTTACCAAACAATTATTACATTTAACAATCATAATATTTATCATATGATGATTATGCAGGTGCCATTTCGCACGATCTACTAAAGACAAAGCTCAACATTTGTTCCCAGGGCCTAGGTCCCTTCCCCAGGCCTACCAGACCCAACCTTTCTTTCTACCCACTGAATCTGTTGTATACAATTCCCATGATTTTAGAAACATTTTTAACCCTATGCTATCAACTTCACCTGGCTACAACATCACTTGAGTAGTTGTAGAGACCAATTGAGTTCCCCTGAGCCTCCCTTTCTCCAGGCTAAACCACCCCAGCACCCAGATCCTCATCCCCAAGCCTGTAGCATTGCATGGGGTTCTGGACTATTTTGAAAGAGCCCTGACAATTATCTGAAGACACTGGAACAGGATTTTCTTTTGTTTCTTTTCACTGATTTAGAAGTTGATTTCTTGCGGCTCTGCAAAAAAATCCTTGGCATGAAATTATGCAAAATAATCACTTAGTTACCTAGACCTGGTTTCATCCCAAAATCTGAAGTATAAAAACTGAATTAATGTAACTGCAACGTCTCTGCCAGGAACATAATGGAAGGAATGGGTTCAAATTTGAAAGGGTTGCTAATGAGACATTGATTAAAAACCTCATCCATAATACTGGAAAAACTCACCTAAACATTATGATGGTCAAGGAGCTCATCTAACATGAATCAGCTGGCTTAACAAACCACATTACATTAAAAAGAGAAAAGAAAAACACCAAAATGGTAGGTAGCCAGGAAATTCATCCACTGTGCATAGAGAAACACATTATGTCATACCAAAATTATAACAATTTTACAGTCCTGTCTTGGGGATGCAATTGCTAAGGGAAGTTCACTGCTTTCCTTCCATGCAGAAATGGCTTCTGCACTCCAGAGTGGCAAACCAGAGCTGTCCTGCCTGCCTGGCTCACCGTCCCCTCTCAGCTGGGCTAGTAACTCCTATTAGGTATCACTTGCCACTGAATGCTCTGGGTAACCTCTTCAGCTTTACTCATTTTAGTTTTTAGCAAAAGCACATGAAACATTGACAACTACCACAGTATCCTCACTTAACCTGCATGCCATTAACATGTCTTTCTATTTCTTGGCTGACAATAAGCCCTTAAGCAGCTTTTCTTGCTTTAAACATTTTAATTAAACATACTTATGCACATCCTCCAAACAATACTTCATTTTTCAGACTGCTCTTTCTGTATTGCACAGTTGGATGGTGTACAGGTTAGGACAACCTCTTCTTTCAATCAGGAACAGTTTCAATCAGAAACGACTGTGCCCAGCTTCATTTTCTTTGTTACTGCTCCCTGGCAGGAAAGACATTTCTCATTTGGTAACTCGGTTCTTCCCTGGACTGCAGAGGAACTGGCTTCACTTTAACTTAAAGCCTTCATTACCAATCTTTCACACCAAATATGTGCACAGACATAAAAGTATTCAGCAAGTTGTCTGAATATTACTTTAAAGAGCATTTTAGTCTGGTGCAATTTCCCCACCTGAGGATATAATTATTCAGTAGCTGATAGGTCAGCAAGTCCTTTAATCAGTGCATGTCATTTCAGAAGATGTACCAGCTGGTGCAATTTTCACAACACATGAAATATAAAAATGAATAAATGAGATTATGGCAAAGAAGAAGAGAGCAGACATTAAGCGATGAAAAAAAAAAAAAAAAAACCCACAATGAAAGAAACTGAAGGGTCATAGGCCTTTCTTCCAGTACTCAGTATTTTAAAAAAAGGATAAAAAAATGACAGCATTTGTAATAGGATTAGCTCTGAATGCAAGTAAAACACAGGAATGACAACTCTGAAGAAGAAGGAATTATTTTTAAGTGAAACATCTGTGATGAATAAACTGAAGGTTTTGTTCTTAATGAAGGCCAGACTGCTACAGGTACAGGAAATGATAAATGAAATTCATGCAACAAGAAAAAAAAATCTCTAATTTCACAAAAATTATATCAGAACCCAGAGTCACAAGAAGACAGGGAGACAGGAAAATAGAGATTGTGTGTAGAGGAGAGCACTTCTCAAGTCTCACTGCATGTGTTAGGTCACAACAGACTGCAAATGGTAAGATCTGCACAAACCCCTGGAGGAAAGGCTCCTTCCCTTCCACTTGTAGTAGTCAGTTAATTCTCTGGGAGAAAAAAAAAAAAAAAAGCTGTCCTGGTTTCAGATGGCAATAGCTGAGGCAAATAGGACAGACAAAGCTGCAGCTAAGCCCTGCCCAGCCCTGTGACCTGCTCATGGCACACTGCACTGCAGGCAGATGGTGAGGCTGCAGCATCCTTTAGCATCCTTCAGCGTCCTTCACCTGGTGCTGGCTGCATGTTCAGCTGCTGTCCTGCCAGCAGAAGGAGATGACATCCACATGCAGATGAAGGCACAGCTCCAGGCTCATGCACCCATGGACAGCCCAGCTCCAGAGGGATGCCAGGAGTTTTGGCAGCACATGCTGCCAGCCAGGCAGCCTTCTCTTCCTCTGGGGAAGGGCGGTAGCTGTCAGACAAAATGTGCTGATTTGGAAATTAATGATTCACCTGCCAAGCCAATAACTCAGCTGTGCTCTCCTCTGTCAATGCTCTCCAGAGGAGCACAGAAGGGACAGTGGCTTTGTCAGCATTATGGCAAGGGAAGCTTCTTACTTGACTAAAGAATTTCTTCCACCGTCTTCAAAAATGCAGGTGATGCATTTCTAAGCTAAGGTGATGAGTTAGGCGTTACTGTAGGAAGAACAGAGCTCCTGTATAAGGTATAGACATAATCTTAGGTGAAGCTCTGCACTTTCAAGGTGCTTTCACTTTTTTGAACACTTGCTTTGTTGTTTCCTCAGATCGCACTACTGCAGAAAGAAAATTGCTTTTCTTTTTGAAAAGTTAATGTTGAATCAATAACTAGCTTCTGCTGGCAGTGTCTCTTACTAGATATTGTGCTGAATAGACTGTGAGCAGCAGGTAACACAGTTTCTCATAAAAGCAACTTAAGTAACAAGAATGTTCAAAATCAGGTAATTTCTGTATTTATCATTAATCCACTTTTATCTGGGAAATAGAAAATACATTTTAAAAGGAACTCAGAGAATTAGAGGGGATTTTTTTTCCTTGACTTAAGATAAAGTGTTTAGCTAAAATACTTTTATTCATGGACACAGCAAAATATGTGAGGTATGGATAAATCAATAATATAGAATAAAATCTAAGAAAGGAAAGAAGGGACATCTCATGGAAGAGATGGAATGACAGAAGAGAGGGCACCTGGAGACACCACACCACAGCCACAGTACCACCAGCAGGACAGAACTAGTTCAAAAAAACATGAAAAACAAAGTTCATGGGACTTCAGTCTTCAGCCTGTCATTAGTAGACAAAGGAAGACACTTTCCACGAAATATATTTCAATCACAAAGAGCAGTACTCCTTACAAGCATAAGGCATGGGTTTGGTTTTTTTTAAAGATGAAAAATCTATTGTCAAAACTGAGGTGCCACATGGAGAAGCAAAATCTTCTTCAGAATATTAGTCGCTGCCCATATAAAATAGAAACTTAAAAGATGGCATCCTAATCAGTGTCAGTTGCTTCTGCAGAGCCATCAGGCTGGTACTCTCCTTGAGCAACACACTGACTTTCTAAATAAGTCATGACCCTTCTCTACTCTGCCTGATAATGTGAAGTGCTGTACTATGTGGCAGAATAGGCAATGCTGTATGCCTCATAGAAAGGTGTCTTTCTTATAATAATGTGCATCTTAAAGTGGGATTTCTCCTCTTTTAAATGAGAAAACCTAGCAGGAGAGTGTAAAAAACATTTAATACCCAGCCTCATCACCATCTGGTCAGATTTGATTATTATACAGTTGAGTAATCTCCTGCTAGCTGCACCACAGGGGAATTTCTTAAAAGGCTGCCATTTACCATTTATAACTGTAGCAGGGAGTAAGTGGAATATATGACTAGCATTTAGTGCCAAAAGAAGGGGCTTGCTTTGGTTTAGAGACACTGATTATTTCCCATGTAAACCAACAGATTTGTGTAGATAAAATAATTTACATGAAGAAAAACAGCAGGTTTGCAACGTGCCATTAAGGCTCATGAACCAAGCAGAACATTTACACCTGCACTATTAATTGATCACAAGAGCTCCCAATGCCAATACATGTGAAAAATGGTTCCTTTTCAGAGAACAGATGCTTCATTGTTAATAGAAGTTTCACAAATAAAAAGCAAAAATTGTGGAAGACTGCCTGTTCAGCCCCATATACTCACAATGAGTATTAGAAAATCTTAATTAAGCTCCATACCATCAACATCAAAACTGAGTTATTGTAGGAAGCAGAAGTTGCAAAGCACAAAAACAGGATGATGTTTGATCACTAAAGTAAGAATATTGTGAGTAATCATTTGGGGAAAAAAACATCCATCGATTATTTCTTTCACACATGGATAAATAAGAAAAAGAACAACTGTGAATGTCATGCATCTGGAATGAAACAGCCATTGGCTACATTACAGACCAAAAATGAGAAGCAAAACACAATGTGCTTGTCACAAACACAGAAAATCTGAGTGAACTGTGATGCTACTATCACAGCATAATATTAAACAGATATTATCTCCCCTATAGAACTATTTATACCTTTATCTTAAATGAAGCACAATTCATTTGGTATTGCTTGTCTTGCTCTGATAATTTTAAGAGATTCTGAGCTCTGTATTTTCAAGTTTAAAAAGTTTTAAAATACATTTTGTTGTCACTTGGTGTCACACCTGTCTGTAATCGTTGTTCTTTTCCTGCTCTGGGAGAACAGCCTGGGCTAAAGACACCATTTAAGTAATCTTCTTGCTCCCTCTCACTTCTACAATCGTCTTAGCTAGAAATATTTTTGTGATTATTGGTTATGGTTGCACAAAGACCTTGCTTTTACCTGCCAAGTTAATAATTTAATTGTTTCTCGAATGGCCAAAGCCATGCTAATCAAATGAAATCCTAATAGTTTATAACAAATCAAAGCCACCTATATCACAAGTTCACATTGAATAATTCTCTTCATAGTTTCACAGTATTCTGAAAGCCCCAGGACCAGATGCAACTGCAAACAATATAGTAGAAACTGAATTACTCATTTTCTCTACAGTTCCCTTCCTAAAACATCTAAAACACCAAAAACATCTAAACACAGACACCTTAGTCAGAAAGCTAAAAGTGTTGAAAAATATTTCAGTAAATTTTTAAATAATTGTTGTCATTTCTACAAGTTATATATTTGATTGTAAGGAAATTGCTCAAACCTTCACATGGTCAGGCATATATCCAGGCCAGTTGTCATATATTAATGACATTAGCAAATTTTGGGGGCATAAACTTGTCATGGGAGTAAATTCTGGGAGACTAACAACTGCAGAGTAGCTGGACAAAACAGTCCTCCCTAAATTCCATTTGCAAAGGTAGGAGAAATTATACAATTAGGAATGGTCACAACAACATTCACATTTTTCCAGATTAATATCAATTCATGTGTAGTATGGTGAAGTGTTTTGGTTTTTTTCTCATCTCATGCCAGTGTTCTACATGCCAGTCCTGAAAAGAGCAAATTCTGTAATTAATGTCAACATAATTCTCTGATTCTGGAACAGTTTCAGGGCTACAGACATCTGAAGAAGTAAGCAATGTTAAGTACTATCTCCTTTCTTTCTGTCTTTTGTAATGGGAAAGAAAAAAATCTCAAATGCCAAAATACTTGGAATACTTATCATTGTATCAACTCCTAAACCCATCCAAGTCTTAGTTGTTTTTGCTTTTTCCTCTGGAGACGGCAGTAATGGCTTTTCCTGTAAGAACAAGAGTATTCTGCAGCACTAGAGTCTGGAAATACCATTTTCATTATCCTATCTCCCATAATGCCCAGTATCAGAGGTCAAGAATATGAGACACATAACAACAGCACTGAGGTGTCCCCACAGCTTTCATGCTCTGTGACTCAGGGAATCGCACCAGGCATCTCTTTGTGTTTAATAGCACCTGGAAAATTACTGTTTGTGTCTGTTGGTCTCTGCCTCTTAACCTGCCTGAATTTTCCTCATCCACACCTCTCTAAAAGGGATTAAGGAAAGAGTTCTTTGAAAAAGCCCTTCTTTTCTTCTTTTGTTCTTACCCAGCTGCTTGCTAAGTTTGTTTGTTGTCTCTTTGGCAACTGTATTATGGAGTCAGAGTAAATAGCTTCTCCTCACTCAGATTTTGATGTAACTTGGTTACAGCACAGGGCCAACAGGTTGTTCTGTTGTACTGTTAAGGCTGGCCCTAAGGTCCTCTCAGAGTGTCAAAATTAATGGGAAGCTGAATTTTCAGTCCCTGAAAAAAATAAAGGAGATAAAACCTGGATAGGAAAGGAAAAGAAAGATTATGTACATTAGGAAAACTAGACCCTGAGTGAGCATGAAAAGCTGTTCAGCTCTCCAGATTATATCTGTACAACCTTTTTAAAAGATAGATAAAAGAACAGACCTAAAAGTGTTATCCCTGTTTAAAAAAAAGACTCTGAAAATACTGAAGGTTGACAGCAAAATTCTCAGGTTACCAGAAAAAAAAAAAAAATCACAGCAATCAATATATCTTGTCCTACAACTGTGAAAGACAAGCAAACAGCAAAATTTCTCTTGCCTCTTATCATGTGAATTTTCCCAGATAACATTCTCATCTGAAAACAATTGGAAATAGTATTTACAGCAGCTTCTCAGTCTGCATAAGATTAAGGGTTTGACAAATTATATAGTAGTAGCATATTCTGACTAAAGCATTTATGCACACATTAAATGATTTCTCAGTGCATACCTTGAGAAAATGATGGAATGTCTGAGCTACACAGTAATTTTTCACTATTTTCACTTCATTTAAAACAAATCTTCATACTAAAGGTCCTGCAAAAATCTCAACCAATGAGACATTTTCCACGATATAAAAACATGTGAAAAATACCCTCAATAGATTTATATGATGCTTGTTAGTGATAAGCATGTATTTTTTTTAATTTAAATATTCCAAGCTACTATCCAGTTGCATAAACTGGAAAAATAATAGAAAAATCATTATAAGAATTTGTCTTCACTGTGCTTTGTAATCTTTAGTGCATGAATTCTCAAGGCTTTTTGTCTCCTTGGATGCACCCAAATATTCACAAGATACCAGAAACACATACTACATTTGAAAAAAAAGCTAGGTCAGGTGGCATACATGTTAAATATAAACACGAATTTACATTTTAACCTACATTTTCTTCACTGAGCTGACACATCCCTCCTCTTCATAGTCCTTGAGGAGAATATTCAGACATGCTTCTGAGAAGACATCAAAATCCAGCAATGTCTTGAGGTTCAGGAAGAGAAATTCTCAGAATCATATTAATGAAGTTAGTAACTTGAAATCTAGTGACATTTGAAGAGGAATATACAGAGGAGAAAAGTTTCCTTGGCATGGCAGGGCTAGAAACTGCTGTAACTCGTGCGTGTATTTTAGGTTGCAGAGGTATCTGCCATACAGCAGACACTAGAGTGTTCTGTAACTGCAGAGTGGTGCAGGAACCTCACTGGAGTATATCATACTTCCGTTACCTTCCATCCCTTTTAAACCAGGCCTTTTCTGCTATTCCTTTTAACCTGACATAAGAAAGCTGCATGCTGAGAATGAAGAGAAAAAATCTTGAGTTGTTGTAGTTAAAAACTTACACGTTGGCAAGGCAAGAGCAAGGAGGATGGTGCAGCCAAAAACAGGATTGAAATCTGTCAGTCCTGCTCTACCTGGATCCATCATCTAGAGGAGAGAATCAGGGCTCTGCTAAATGAGGGGGAAAAGAGGGGAGACATCAGGCATGGCCATCTCTTCAGAATGAGAGCAGCTGTGAAGGGGACAGCCACAGCCAGTGGTTGTCAGCTGCAGTATTTTTAGGGAACATGCACATGTTTTCCAGACAAGGAGGTTTGGTACATCCACCTCTCTGTCTGCTCCCCCTGGAAATTGTGAACTGGAGAGACCAAAGTGCTCAGTGCTTTCCAGTGTCGGCATGTACAGCATGGTTTCAGAACAGACAGACAGCACTGAGAGAGCAACAGGTGACAGAATACTTATATAAGCAGGAAGAGTTCAAAACCAAAATGGCAACAGCAACAGCACTTACATGATGTGATTAAAAGCTGAGTGTTTATTGCTTGTGAAAAATCATGACAAATACAGGAAGTTAACAAAGTATTGTCCCAGTCATACTTTTATTCCATAAAAACAGTATAGGTATTTGCTAAAAAGACAATATTGTACTGATCATTAAAATTTGGCATATGTTTATATTTCACAAAATAGAGACTGCTGGCATTTTTGAGGTGTATAATTCCCACATTATCCTTAATCAATTAATTTGTTCGCAACAATAGAAAACCTTCTAACATCTCCAAGAACTTTATTTTTTAATTGAATAGTCAACATTTCTAAAATAAATATGTATGTTAGAAATATTTCTTTTTAAGTTTTTGATCAGTTTACTAGACAAAATATACTGTGCTGTTGTTAGATTTACTTTGCTTGACTTTTGAGCTACTTTAAAGAAATGTCTCTCTGTGGATTTTCAACTCATAGCAGCTCTGTACCCTAATCACATTCAGTTAAAGAGGATCAGGATTTTTCGCAATATCTCGGCTGACTGAATTTCAATGATTTGCAGCTTTTACTGTGAGCCTAACTCAGTTTCTATTACAAAATAATGGTGCCAAAATATGAATTTTAAGGATACCCACATACTTTTTTTTTTCTCCATGAATAGTCCTCTCCTTAATATCATCTACTCTTTTCACAAGTTACAACATCCATATCCAGATTCAACACATACTTTATCAACTTGCAGTGATCTGTATCTTTGTGTTTGTGCTTGTCACATTTATTTGTACTTGTAGATACTGACAGAATGTTTAGAAAATGCTTTCCCACACTATTAAAAACTTTTAAAGTTTTTCATCACTGAACACCAAAGCAAATTCAAACATCCTTCAAGACTCTTCATGAGTGATAAGTGGTACGCTTTCCCTAGGGGAAAAGCACTTAAAAAGCTAACTAAAGGAAAAGATCTGTCTTAGGGTCTGTATAATTCTTATCAAGAATTTTTACTTTATATTGAAGCTACCCAGAAAGTAGGTGAGGTGTGGACCAGCACACTTGCAAAAAGCACTTGTGAGCTTTTTGTTCTCACCCTGCCTGATTTTAACTAGAAATTACATGGTAGGATTAACATTTGTTGTAGACATAGATGTTTTCCTATTGCTAAAGAAAATAATACCAAAACTAGATCTGCGTGAATTTGAAATAATTTAGGATTTCATTCCTTCCCATTCTACTAGCTAAATCAGTTTAATATCTCAGGAAATGCAAGAATGGTTAGTAAAATAACTCCTTAGACAAATGTGTCTTTGGGTTGAATATAAAAATTCAAACTGATGGCTCCTCTTTTACTTTGGATCATTTTCAAGAACTTAATATAAATTACATTAACTTTAATATATCCACTAAACGCAAAGTATCTGAAAAACTTCCTATTTTTACAAAACTGGAAACTGATCTCTTTGAGAACTTTTACATCTCAGGCCCCACTAAGATACTGAATTTGGAAGTATAAAACAACAAAGTTAGTTTTCTTCACAGTACCTGGCGTAGGTCTGTAGAGTAGGATCCACAGCTGGTCTGTGGGTTAGAGAGGGTTAATGAATGAGGTTTGTTTTGAGACATATTCCCTGACCAAGGCTGTTGGCATGGGGTCCAAGAAGAGATGAAGGAGAAAAGAAGATAACTAAGAGAAAAAACCCTGCAGCTGTGGAAGAATATTAGAAAAGCCCTGGAAAGAAAGAGATGGAGGATTTCCGCCAGTGATCTCTACGTTGGTTTGGTGTAGAAAATGAAGAAAGTATAAACTGTGTAGAGGTTATAAAAGACATCATACTGTAATAAACAGATTTGGCCTTCTGAAGTTTGGAGTGTCAATGTGTGCCACACCCGCCTATACAGCGACAAGTCCATTCTGGATTTTTCACTAAAATCGTGATGACAACAAGGGATGGTTTAGTTCCTGCTGAAGAAGTGCCTACACAGCATCAAGGCCTTCTCCCCTTCTCACCCCACCCCACCAGCCTGAGGGCAGCTGGGAGGGGACACAGCTGGGACAGCGGTCCCAAGGTGACTAAAGGGACAGCCCAAACCACATAGCGTCATGCTCAGCAGTAAATCTGGGGGAAGAATAGAGAGGGATGTTTTGAGGTATGGCATCTGTCTTCCCAAAGTCACTGTCACACGTGAGTAAACCCTGATTTCCTGGATCTGCCTGAACACCTGCCTGCCCATGGGGAAGTGGTGAATGTATCCCTTGTTTTACCTTTCATGTGTACACAGCTTTTGCTTTACCTGGTAAACCATCTCTATCTCAACCCTCAAGTTTTCTCACTTTTACTCTTCCGTTTCTCCCCATCCCAAAAGCTGGGTGGGACTTAGCTGCCAAATGGGGTTAAGGCATGATAGCAGCAAATGCCATTGGGCTCTCATGTGGCACACACAGCTTTTACTGCTTCTAAAGAACGTTTGCTTTTGTGGTCACGCAAAATACAGAGGGAATGGCCCCGCCCCCCGGCCACGTGACTGTCGGGTGTCACATGACCTCTCCCCACAACCATGTGACTGCCAGGGGTGCCACGTGATCCCTCCCCACATCCACATGACTTCCAGGGATGTCACATGACCCGTCCCCACAACCACATGACTGCCAGGGGTGTCACATGACTCCTCTCCACAACCATGTGACTGCCAGCAGTGTCACGTGGCCTTGCCCCTGGCCACGTGACTGCTCGGGGTGTCATCGTTTGCGGGTTCTGCAAAAGAGAATCTTACATTCTTAAAATCAACCAAATCTCTCAAAATCTTAGAATTACTGTGGTTCCAAAAGAAAAGCCAAAGATGTCTTAAACAAGAAAAAAATATATTAAATAAAGTTTATTAACATAACCTTGTTAAAAGAGCTAATAAGTAAAAATACACTGTAGTAAAACTATTTAACAAAAAATAGTTAATATACAATGAAGTCATTAAAAAGATTTCTTTAAAGTTAAATCGAGACAGGGAATTGTGGGAAATTGAAAAGGTATAAAACTCTCAGAAAGCTGTGTGAAAGCAAATCTCAGGATGGAGAAATACATGAATGCTGAAGATGCAAAGACAAGAAACAATAGGGTTGTAAGCTGGGTAAAGATAGGCGTCAGGAAAATATGTTAAGATAGTAGAAATATGTAAGCTTAATACTGAAGCTTTATCTATTGTTTTAAACTATTGTTCAAAGCAGGATGTATGTGTCACTTATTTAATTGGCCTGAGCAAACGCTTGTCAGCTTTTAATATTATGCTATTGGCTAAAAAGTTTTCCACTACTAAAACCAAAGTACTTGTCTACCATCAAAGAGTAAAACAGGAACAGTGTAAGATAAGTATTAGACTATGGCTTATGTTTATGTTTCAAACCTAATACTTTTTAGCTCTGGCCTTGCAAAGCGCAATAGCTCAACAAACATCATCCACAGAAAAGCTTCATGTAACCATGCCTGATCCCCATTCTTTCACAAGTCGACCACTCTACCTAGGAGAGGGTATAGAAATTCTGTAAATAGACAATTAGTGGCTCTAATGTATTTCTGCAGGTTCTCCATGACCTATAGATCAATGATTACCTAAGCCAGAAATTATTCTTCATATAAAGTAATATCCCCAAACTGGCATTTCTCATTAGTTCATTTGCTTTTTAGAGATCTGAAATCTTCTGGCATCTACTTTTTAGCCACCCCCTAGCTGACCCATGCAATGTTTTAAGAAGTTACCATTTTATGTCTGTTCTAAAACTGACACCTGATCAATATGTTCAGTAACTTTTAAGTCTTTTACAAGGACAAAGGACTGCGACTCCTCCTAGCTAATATATCAACTATGGTCTACCTGTTCTGCCCCACCTGGGGCAGCTCTATTATGTCGTTTTCTTAATTTGAATGCATTTTCATACCACTGATCAACTTTCTTGCCTCCTCAAGGACCCTTTCTGGCTCTCCTTCTGGTATTAGATGAACTGCTATTACACATGGGATTTGCAGTTTAGAATAGAGATTTGGCCACTAATGTCAATATAGTTCATTTTTCTTTCCTCCAAGTTCTCTTTTCAAAGTGGTGACGGCTCCTTCAGAGTTCATCACCATGCCTGTGAAATGACAGTTGTTTGTCTCTCATTTGCATCAGCTTGTGTCTATACACAGTGACTTTCTAGTGTCAACTGGGTCACTTGGCCATGTGCTTGTTTCAAATTCCTTCCCAGGTCTTTGATGTCAACTTTTATTTTACGTCAGCAAACATTATTATATCTACTTTGCATACTATGTTTGGTCTATATTTTAGGGCACTTTGTTTTTATAAGCCAAGAAGATAAAATTTTATAATAACATAAAATGTTAATCAAAACACTGACCATTGTTATCACCAGTAGGCATTTGCAAATGGATTATCCAGGTCTATACTTTGAAACAAATCCCCTCTAGCTTTACTTTGCAAAAAAATAAAAAAAGGAAAAAAAATTTAAAAAAAAAAAAAAAGAAAAGGGAAGGAAAAAAAATAAACCAAACCACACAAGTCCAGCAAAAGGCATGCCTGCCCACAGCAGGGGCATTGGAACTAAATGTACTTAAAGGTCCCTTCTAATCCAGTCCATTCTATGATTATATGATAAAATAATGAACAATATTTGGAAAAAGCATTTTGTAATTCCCACCTTAAGACAATTTAATACAAAACATTATTTCGTTCAGTTGTTACTTTTGCTTATTATTTTAGGGGGGACATTTTGAAAGGTGATAGAAAATGGAGACGTATATTTGAATCTATATATTCATATGAAAATATCAATTTGGAATTAATATATGCAATAAAAAAAATTTAGTGTAAGTTTTAGGATGTTTCCATTGAAGAATTTCCATAGAATTTTCAATTAGTTCATGTATTTTCATACACATCTAGTAAGTACACTTTGTTTTACTTTTAAGGACTTCTTTTTCTCTGGTATGAGTAAGCCCAAGTGTTCATTAACTTTGCAGCTGCTTTCATGAATTCAGATGTTTTAATAATTTGCTTTAGAGGGAAGCAACTTGGAATTTTGACCTTAGAAGTAATAAGTTATCTCTACAGTCTTGGTAAGTCAGAGGAAAAGACAGAAAGAAGACAAATGTAATGCTTATCTTTCAAAGGGAATATGGAGTGCCCAGAAACACGAGACCCTTGGGTCTTTAGGTCTCAGAAAAAAAACATTTGTACCAATTCATTTTTAAAGGGACTTGAAAGAAAGGAGGGGTTACAGAATGAGGCCTTTTTTTAAATGAAACAGAAGAATATCCAACCTTCTACAGTAGCACAATGGGAGCAACCAAACAAAACTGGTTTGAAAACTACAGTTTTCTTACTAGAACTCAGTGGCCATCTGGTGTCTTTAATTAAATGCTAGTAAAAACAAATTTAATCACTAATTGGACTCTCACATATATTTCTTAGTATCTAGTAAGCCAAAGATCTTCTCAGTGCCACATGATTACCAATTTTGAATATTTTCTTTAATCCAGTTCAGATACCATTTTCTTAGCTTCTCAGTCCTTCTTAATGATGTATTTTTTTCTGCGTTTGATCTTTTTCCCACTTTGTTCTCACATTGTATCTGTAATTACTGATGACTCAGCAACTTATTTTCAGATTTGAAGGAAGAACAAGCAATTGCTTTCAAGAAATTTTGAACTGTTAAAAGAAATATGTCAAATGTGTATAGCCACCTGAAGCCCACTACCACAGAGAATAAGGAAATATAGATAGATTTTAAGGCATGTTTTGGATTCTTGGACTTCCTAGAAAGCACATTAGTGTACTAACATCAAACCTTTATTATAATATGGGAGATTTATGATGTTACATGTATCTGCTTCATGCTGAAATGTTCTTGCACTTTGGAAAAAGGATTATAATTAAAACTTTTAGGAGGTGTTCTACCCTTCATTTTCCCAGAATTCATATTTAATCTTTATTTTTTTAAATTGGAATTGTGAGTAATCTGTGCTTTAAGGTGACCTATGAAGTAAGGAACTGTGTCCTACTTTACACTGGTTTTGCTGAATAAGCTTGAGAAACTTACTTTTTAAAAAAATCCCCCCAAAAAAAATCTATTTTTAACTTCAAAATTACCAGAATATCATGTGTCTGGGAATCAGCATTGTTCCCTGGCATTGTGTCTGGGAATCAGCTTTGTTCAGACTTTGTTTTTGAGAACTAAAAACAGCCTTTTGCTGCAAGATCTGGCAGCAGTCTACTAATCAGCTAACAGTGAAGAGGCAAGCTTCTAACAAAGACAGCTTGTCTCCTCAGAGGGTTAGGCACTGGAATGAGATAACTAAGACATAAGTTTATATCCTATTAAATTATACTGCATAAAATTCTGTCCCACTTCAGTTCTCCGGTTTCTATTTCTTTTCTGTTATCAAAAGTGTAGAAATTAGAGGGAGACATAGCATTCACTTCAACTGGTGAGCAGTTCAGCAGCTTAGTCAGTAGATCAACAGATGATGGAAGGGGCTGATAAAACAAGCAAGTATAGTTAAAGGACCCTGTATTTCCCGTACCTCCAAAGGCTAACAAAAATGCATCATTTTTTAACTCATGAACTGAAAACTACAGAAAACTTCAATAAACACAAATTCAGATTTTTCAGAAACAGATACAGCAGACCTGACAGCAAAATTGGCTGTAAGTAGCTAGCCTAGATAAAATTGCAAGGCTGTTCTTGTATACTGCTAAGGAACAGCAGTATATTGTACCTATATATGTTTGTGCTCTCTTAAGTCAGTAAAGAAATTTCCATTGATTGAAAAGATAGCTTCAGGCTTTATATTCCTGCACAATTACAATGGCAATGCAAGTAGTATGCGTACAGGGAAAAAAAATTAACCTATTAGTTTTCTTGGACAGTTGTTAAATAAACACCTTCTGTTTAATAAGATACCATACCTTGCAGAGCTGTATTAAATTTCAGTCTTTTATATATTTCTACAGAATTCTGCACTGCACATCTATGGCTTTCAGAGCACTGCAGTTAGCATCAAAGAAGTTTTTTTGTTAATGTAAAGGTTGCTGTTGAACTAAGTATATCAGCAACTAATCTTTAGCAGAGCAAGAAGACTGCCAACAGCTATTTTAAAAATTGTTTACCTAAACAGTAAGACCCTACAGGCTCCAAGTTTGTGCATTGCTGGTGACAGGAAAGATATATGAGCTGTAAGACTCATCTCCACTAAGTTTCCATTTACTCTTCAGAAATGCTTATTCTTGTACCTTCATTCATGTTACCTTTCTTTTATGATCTGCTAAAGCAAAAATGAAAACAACCAAACTATGAATCAGTGAAATAGCACATTTTCTTCTTTTATATTATAAGAACTTGCACCTTTTTTTTTATTTACTAGTCAGCAAATCTAAGTACATTACGTGCAAGAGAAATAAACATGGCCAAAACTTTCTGCAGGAAAACCATTAGGAAAAAGCCTGTGATTTTATAGTTTGCTGTTGCTGTTTAGCAATTGGGCTTAATCTATGTAAAACGTGTACTCAAAGCACAAATAATGAAATCTGAAAGTATTTAGGCAGTCTGTCTGCTGAGATAATTGTTTACCATATTGACCAGAATTGTCTCATAGGTTCCTGGTCTTCTCTTGCCTGTCTTCTGTCCATCTGTTTTCTTACAGAGAAGGTGGGCATGTCAGGTTTGAGCAACCCTGATTCTGCTCTCTGATGCTTTAGGCCAGAGCCGTGTATCACAGCAGTCCCTGGGCTGAACCTGAGCTCTATCCCTGCTGCACCAGGCTGCTTTAACACCCAACGAGCTCCCCAGGAGCAATACCAGCTCTTCTGAGCTTCTACAGGACATTAGGGGTCTGAGCTCTAGGACCAGGGCTCTCAGCTGCTTGTAAATGTGAAAAGAACAGCCAAAACAGGGGCACTTCATGAAGTGCCATCACCATTTAATTTCCCAGAGGCTTAGCTGGTTTGAGAAGCTGCATCTCACAGAGCACTTTTCATAATTGCCTTTCTCAGGAGCTGCTTCCTCTGCCACCAGTCCCATCCCTGGCTAACTTGTTAATTAACTTTTTTTTTCTACTGACAACCAGGACAGACTTAGGAAATTCCTTGGTGTCTACAGACAGTAATTTGAAAACTACTGATCATTATATTCACTGCTAGCAGAGGAAAAAAAACCCCAAAAAACAGTATGCAGCCGTTTAATTCAGACCTACTCTAGGCATCAAGATTTTTTCATCATTAGAAGTCTTCTTTTTCCAAAATTTACCTAAAATCTTTCCTAACAATTCCGTTTATACACTATTGATAGGTTTATCATGCTATGTTTTTCTTCAGTTTAAGCAGTCTTCAACAAAGAGTGAATTCTCAGTAGACTATAAAGAAAATTAACTACTTTTGAGTTAGACCAAACTTCACATGGGTATTAAGATGCAGAGTATTCCCATTCCTTTGTGAGGATTAAGAAGACAGTCGTAAAAGTAGTAAAAGTTTGTAGAAGTTGTAGTAAGGGATTTCTGAGTCTGCTGAATTACATTTAGAACGTAATTGATCTTTATATTTCAAATTATTATTCCTCAAACCTTTTGAATTTAATTTAGTTACTTCTCTGCCTTTCATGCATCATTTAATCGCTTTTTGGAGAAAAATAATCGATGTAAAAAAATGCATTTCATGACTAATAAAAATGTAATTCCATAAAGATTGATTAAACTTTTGGGAAATATTCCAATCTATCAGAAACCTTGAATACTCCAGCTAAAGTCAGAGTGATACATGTCTGTTCAGTACCTCCAAAAAATCAGGCCCATAACCAGCTCCTCTCCTCTCCAGTTCTGCAGTATGACTCAGAAAAGTTTTGCAAATCTTAGTGAGAGACACGGTCAAGGACTCAGTAACACTTCCTTGGGAACAGATGCTGCAGCTGGAATGAAATACAAGTAAACTGAGTTTGCTCCCTCCCAAATTGAATAATAAATTTCACAGATATTATTCAAAGGATTTGTAACCCACACTGTGTTTATAGTTAGTGCTGCAATTACTGGCCCAGACCTGTCATCCAGACATTGCCTTATCTGCAGATGGTGACTGGCAATACCAACTCCTCAGTAACAAAGGAAAGACTTTCCAAGCTCAGGTTGTTAAAAAGTATCTCAAAACCTATGTCACAAGGTTCTCTCTTCTAGAATTTTATTTTTGCATTTACTGTCATCATCTTGACTATTTTTCATATCTGTACGTTAAACTACTTTATGCAATCCAAGAGGAAAATCAAGATACTGGAGACAGAAAGGACATTATAGCAGTCCTGTGAGAGAGGCTTCTCATGGTCCCCACTGGCAAACAGGAATAAAAAGCAGGAATTCTTGGTAGGAGCCACCCACAATATCTCCCAGTGCTTCCTCCCTCAGTTGTGCCATCCCTGAAGCCAGAGCTGCGTTCCCAGGGGTGCATGCCCAGTGTTGTGTTGTGCTGCCGGCCATTAACAGGGAACAGCCAGGATTTTACAGCAGGATTACAGCACCACCACAACTGACCCACAGCACTGCAACAGGCAGTGGAAATTCCCATCTGCCAGGGGAGGTACCTGGCCATTCCCACCTAAACAGGAACGCAGATCAACCCACTGAACTCTGCGTTTTGGGGGCTGCCCCCACCCCTGATGGATCAAGACTGTGACCATGCCTTTGAACAATGGACACACATATTGCAACAATCAAGTCTCCTGGTTGAATCCACTGGTGGAGATATCTTTCTAATCCACAGGTGGTGATAACCTTTCTACAATCAACTTTTCTATCTTTTTTATGTAATTACATTTCTATACGTAATAATAACCAAATCAGCTACATACCCCCTTTCCATTGCATCAAAATTGGTCAAAAATAAACTCTATGTATCTTCTGGGATACATAGGTTTTCATATGTCTCATAGTTTAATTCCAAGTTTGAAAAAGTATTTCCTTAGCAAGTTTTACATTTTTGATGTTTCAGAAAAGTATTTCTTTTCCCTCTTTTTTATGAAATAAGGAGAGCAGAATTTCATTATCTGGCATCTCTAAGTTGTTAGTTTCTTCATTTTCTCTCCTTAACTCTGCACAGATCTGCCTAAAACAGACATTCCCCATCATTTAAGCATCATAATTAGAGAGATTTTCACACACCTAATCACACTATAACCTTTTTCTGACTGCTCTTTAATTTAACAGTTTTCTTCCTTAGACAGGCTAACAGGGCCCTTTGCAGTAGCTCATGTAAGAACAATACTGTATATTAATTTCTATTTTCTTTTTTATCTGCCTTGCTTTCTTGTTTAATTTTATCAGCAGAGGAACTGTGAGCACCTTTTCTCTTTAGAGCATCCCTAAAGTCATGCAGATCCCTCTCTGTGTACCTGTTAGCAGGTCCCTCTCACAAGAACAGTGGTTAGGTACAGTGAAGTTGAGTTTAAGAGTTCAGAAATGCTGCTCTGCAGCTGTGCCAAGGGCAGTACAGACCTGTCCCCCAAAATGAAGGGGTCAGTGTGGCTGGACTGATCAGAGCCAGTCTCTGCTCCCCTAGTGCAGGCCACTACTCTGGTGTCCTGTTCACCTTACAGTGTATATTATTCAGCATTCCTTGACCTTGCACACACAAGTTTTGTAACTTGCACACTCTACATGTTTTATTACTGTTCTAAAAAACTGCCTGTCATCTGCAGAATTGACTAATGAGCAAATCTGTTTCTCTTTCTATATATTCTTTATATATAGAACTTAAACAAATGAAGTACACTAGGGCATTGAGTTGCAAACTTTGTGCCATGATTGGAGTGGAGAAAGGCGAGAGGCTAAGTTAAAAAACTGTCAGATCACTCTGAAGTAATCATGCATGATTTTATTTATTCTGATGGAATACTTGAATGACTATTAGGTTCTTCAAGTTTCAAAGATTAGCTTTAAAAGGAGAAGGCACGAAATGAGATAAAAAGCCAGTGACCTAATTTACCTGGGGATTTTCCACCGGGCTTGAACAGGACATTTAGCCTTAATAAGTATATTATCCCCAAAAAGCACCCATCCAAACCCTTGATGGGCTTACAAGCCATATCCAGTCTTGTAAACTAGATGTACTTGGTTTAAAAAAAAAAAAAATCAAATCTAGGATAAGGTTATCAGAAGGAGATTTTCAGTATGTGTTTTGTAGGATTAGCCCCAAATAATGTCCTTGACTGAGATTGATAATATTCCTTTTGGACTGAGGAGAGAGAATGCCAGACTGTCGTTACCTAAGAAAGGGATGAGAATGAGACTGATGCAGGAGGAAAGCTCCACATAAATTATTTAGCAGGGTCACAATTGAAAGGAGTCCAAGTAAAGGCTCTATAAGGATGGAGGGTGGAAGGCAGGGAAAGCAGCCAACCCCTAAGGGAGACTGTGCCATCTTCTTACCTGAAAGAAAAAAAGAGCAGGCAAATAAGTAACAGGGTTTAAATAGATCAGCTGCTGCAAGACAGCACCAAAAAAATGACCAACTGTTTGGGCTATGGAAGTTTATTACTGTCAAGGGAAAGGTGAATGCCCTCTGGCATGTCCTGTCTCCCAGAGAAGCATGCAAGGAAAATATCATGTGAAAAGGTTAGTCTGAGCTGTGGTGATGTCCTTCTGCTGTTATATTTGGCTTATTTGAAGGACCTTAGATACAGACACTAGTTAGTACAGCAAAATGAGTCATGATGGACTGCAACTAAGAGATTGAAACCCTTGCAGAGCACAAAGGAGGGGAAAATCAAATTCCTGTGATGAATAGCCTGTAGGATATTCTCCTAAGAGAAATCATACTTACCTGCAGTTGCATGGACAACCAGTACAACTTATGGAAGAGTGTTCAGGAAGTCAGCACTGGCCCCATATTGGACCAAAGAAGTGCAAAGTGCTCTGAGAACCTTCCTCCTGCTCCCAACTTCAAGCCTGGGCTCCGACCACTCCTCTGCGAAACAAGGCATGAACAAATATTTCATCTGCTGCAAACCTCAGACAATGGGTGCACATGACTGAAAACAGATGTTCTCTGCACCTTCTTTACGAGTTTTTTTCACACTTTGCAGTTTAGATGCCATTTCTTACACATTTGTAATACCACTGTATCCTAGCTTATTCTCAGGAGTAATTAAAATCCAGTTCTCCCTCAGTCTGGGCTTTTTGAAAGTAGAGGAATCTCCAGCCATAGATGAAGTGTTGAATATGGAGTTGTAGTCTCTTAAGCTCCCACTGTATTACTCCAGCTAAAGTGTACTATGTGGAGTTATTATTTAAGGATTGGAAGAGAAAAAGAGGTATTAAAACAAATATAAACAAAAGCCCAACTTCCATTTCCCCCCCTTTCCAAAATCCTTATTAATTTTGCAAAGAATCCAATTTGATGAGAATAAAATAGCTCATTGAAATTAATACACAGTATTTTGTTTTCCTTGCTTGTATAGACTGCTTTCAGCTAGAGTTTAATTTGTTAAGAAAAGTGTCCTGATAGAGCCTTACTAAAGGAAAATCCACTCTTGCACTCAATCATTGCATTATTATAGAGCAAAGTGAATACAAAATATCTGAAGAATGCTTAAGGGGGACACAAGCTTCATAAGGAAAATAATCCACTGCAATATGATAAAACATAAGGTAGCTACTCACTCTATCACGGCACAGATGAGGACTTTATTTTAAACCCATAGCAGATTGAATTTTTGCATGATGTTTTCTTTAAACTACCTTCCTTAATCTAGAAATACATTAAAATACTCATCTGCCAGCTGTGCTGTTTTCAGCTGTAGCAAGCTGATGATTAGTATCCTCCTGACATTATTTTCTTCACATGAAATAAAACATGATTGTCACAGTATTATAGGAAAGGAAAATATCTAAAGTTCTCTATGTCTTGTCCTGAGTTTTTTATCTCATCCTTGAATTATTTCCATAATTAACAGGTCTGCTACAATTAAGCATATTTGCAAATATGTTTGGTGCAGAAATGAAAAAACCTGAATTTGCCAAGATTAGGGAAAAAGCTAGCAACATTTCAATCTTACAAATTTCTAGAAATGCTTTCCACATCCACCAAAAATGACTGTATTCAATGTGAAAGCTTGTGACGTTCTGTGATACACTGATGGTCAAATCCAGCCCACTGACATCAGAAGGCAAAAAACATTTTTTACTATGTCTGTTCTTCATTCTCAGCCTCCAAGGTCATTTCAAGAACTCCCTATACCAGCTTGAGACTGGCTGTACTTTATGCTTAAAGATACATTTTATCCTGACATACTGTTGACAACTGTAAGTATTAAATGCACTAGGATATTTTCTTTTACTTTGATATAGATGACAGAGTAATCAAAACCACAGAACTAAGTGTAACAAAAATTTTACTTTTCTATTTCATTTTTAAGCATATACTGCATACAATTTTTGATCCTAAGTGCAAAATATAGCTCATGTGTCTACAGGAGGCCAAAATCCCTTAGTCCGTCTAAGCTAAATCTATATTAGTAAGCAATACAGACAAACAGAAGTGGCTCTGTAAAGTGAAGTAGCTGGTGAGGACCTGTCATCCTCCCTGCTCATATTGCATGGAATTTTTTCTGTGTCAAACAAGCTGTGTTCTGCTCTCACAGATTGACTGCCAACTCATCACTGGTGAACTCCTGGAGAGCATCTTCCAGTTAAGTTCCACACAAAGGGAATCATGCTCTGAGGCTGCTCCACAGTACAGGAGTACATTTGAGAGGTTCACTGAATTCAGTGGGTGATCCATGGATATCCTGTTAGCTTTATTCCTCCCTCAAAGCTAAAACCCCCTGGAGTGCTGCTCTATATGTAGTTCTGAGGATGAATCTTCAGACGCAGCAGACTGCACTGAATCCCACTTTTCTTCTTAACACATTGGGTGGCACTGCAAGAAAACAAGTTTTTGTGGCACAGCCCATCAGGAGAAGGCTTCTGCCAGAACAGATTTCAGAACTGCTTTAACCTGTCAAATACTTTTACCTTTCACTTCAGAATGGGCGGGAGGGCTTCAGATATCTGTGATAAAAATTACTAATCCTGGATGAGACCTCAAGCATACATGGCTTCCTGATACGGATTCTTTTATCTTAGAGAAGTGACAGGTGAGAATCCTTCACTGCCCACCACTGCTCCCCACAAAAGCTCAGTGCAGTCACAGGACAGGTACATGTCCATCATCACTGGCTTCAGCAGCTGCCAGAAGGAATTTGCAGTAAGTAGATTCTCCATGACTTTTTTGTCCTTGGCCATTTTGCTGAGGCACCAGTGGCTCTGAGAGTAGTTTTGCAGTGTGGGCACTTCTCTATTTGATTGTAATCCATTGGCTTTCTTCACATGTATCATCAAAAAGCCATCAGGTAAGGGTTTGGATTTTTTTACTCTTTCACCTAGGGGCAGATCTGAGTCACTGACCTTGGAATGAAGAGCTCTTGTATTTCAGTATCATGCTTCCCAAGAGAAGCTGTAACTCAGGCTGCTGAAATGCCTAACTATTTGATTTGTATAGACAGTCATTGAACAAACTTCTTTTTAATAGCAAAATGGCACTACTCTGGTTCACCCACACAGACTATCTCTTCTTTTAAACACAGAAATGTGATATTCACCCAGCTCATTGCAAATACTTCTATTGACGTTATCCTTTTCCTTCATACCAGAAAAAGGTCCACCTCAAAGCCACCCCAAATCTTTCTCAAATGCAGGCTTGTGAAGAAAACTGATTTTTCTCCTTTGATTTTAGATGAGAAAGAAAATCATGGCTTACAATAGGCTGTCATTTTTTCTTTTAGATGTGGTCACTTCAGCTCTAGTAGTAGGGTGAGGGTAACGCTTCTTGCTCTATTCCAAAGGAAGAATACCATAGGTAACTGTTAGATGTTTTGTACTTCAACAGACTGCAAGCTGGCAAATACACTTTAAACCCCTGGCACAGCTCCTATTTTTCTACCACTACTCCCAGGGCAATGTCACTGTCACCTGGAGCAGTCACTGATAACCTGCATAATGTAGTTAGTCTGTTTGTGACATGAAGGACAGGAGAGGGAATGGATATGCAATCTACAGTGCAAATAAGACAGCATGTCGGTGATAACACATGCTTGGCTTCCAAAATTTTACGAACAAAAGAGAAGAGCTGTCTTTAGCCATTTTTCCTTCTTAGAGGAAGCCAGCCTTCATCTGGAAAGTGAGATGAAGACATAAGAAACTATGAGGCAAGTAAAAGAATGATATCACAAGCAATGGAATATCTGGAATACTTTCTTGATACATGGTCAGGACAAGAGGAACAAACAGGAATAACTCAAAGGCATAACTAATTTGTATAACTGATGTCACAAATTCCTAGTGGAATATAGTAAGTGTACAAGGAAGCATCTAGGGAAGAGAAGCACCTGAGATGCAGGGGTGGAGAGGTTATTTATCAAGAGCACTTTCTAGACTTTGGGAAAATCACACACAGTGAATGACAGTTTCAATTGTTTCTGGGATAGAAAAAAGATATTTTAAGGCCATATCTCCTAAAACAGTAAGAGGCTGTTTGATACGGTTGTTTAGAGACAACCCAAGGGAGGCAGCCTGTTGGTGACTGGGGACAGGACTTCACTTATTTTGGAACAATTACATTGTAGGGCTCAAAATATTTGCTGCATTTACTGGAGACAGTCTTTTCTTTGGAAGGAAAATTATTAGGACAGTTGCTGTTTTTAAATGATTCTGCGAGAGGCAGAAAATCATTTGGGTTAAGGAGACACTGTTGGAAACAAAAAAAGGGGGGCTACAAAATATTGACAGCATTTTGAGAAAGTAGATATCAGCAGAAATGATTTATTGTCAGGTCTTTTGCATGGATAATTTGGGTTTTTTGTAAAAAGTGAGAGACCTGGTGGTTAATGGAAACATTATGCCAATGACACAACTGAAACTACCTCAAAGATAAGAATTCTAAGACATTTTGACCCTATTAGTAGCAGTCTAGTGATCTGAAAATGGAAAAGGATCTGCACACAGAAGGAAAACAAGGGCATATATCTTAAAGATATAAAAGAATTGCTCAGATACATTAAATTCAGCAAGGCTAAGGCTGAGTTGCAATTAACAGGGGACATAACAAGCAACAACAAAAGATTCTACAAATACATGACATATTAAAGAAATAAAAGGAAGTATTAAGGAGATAAAATAATGAATGACTCAGGAAGGCCATTGCATTCAATGCATTCTTTCAGTTTTCAAATAGATGTTAACTGTGATACAATACTTAATTAAATTAAATTTTTAAAGGACATAGCTTGTCTTCCTGAATATGGGTGAGGACATTGAAAAAGATAGAGATTTTCAATTTAGCTTAGTTCAATGACTTTCAATTAAGTAACCTTAACAAACAACCCCCGTAATCTCTGAATCATAGCACTAGCACTTACCTTGGAGAGTTGATGAAGAGCAGAATTCCCTGAAGAGAAATAGAGGGCAATCACAATGTCACACTTCAAAAAGGGGAAAATATCTCTGCTTGGGAGGATACAAACCAGTCCTTGAACTGTTCTTCCTTGAAAGATTCAGGGGCAATTTACTAAAAATTCTTTTCTAAGGCACAAAACAGTAAGATAGGAATAAAAAAGAGAAAATATGGACTTAGAAGGAACAAATCATGTCAAATAGATGTTATTTATTTATTTGATTGCTGGCCTAACTGGCTAAAGGAAAAGGCATAGCTGTGATATATTTGGACTTTAATAAGCTTTACCTTATATCTAGAATAAATTTAAATGTTCTAGTATACAAACCAGAGAACTAACTTCTAGATGAAATCATGTTCAGGTGGGTTGAAAAAAACTGTAGAGAACATGGTCTATAAGGGAAGATTAAGGAAAACCACAGCAGTTTTGTCTGACAAAGAACTGGAACAATAACATTTTCCAGTATATCAGATTTTTTTAATGTGCAATCATCTATATGAATATATAAAAGAGGCAATATATATTGCATCAATCAATGTAAAAGTTGAGACAGAAAAGCTTGAATTGCAACATAGGAGATTGGGGCTTGATATTGGAACAAACATTTCTCCTTTTAAGAATAGCTGAAACACCATAATGGACTGCTTGCTTACTTTGGGCATGTAATACTTTTGTTCTGAGAAGTTTTCTTTCACTTGCTTTGTGTAAGTGGTGATAGCAATACTTCAAAGAAGTCCTGTTGACTTCAAGCAATGATTGCTTCTTGGATCAACCAAAAACCTCCTAAAACTTGAGAATTACGCAACTAACACAGGACTTGTAGAGACAAATAATCTTTAACCCCAAAATTTAAGAGAAAATAGTTCATTGTCCAGCCATAACATACCCTCGAGTTTAATTGGAGTTCCCTGTTTGGTTTGGCACATATACACAGACAATTCTGCTTTCCTGGTCGCTCAGAACTGACCATCCTGAGCTGCAACGTATATAAATCCCTTTTAAACTCCTGTGGAATTCAGAACAACGCCCAGATGTGCAGAAGGTTCCGATTTCACCACACACTAAAAGCACAAGGAAGAAATTTAATGGAACAAAAAGGCAACCAGCCTATGTATTGTACCATGATCCACTGCTTTCAATACTTATAAAATATGTTCTTGATGAAGCTCCTCCTATAGTCTTCTAGAAACTGCTCTCACTCTCAGGGTTGAGACTGACTCTAAATCAGATTTGGTGCTCAGTTCTAGAAGTATTAATTCCAGAACAAAGCCAGGACCTGCTTTATTGTGCAGCAAGTCTGTATTATCCTGTACCTTTCCTGGGATGCAGAGGCTCACAGTAAGGCTGCAGTATCTTTCACTGTGGTCTTTTTGTACACAACAAAGAGTGAAGATTGGGATGGAGAGTCATTCCTGAGTTCCCAGCAGACAGAGTTTTCCCTGTACTCCATCACACAGTCCCCAGAGTGCATGGTGCCCTAAGTGTTTTGTTACACTTTACAAGCATTTCTCAAACTGATAGCATTCTACATGACCAAAAGCAAGGTCTAGTGAGTGGAACTAACAGCATGTCAATACAATGATTTAGCATATTCACTGAAACACTCTGCATGCACAGAGTGTCTGGTTTCCTGTTGCAGACAGGGAAATATCCAATGACGGAGAATCCAGAAAGCAGTCAGCCAAATGGGAGAGCATGTGATGTAAAAATATGACCTATTTCAGCATCAGCTGTTCAGAGTCTACAATACAGTCAGTGGTAAATAGTCTCCGCTTTTTAATATCTCTGAGGCTTACTTTAAAATGCTAGGAAATTAATGATTAGAAAACTAAAATTTAATGCACTGGTTATCTAATTCCTGAAATAATAATAATAACCTACCATTCAAGCATCCTTGTTTCCTTTAGAAACCCCCTCATTTACATGTGACAATCTCCATTGCACATTCATTTCAAATAACAGCCACTTGAACCTTTCTTTCTGGTTTTTGGTGTTTAGGATAGGGGACTCTGGGGGTTTTTTTGGTAATATTTTCCTTATAATAGAGCATTTTCAATTAATATTCTGACATCTTTGTTTCTTCTCATTATAAATACTCACCAGATTTTCTCAAATGCTTTCATCGTTCAGATTTCTTTTGTTGAATTATTTTTTAATTTTTAATTTTTTAATTTTTTAAAAATTTTAGCCAAGTGAGTTAAAAAGCAAGGTACCACACGGGGCACCACTTGTGGGGTTACCCCCAGCGCTCTCGATGCTGAGTTATCTCTAAATTATTAAAGCAGCTAGTAGTTGCTGAAAAGGTTATTTATTGTAAAAGCCATTAGACTTCAAAGGCACAGTCATAGACATCAAAGTCCATGCTAAGTTTTAACATAAAGTCCCAAACAAAAGCAGGAGCCACCCCCGGGGGTCCCGGAGAGGTTGGCGCTGCTGCCAGAGCTCCTGTCTTCTGCTCGGGTGTTGGAGATGCTGGCAGGCACAGCACAGCAGTGGGAAAAGGCAAAAGGCAAAAAGCACTAACTCTCCCCAATACATAATCTTATATAGGGTTTTTCTAACAAGCTAACACATAAATTCAAACCACTTTCTCTTAACCTATGAAAATTTTAATTTCTGAACATGCTAGGATACGTATAAACTACGTATATGATCTATCTTGTTGTATATGAAAAATGTAAGCAATATTGTCTCTGAAGTTCTATTTTGTCCAAGTAGCGTCTAAGAAGGAGCTTTTGGAGCCTCTACTGAAAACATTAGTGTGCTTGATAACCTTCACTAGAACTTGTTCTTCTACTCTGGCATCTTGAACCTTTTACTTACTAAAAGCACTACAGCTCTCACTGAAACTTACTTACTGACTTATTTATCCTAAAACTCAAACTTACAGCTAAACTTATACTCAAACTTATCTTATTCTTTTACCTAAAGTCCCATTCTATGTGTGGGTGGCTTAACATGTTTCAATCCATCCAAGGGCTTTTATTCAATTCCCACACTCTAGCTTCTGCCTGAAGGATTCAGGCAGGCCCTTATATCACTGACTCCAACAGATATTTCCTGTATTTTTCTGCTAGAACCTGATGTTCCTGTAAAAAAAATGGAGTTACTTGAATTACATATCTGTCTTTTCTGCATACCATCCAGACTTTTATACAAGTTCTCATTTTTGAAGAAATCTTTTAAGAATTGCAGATAAACAACAGAAAAATTACATCTGATCACAATTCACTATATTCCTTTCTTTTTCTGTTGACAGGTATTTGTGACTCACTTGAATAGTTTTCAAGAGCTTTTTGATTACTGCGTTATTTTCTAAAAGATACCAGAATTTTTGACCACACCGTCTAGTAACTTAAAAATAGGGGAAAAGGAAGGGAATTAAATGAGGACAGAAAATAAATCCTTTTAACCAGGGTTCTAACACCTCTGCAAAACATTGTTATCAATAAGTGTGTGAAAGGACAAATATAAATGTGAAAGCCTGAAACTATCACAAATAGGAATTACATTCCAGCTAAGAGCTGTATTAAAGGTTTGGTGATAAATTTCACTCCTCTGATCACTCCCTGGTAAGACACTGAGACTTGACCTCCTCTGGGGGTTTTTTTGTATTTTTTTTTCCTCATTGCTTCTCCTATTTTCCACTTGTCATGTCCTTCCCCCACAGTCTTTCTGTAACACCAGCAGCAGTGGAAGATGGCAGAATTGACCATGAAGGGTCACCCACAGATGGGCCTAAGTCAGCAAATCTTGTGCTCCAGCTTTGAGGAGACGTGACTCAGTCTTCCAAAGATTTATAAACTGAAGGCACCTGTGACAAAACCAAGGGATTCTGCTCTGTGCTGCTTCACATTCCTTTATATCCTCCTTTAAAACACAAAGCAAAATATTAGCCTGTAGATTTGGAAGGACTTTTTTTTAGCCACACCATTTTCTTTCTGAAGAACTTAGTCAAGTATAATATATTAATAGTGGGGGGAAAAAACAAAAAGGAAAAAGCCATCCAACTTACTGGTATTAAAATGCTCTCACATATCCCCTGGTTTTATTTACCATTTTATACAGTCCTTACCAGCTCAGGACAGCATGCATATATTTACAGATGAAAAAATTCACAAATGTTTTCCCACTCTAGGAAGTTTCCATTGTACTCATCTTCCATTGTCTCTAGATAGTAACAGTATTGTCAACACCAGTGACCAGCTTGTGACGGGGTATTCCTTTGAAGAGCTTCTCTTCTAGCACACAGAATCTTTACCTTTTGTCAATGACATAAAACACATGAGTTTTCTGTATTTGTGATAAATCAGTGGAAACACAATAAAAATAATTAAAAGCACATTTTCACTTACTTAAAACATAATTGAGATAATTTTATGGAAGCAAATGAAAGAATTTTTTTAACAAAATATACCTTGCTGCAAAAAAAATGTATAAAAGCAATATTTTCACTGATACAGGCAATAAAATCTTTAAAAATAACTTAGAGTATGTATTTACATTTTCATTGCTGACATTCTTTTTTATTATTATTAACACCTTATTCAAAACTCCAGCTATTCTCACATATTGAAGAAAATGTGCTTTTATCCAGCCAGGTTCAGACTTAAACCTTAGAGATCTTTGCTTAAGTTAATTTTACATGCATTATCATGTGTCTTCCCCCTTTGTGCTCGGACAATTGTACTGAAGGTGATATAACTGCAGCACTTATGACTTATTCAAACTAAGCAAGTGCTCAGACACGTCCAACATGCAATCAATGTTCATGGACCACTGGAAACCAAACACGGTATCAGGTCTGCAGTTCCAGCTTAGTGTGGGATCTGATCTGTGGGAATCCTTAAAATAAAAGGATGTTGAGACCCAACTTTTTTACCTATCTGACAGTGCCCCTGTTTTATAACACACCTTACATCTAAAATGGCAAGGGTCAGACAACATGTTCCTCAAGTCATAAATGTAAGAACACTGTCCTGTAATAAACACTGAAATGTTGTCATCATCACCTCTCCATACAAGCATAAAAACAAACTCTACCTTATTTTATGTCACTGCTTCTATAATGTTAACCCTTCATATCATCTACTTCATTATAGTAATCTCTATAGTAATCACTAGATAAAAGAATGCTTTGGCTTAGCCAAACATTAAAATATTGAATAAAAGCAAATTCAAATAACTTATTTATCACTAATATAAGTTTAATTTGTTAGCACAAAAATTGAGAATTAATTTAACCCAAAATATCATTTAAAACTGGGAGATCATATTTGAGGGTGATTGTGCCCCTACTGTGCCTACTTCAGTAGTACAAAAGGAATTTGATTCTTTTCTTTTCGTTTCCAACATCTTATAAAATAGAGCTTCTAAGTATAAAAATGAATGAAAGTGACAGATGTTGAACATTATGAAAAGTGAGTTTTGTTAGACAAAATAGTAGAAATAATTTCTTACACTGTGAAAATCCAGGAGTTAATAAAAGTTTCCTTTTGTGGACAATCAAATTTTTTGGTCCAGAGAACTTAAAATAGCTGAAATCTAATTCTGTGTCTCTTTCAAGAGCTCAAAATGTAATAATTCTCCAACAGTACCCATTTTCAAGCCAAGTTTGAAGTCAGATATTAGGACTTATTAAACAGAAGGTACAATTTCAAGTGGTAGAACAGCTCAATGGTAAAAAGCCAAATATTTTCCTTGTGATTTTGTACATATACAAGGGATATAGTTTCTTATCATGCTTTATCTGAGTACCAGGAGCCAGGATATAATGAGCATGCTTACATTTTGAAACAAAACATGGAAATGCTGGGAAAGAAGAGCTTAAAAAAAAAGATTGGCACTTGTAGCCAGTTGATTAAAATTTTATGAACCCAAAGCCATAGAATGTCGGGGACTATTTCTGTTCATTTCAATAGAATTTGGTTCTGCCCTGCCTGAAGCAAATGCTGGGGGAAAAAGTCCAAATATGACTGCTCACATAGTTTAGCAGGAGACAAATAAGCTTTACAGGTAGTGTGTAACAAGCAAGGAGAACATATGGCAACCTCTGCCTGTATAGAATTCAATCACTTCTTATAAAATACATGTTCTTCTGTTTGCTGAGTAGCTAAATGTCATTATCTCATCATGCTTTGAGGTGGAAAGCCCACAAGGTTATAAATGGTCATGATATAAGGAATGACAATCGAGTCAGTCATGTGGTTATTTATTGTTATCTTTGTAGCTTATTTCCTGGTTTGATTTTTTTTTTTTTGCAGGCATTCTAGAATTATTAAAATTTTAACAAAAAAAGCAAAAACAAAAACCAAAGACAAACCAAAAGAAACACAAAACAAACCACAACATTTTCTTTTCTTACAAAACTTTTTTATGTTTTTTTAAGAATTGAATTCTAGTTTGAAGGTCTTTTAAGGAACTGTTGGACCAAGTCAGGTTGGTGCCTGCATTAAGATTCAGCCAATTATTTTTGTATGTGTTCCTTGCAAAGCACACAAATAATCACCCTAAAAGAACTTTTCAAACTGAGTATTTTGCAAATGACTCTGCCAATATTAAGAGTCTCCAGCTTAGCCATATTTTGAATCCTGATAATCACACAGTAACTTGATGTTCCAGAAAAGCCAAAATGGATCTGTGCTGTATTTAAACCCTGAGGTTACACAGTGGTCCATAGTGATTTTCAGCACTTCTTTCAGCCCTACCCCTACACAAATATCTATGAGTGGCCTTACAGAAGTTAAATAAGAAATCAGACTCTGTCTTACACTGTCCCTCAGATCCTGTTGAACAGTCAGGAGTGAAGGCCTAGGACTGTTAGGAAAACTTTAACATTTAAACGTTTTCTCAGAGGAGAGGAAGGCCTTTATTGAACACACTGAAAAATGACATGACTGCATTTTAACAAGAATCATGAAGCAGAAAGCCTAATTCTTGCTGTATTCAAGAGGCCTTGTGCTAACCAATGTACAAAATTAAAAACCTCATTGCTCCAAAAAGCTAATAAAAGAATCAAGATGTATATTTTTAGTACTTTGAGATGAAAAAAATGTGACACAGTATGACCATGTACTAGAAAAGCGAGATGTTGTATATATACGTATGGTAGTATCTATTAAGAAACAGTCTTTGAATCACTAAAAAAAAATTAAAACAAAGCTCTCTGCACTAAAATAAAAGAGAGGTAATTTTACAATGTTAATCTACCGCTGCAACAACACACTTGCAGACTCTTTTTCAAGTTGAATATATTTTAATGTTGATAATATTTACCCATCCAGTCCTACAAAAAACCCAACTGATTACAGCATGACACCTTCCAAGAGTGGCCTGGACTGTGCCCAGCTGTCTCCCAGTATTTTTCGATTGCTTTTCAAATTCCATGTTATAAATTTAATTTTGAAGCAGTATTATACACATTTATTTGATTTCCTGCACTTTCCTCTTGGCAAAGGACAAGAAAAATGAACCAGTACTGACAAAGATGGCTTATATAGATAGGTGATTAGAAGATAGGGCATCAATCTTATTCCATCATGATGAAGTAATATGCATGGTGGGCACAACTGCAACCAATGAATAAAATATTTAATTTTAGCACAATGGTAAATGAGGAAAAAAAGTGAATAATACAGCCATTTTACATAAATAAATGAGTGAACTTCCATAAACAATCTGAAGGGGTTTTATCATATAGTATAAAAAAACTGCAACAGGATATGTTAAAATAATCAAACAGGTTTTTATATGCAGAAAGAGAAGAAACAGAAAAACCAAAAAGGGTGTAGAAGCTACTCAGACTCTGTTCCCATTAGGAAACAAAATATTAAATCAATATCTTGTGTGAGAGGTTCAGTAGCTGTAAATCAAAATGTCATAATAGAAAGATATTGATTTACTCTACCTGAGGATTTGGACCTCTAACATTCTGCTGTAAGTAAGAAGATCATTAAATTTAAGAAACATTTAAGAAAAATATTCATCTTGTAACATATCTACAAACTACAGATGTCATTTAGATACTGGGTAATCATCCACACTTGAGAAGATTCTTGACTGTGGCAGCAACTTACTCTAGGCAAGGTAGATCAAAAAACACAAAAGATGAGGATTATTGGACTGGAGAGATCCAGTGGTACCTAAAAGCATGTGTCCAAAATTAGACAAAAGACTTTTAATTCAACCAGCATGAAGATGCAAACCCACATTTCATTTCTCCAATGGGATCAATACCCTCCTTTAACAGAAACAAAGAAAGCTCGGACACCAGTAGGAACAAAGGAATTTTACATTTGCATCTCCACTGAACTTTTAACTTAAATTCTCTGCCCTTCCTATTGGCCCAACCTTTTGCCTCCGTTGCTTCTCAGAGCATTCAACTTACATAATATTAACTGTGCAAGTTGAACAGGAGGTTCTTCCAGCACACATCTTCCACAGAAAAAGTACAAGGACTTGGGTCGTGCTGGAAGAAACAAAAAGAAACCTCTTTAGAAAGAGATGCAGGATCTGTTCATGCTGATATTTAGGGTCAAGCTTAAGATTAGTTCTCAACTATCCTGAGACATATAAGCCATCGTGCTACAACATGGCCCACTTAATGCCATCAACACTGGCATCTTTGACAGCCCAGTAGGCCCTCTGTCCAATTTAACACACAGTCTACTTTTTAGGCTAGTCCTTGATAAAAACAGAAAGTGATTTAGGATTATGAAGTAGAAGTAGAGCATAGAGGGACCACTGCTGACAGAACTCTAGACTTACGACCACCAAAACAAAGTTAATTTGAAACAATTTCAGAAATTTCAGAAAGCATGAAGTTTATAGAAAAGCAGCAGTAAGATCAGCCTAATCAGGATGGACAGGTGATGGACTGTGAGATGGATAGCAACAGGAGGTGGGCTTCAGAATAATCTTCAGGTCTACCTTGCTTATCAAAGTACTACTGTCATGCAAGCAACTGGAATTGTATGTTCTAATCTACCCAGCCTTGCCACATATCTATAATTCATCCTGTTGAAATGTTACTTCTAGACAGCATTTAGAAAATACCACAGTTTTGTTTTGTTTGTTTTCCCATTGCTTCAAGGATCACTGAGCAGCTGGACATGCAGCATTCCTCGTGTATGGCTCCTGGTGCCTTCTCCATGTGAGCCCCAAAGGCAGAGGAGGAATTCCAGTGACAAATAAGCAATGGTCAATCTTGATGGCAGAAATAAGAATGAAAACGTGAGATCTGCTTCCCCCCGCCTTACTTCATTTCACCTCCAAAGATAAATTTTATCTTAGATTTTCTCCTGAGAGCATGTTCCATGCAAGATGAACTATAAAAATGCAGTTATTTCTTATTTCTCTTTTGTGAACTCAAGAATGTGTCTTCCTTAGTGGCATTGTCAAAATCAAGTCATATCTCAGTCAAGGTATAAACAAAAGAGAGCTAATTTTTCCTTAGACTTCCAGATAAATCATTAATTATACTACAGACCAGATCAAATTGGGTTTAGGTGCTTTTAAGAAGAAAGCTCTTAGTGTAAAATATGTATGTCAAGTTTCAACAAAAAGGACATTTGGCTAACAAGCTGTAAGCTCTTCAGAGATGCAGGTCAGCATTATTTCTACCTTATTTAAGAGAAGCATTTTTTTGGGCAGCTGTTAGTCATAATCTGAAGTTCATTTTTAATTGGAGCATTTCACTTCACCATAATAACTTTACATGCTGCATCTTCTCAGCTGCCTAGCATTCACTGTGTTCATCCAAGGTGCCAGTCACCTTGCTGTCTGTACTAGTCACTGCACCATTGAAATGTAACTTCACTTTGCCTTACGAAACAAAGAAAAATTATAAACTATTATTAACTCAGTGGTCAAGCTGCTGTCATATCATTGTTTGGATTAGAAAAAGCTAAATAATCATGTCCTTTGTCCCATACCTCAATTAGCCCTTTGGATTTATTCACAGAAGTTTCAGGCTGTTCTAAACAATATTTCTAACCTAAAGATATTCAAGATATTTTGAACATGCATTTTTTCAGTAACCACAATTTCCTATCCTCAAAGATCTAACAACAAATTAACATTGTCATAATATCATTGAGAAATATACATAGGCATACTTAGCTAGCCTGTTCATCTGGGATTTATTGTTATTTAGTGCTCTGAGATGGGTGCAAAGCCAAGTTAACATGCTAAGAAACCAGGAGTTGTAACACTGTTAGAAAAAACAGTCATCATGAAAGTACAGACTTGCATTTAGCTTCCTTTTATGAAATACAGATAATTATATTTATCCTGTGTGGTTATCATCCCTTGTTACTTATTATACACCTGCAAAAAAATAGTGAGAAGTTGGTTTGGTTTTTTTTTTTTTTTTTGCAGCTGGATTAATGAAGTTACATTTCAACAAAGCTGAAGTTCAGGATCCCACAGGCTCTCCAAACCAATGATCTGGTCAAGTGAGCAATTTACAGAGAGGAAAAGGGAAAGCTAATTTGAAACATCATGCATATGGAAGTACCAGCATTGTTTGCCACCAAACTGAGGGCAATCAGCACTTCAGATGAAGACATCTGATTCATTAGTGCTTTTAAAGATGCTGTTTCATCTTTAGACATAGCAGTTCCCAGTTTCACATCAACTGTACCTTAACAGTGAAGCACAAATTATAAAAGAGCCTTTTCCCAGTTACTTTGAGCTGCAAAAGTCCAGCTCATCCTTAGTGACTTTTCTCCATGACCTGGTTAAGCATGGTTTGACTGATTTCTAGTTTGATCACCATTCTCTTGCAGTGAGAGCAAGCCAGAAATCCCAGTGGCTCAGGGTGAATCTCAAAAGGCAGCTCCTCCCAGAGTCATGCAGTGATAAGAAGATCTTGTGTTTCATTTAAAAATCACACCTAAGAAGTTCTGGATCCTTGCTTAGCTACCTGTTTGGTATGCCTACTTCTATGCAGTGTGGATGCCCTTACAGTCACTTGCAGTTTGTAGAAAAGATGAGGTTCAGGTATCCGTGATTCACAGCCAGAGAAATCAAATTCTTCCCACGACCATGTATTTGGCATCCTGTCACTTATATCACACATTTCTGACAGAGATAGCCTATCTTCTGCCTGCTGATACAGAGACACAGAGTTAAAGTCAATGAATCTTTCATACAGGAAACTGCAATTCATCACTAACATAATGTGGAACAGCCCCTACCCACTGAAAGTGCGATTTTCTCTCAGGTGGAAGGATGTCTACTTCATCATTGTGTCATGATTTTTATTTTAGAGACAGCAATGATATTTTACAATAAGGAAAGAATTGATTTCTGACAGTAATAAAAAATTAATATGGATGACTACTCTCATGACAATATCTATTATTAACAACCATTTCCTGTTACTTATTTCTGTATATCTAATGCAGCAGGATTCCTCCCAGACCAAAGTCACAAGGGTTACATAGCCCACACATAGATGCACCATTCCAATCCATCCCATCTCTCTAAGACATCTCAAAACACTTCATCCCAGATCTGGTACACTCCATGAAGGAACCTGTTTTCCCACACAGTCTATACAGGAATTCAGAGATGCATAACTACAGTAAATGAGTTTTTTGACTGGCTAATGGCACAAGAACCAGATATCTTCATAGACGTATTTTAAAATTTGAAAATATTTTTACATTTTAAAGAGCCTTCACAGTAATTTCAGAAGATTTCCTACGGAATAAGATCTTTGCTTGGCCAATTGGATAGGTTGATACATAATGATACATAATTTGGTTCATAATCCAAAATAATTATCTAATGTCTCTTCTCTGCAGAGACAATAGTGAAACAGCAACTGGATAATTGAGATCAAAATACAGAAATACAGGGAAGACACTCAGGGAATGCCAAATCACATTAAGAACAGAGTTTAAGGTGACAGTGCCAAAACAGCTAGCTGTTTCCACCAAAGTTAGGAGAAATGTTTACAAGAGCAAGACACCAAAAAATCAAACTATTTAGCAAGATATCGAGAATTAATTTAGAAGCCAAGCAGGACTGCTTTTCAAAGGCACTGCTTACTCAGGCTTTTTCTCCAAACCTCAAAGAATTAGAGGAGAGATAGAATATAGCTGTTGAAAACAGGACATTTAACTAGAAAACTCAATATGTATTTAAGTCTCAGCCAATCAATTTAGAAAATCTCTATCCTTTATTTTCTTGTGTAAAGCAAATAATACTAGCCTGTTACAGCTACCAAATGCACAGCAGGAAAGTGAGACCCTCTTCAAAGTAAAAGTTATCGTCGGTAAAATATGGTTGTAAAATTTATGTGCTCTCAAAGCAAACCTAAGCCTTTTTCATAAAACTTAGAACAAGAAAAGCGGAGTGTGGAAGGCTGCAGAATGAAGGCAAACACAACAATTTTTAAATGGAATTTGAAACTCAAACCAAAGGTACAGCCTTTGAAAATTTTATTTGAGCACAGTAGTGAGTTTTATGACTGCTCTAATGCACAGGAATGTGTCCTGGAGAGTGCACTGACAGCTATAATCCTCCAGGGTGTTGCAGAGTAAGAAAAACAAGTGGCTTTGCAGGAGGACTTTTCGAGTGCAGCCAGTGGGTCTCAGCAGACAGCATTCATGCAGCAAACACCATGACCTGTGCATATTGTCCTGATCCTTTCACATACCTAAGGCTGGAAAATATAGTTCTTATTTTTGCTTTCATCTGACCTGTTGATTTTTTATCTGAGAAGACTCTTATTACAGAAGTTGTAGCTCAAAATCTGGGGATGTTTATTTCCTCTGAAGTGATAAATGGCCAATTCATAGCAGGACTGGTTTGAGAACCAGCAATCAATACAGGCACTAAAGTATGGTTTAGATGGCTGCTCTGGTTTTCATCTGTGTGCACAGACAACCATAACACAAAACCACCGGTATCAGAGCATCATGTGGTTACCTCATCTCTCTTTGCTAAGGGACACTGCCCTTCATCAGTGTCATCAACAAATCAATTGGTCGCTTAAGATGTCTGTAAGTGCTCATCTTGTCTTTTGCTTGAAATGTATTGCAGCCATTTTTCCATTACATTTCACATAAAAGGGATTTGCTGAAGCTCTGCAACTGGGATAAACCAAAGAACCGATTTACTGAAACAGCTTAGGAATGGTTTCATATTGCAGTGGTGTCAACAAAGCAGATTTTTAAAAATATCCTTTTGACAACAAAAGAAAAATATCCGTTCCAAAGCTATGCATAGAGGGAATTTTTTTAAAAAAAGTTTTCCCATCTGTCTAATGGGGAAAACAACTTTCACCTGAAGGGTGATGGAATAGAGTCTACAAAGACTTCACTATTAACTGTATTTTCAAAAATGAAGTGACAAACAACACTATAAAATAAAAATATCTTCACCTGGCAAACCCAACAGAAAAGAAAAATTAAAATAAACAGAAAAATATGAAGCAATGGCTAGTTCTTCTGCAGAGTCTCAGTTTTCTTATATCCATAGCTTTTGACTCCTTTAGCAAAATTTTTTATTGGTCAATTTATGACCCACCAGAGCTGTTTGAAATGCCTGGATTCTTGGCTTCAAAGCTGTAATTCTGTGATTCTGTGAACAGCATTTCTCTTTCTTTATTCCACAGATGTTCTGTGAAGTGATCTGTGCCCTTTGAGCTCTATTTTCCACAGCAGATCACGAGTATTATGCCTTAGCTATGGCCATCAGAGTTCATGAGCCAAGGCAGCACTCACAGCCCAATGCAAGGACAGCAAAACCACCCAGTAGAAATCTATCCTGCAAAAAGGAGAGGAGAGTTTGTGCTTATGTTTCTCGGGACTTCACAAGTGGAGAAACTGGAATAGCAATGGAAGTAGCATTAAAGATTCTTATGCTCACTATAATTTAGATCCTTTTCACATCTGCTCCTTACATCATTTCTCTACAGTTTCTTCATTACCTGCTTGACAACAAACAAAAATGAATTAAGGAAGTAATTAAACAAAAACTAAATTTACTTTAGAAAAAAGAGAAAGGGCTTAAACATTTTTAATTGCCCTTTGATGTGGATAATTTTCAAGACTGGGCCCTATTACAGATTGAAGGATCACATGAAGTTTTTCTTTAGAGTAATCAAGCTCCAGTGAAACTTCTGAAGAAAACAAAGTGTTAATAATAGCAAAGAGTACAAAAATATTACATATAAAGGGCCAAAGTCTCTAGCATAATGAAATAAGGAGAGCATGTCTGCCAATTCAGTCAAGGTAAAGGCAAACATTTCCATTGCATATTACTTTAAAAGAAGATAAAGAGCACAGAATCAATAAATCACTGAAAAGATTATTATTTTGTACAAGCTGAAGGTCAGTGCAGGTCATTCCCACTAAAGGAGACAGATCTTGTTAATTTAATCCAGCAGATTTGGCAGGGAAACCAAACAGGAATTTAATCAGCAGCAGAAGGTGGTGAACATCTCTGAAAATTGAATAATCATTGTGCCAGAGAGTAAACATCATTACAGGAGGAAAAAAAGGAACGAACAAAAGTTTCCCCTTTTCATACTGTTCATTAACTTCTTCAAACAGATAATAAATGATTTAAAACATCTGTCTCTGGAAAACAAAAACACCACAAATGAGAGCAGTCGGTCAATAGTTTAGCACATTTATGATATTTTACTTCTCTTAACCAAGGCTCTTCCTTCTTCTGTATTTTAATTCTTTCTTTAAAAGTTGTGTCATGAAGTAATATTGCAATTGCTCTAATTTTAAAAAAGAGATTAATTCACTGTTTCAGCTCTTTTCAGTTCATGCGAAGTCAAAAAAATCAAATGCTCTCAAATACATTTTCCTATATTTTTCAAGAATTGTGCAATATGGGAGGCTGACATTTGAAGCACTTCAGCACAGTATATGTCAGCATTTTACTTGGGAGTTAAGTTATTTTCATTAAACTTCTTCTACCAAAACCCAGTTCTCTAGACCAGTCTTTCTGTTTCTATCTATGTCTAATTTAATATTTTTCTTCTCATATATTTTATAGACTCACATCATAAGAGGATAAATTCTGCCTTTAATAAGCAGAAATTCAGGTAAGCCGATGTGGTAAAATACTCCATGTCGTCCACTGGCATAGGACTTAATCCTTTTGGTTTATAAAAGAAATTCATAAAATGGAAATTTGGATTCTAATTTAAAATAAATCATTTGCTGAAGTCACTTAGATGACTCTGTATCCAGTAAAGTTAGGTTAATCTAACTCATAATAACAGTACTTAAATTTCAACTTATGCAAATATAAAGAGAAAAAATCTCCATTGGAAAGATTTTTCTGAAACAATCTTATATAATTCAAAAATCAGTGGGTCAGAACTCAGGGATTATATATTGATATATATATATCTATAGAGAGAGTTATTACATCTCAATTTCTCCATAAAATTGCATTTCATAATTTGCATAATATTCATTATATGCAAATTTTCAGAAAATTCTCTCAATATCCTAATTTTTCAGTTTTTAGGAAATAAAAAATATTTTTTATTTTAAAAGCAGAAATACCACTTCCTAGTCCAATGTGAAATTGGTAGGCCCTTACCACTCGTCTTAAATAAAAACCCCACTATGCCCACCAAATACCTTTTTCTGAATCAAGGAGACAAAGAGCCATAAATTAAACTATGCAGATTTTCCACCTCAGTTAAAATAAATGTGAGACTAGTGAAATAAATAGGAGATTTGTATCAAACATTTTACATTTACATTGCTAGGATAAGAAAACTTACAAATTCTGAATGGGTTCTGCTGGTCTGATCTGACACTTCCATTGGTTAAGAGGAAGCCAGTTTGTAGGTTAAAAATTCCAGGACTTTATTAATTCAGTGCTTATTTTCACTTGAATAACAGAAATAGTTATGCTGCTAGTGACAGGAAATAAAATTTGCTGAAATCATCTTTGATGATGCTCAAGGTGGAAATCACCTCTTTCAACCACAACAATTTAAAGTACTGCCAGTACCTTGCTACTCTATCACAGAAATATGATTTCTGCTCAACTCCTTGGCAACATCCAACTAGCACATAGCATAGATGAAATACTGCTGGCACAGCCAAGGATGTGGAGACAAATTTCAAGGCATTGGTAATTCCAGAAAACAGGAACCTTTTAATCAACTCACTCAAGGCAATCACACTCAGCACAGTACTGTCATACAATGTAATTCTATCTAAGTATGCTGAGAAAAACTTGGGGAACTGCAGCATTTCAGAGAAATCAGGAATGTTTCTGAGATATTGCACTCAGAATGCCCTGTTTACTTAGATTTTTTCATGGTATGTCCCATGAAGAGCTTGAATGAGGTCCACTGCTGCTTGTGTATGCCGAGCACCATAGCAGAGGCAAAAGCATTTGAAAGGTGCTGTCTTGCCAGGGGGCACATCCCACAAATAATTTGTAGGATATATCTACATTAGCCTTTTGATCAGATCAGGACAGTGCTTTTGAACTGGATCTCCCAGCCAGTTTCACTTGCTGCTCTCTGTGTCACATGGGAGAGTGGTTCTGGGTCACACCAGCTGTTAGTGGGGTCCAGGGCACAGGAGAGAGCAGCAAAACCCTCACGCTCCGCACATCCAGATGTGAGCTAGCTCCTCTGCACCAGATGTTTTGCCCTGCTCCATTGCAACACTTGCATACAGGGGCATAGCCAGACTGATTTGGTCTATCTGGGACAGACTGGGATGGTAATCAGTGATTTCCTACACAAATTCGGATACTAACTTGCAGTGGTTATTTTGGGCAAAGGGCAATTTCAATCTGTTGCATGGATGTACTTTATTTACCATAGAATTTCTCCAGTATGTTCCATGTATCTAACACCATGTTGTAACCTGTACCCATGATGTTAGAAAACTGTGATTTTCTAAAGAAATAAGACACCAAAAACCTATCAAATTTTATTGGAAACTGAGCACCTAACTGCTGAGGAGAAAATCTTCAGTTTATCATGTAGTGGGTTCACTAAAATGCCTTGTATTACCACCTTTTCTGTAAAAGAAAAATATATGCTACAAAAAACACTTAACTAGCAAACCCACAGCTTACTAGAAATTCCTGGTGATTCACTTTCCCTACACAGCTTGCCCTTAACAGTTATCATTGAGTTAGACCTTTATATTAAAAAAAGTGAAGGCAAATGCAAGCTTGGTTCCAAGAGTATCTCCTATTAGTATGCACACTTTAAGAGGTACGACTTTGCTAAAGCAGTATCTGTGACTAGAGAGGACCCACTTGGCACTTTCAGTTCTATCTCCATGTAAACACATGTCATCTCACTGTTATACTTTATTTATGGAGAAAACCTTCCAGGTAAAAAATGGATACTTTGAATTTTCAACAAAGATTTTGATGTAGAGAGTCTTAAAAGATGGTGTATAATCTTATAAGATTATTACCTGCATTTTCTTCCTGAAGTAAAATGTTACAAAAATAAAGCTAATTTTCAAAGTTGTTTTAGAGATAAATGATTCATACCTATCAGCTATGAAAAACCAGAGAGTTACAATAGAAAAAAGGAGGATGCGGTGAATTTAACAGAAATGCCACATGGTTCTTTTTTAATGATGCTGGTATTTTAATCCTAGAACACATGTTTGCAAGGTTCCAAATGTTGGCTGAGAAATAAAAGCCTCCTAATTATTTTGTTTTTTAAAGAATGCCTCTCATTCTTCAGTAGATCTTTTAAAATTTATTATCTGCATATCAATAAACAAACTATTTTTTTAGTTGTTATCATACAAATATTTCTGAGATGTGGATCACAGCCAAGGAAATGGTCTCCTAATTTTATTTTGTGGGCTACAGTTGTTTTGCAGCATTCTAAACCTTTATCTATTTATTTCCCCCCAGTGTGCTTTGCTGTTGAGATCTGAGGTTTAGCTCATGACAAAGAATTTGAGTCCACCATCACCTCTGTATCTAACAGCACACAGCACAGCAAAAGGCTAACACACTCCATGGGGATTCAAAGCTCAGTGAAAAATATCACCTCTGTAGGTTTTAGAATCATACTCCTTAGAAGACAGGTCCAGTAAAAGCAGTGGATGTGCAAACTCTTAGCCTCTTGTAAAGAATGCCTTCTGAGGTACTCTGAATCCATCACTTCTGAGCCTTTCTTACTTGTTTTCTAAAGAGATAATGATTTACTGATTTTGGTACATACTAATTAGAGCTGAGTAAGAAGAAAATTATGTAGAATTTATTACATAGCTATTGGTTACAATTCTGCCTCTGAAAGCCAGAGAAAAAAATACACTGTAAAAAATATTTGATTTACCTTTCTCCCTCTTTGAATAAATTATAACAGGCCACCCTCCTGCTAATCTTACAAAAATAGAACATGAGCAATCTCAGAACTGGGATCTTAAACAGATTATTATTTTAGAGCATCGGAAACTTTGCCAGGATATCATACAGTGCAGAAAAATATAGAGATGATGCAGTATATTTCACACCAGGGAAGAAAGGATGTAAGGTTGAATTTTCAGCTATCTTTTTGAAGATTGTGTAGAACCTGTGGAATAACCTGTTTAAATACATTCAAATAATTATTGTATATAGGTGACATGGTTAATTCAGAATTGTAAAAAAATTAACCCTAGGAGAGAACCTTTTAGAACAAGTCCTTCTGCCACTTTAAATAATCGGGATGAGTCAAGTAACACATTTATACAGATTGTCTTTAATTTTTTTCCCAGATTCTTATCTGTTCATGGGGAAGGAATTTTCCTAGAGGCACATGTAAAAAGATGGTAAAAGGTGACCTGTGCAGCATGTTGCTCCACAGGAACTGAGAAGGCTTTTGCATGAGGCCAGTAGCTCGTGTGTTTGGAATGATGCTGGGGGCCCTCTTGCCTCAAGGTCCTTTGATCCACCTTCTTGAATACTGTGCAACAAATTGACAGTAGAAAACTTGGAAAAAGCAGAGTTAAGCTTACATCAATTGAGAAATCAATAACAAGAGGAACATTGCTCCAAATGCACCCGAGAGAACAGAGCACAACTGCTGTCTTGTTCATCTTTGGCCGTATAACCAAACCCACCAAAGCAGGCCAATCTTCAAGATATTTTTTCAGTGTGTTGCATTGAGTGGTGCCACTTCCCACTGTTTAGTTGTTTCCAAAGGTTCAGAGACAATCTCCCTAGGAAGATAAGATACACATCTATGTGTCATGTGTGAACTACTGAGTTAGAGTAACATCAACCTGTCCTGATCTCTGGAGTTCCTTAGTGATTGATAGAACAAAGCTTTTCTCTGTTTCTATCTAAAGGAATCTATGATGTACTGAAATCAGCTGGCCTTTCATGGCAGATTGTTCACTCTCCATAATTTATAGACTTGATCATGTGAATAAAAATGAAACCTTTAAGTGTTTTGAAAAAGATACTAGATTCTCACAGAGTGTAATGTTAAAGTACAGATAAGTGGTCTTCGTGGAAGCCCAATTAAAACAATACATGGTTTTGATTTTGCATATATCCTTGGCTTTTCCACAGAACACGGACATTTCCAATATTCTGTCTTAGCTTTCTATGGTAGAATGAGCCTTTCCTTAAATTAATGTACATTGTTAATAACAGCATTTAAAAGTAACAATTTATTTGAAGCATCCAGATAAAATGAACAGCTATTCTAATGATGCCATCTAAAGAATTTACTAATCGCATGGATTGTGTCCCTCTTTCCACTGTGGATGTTTAAGCAAAACACAGGAATGATTCAGGAACTGGGCAAAATAATTTTCAAGCTGTAAAATGAAGATCTTTCTTGATCTTACTTATTTTATCACTTTGATTGCAACACTGACTGACAACCTGCTCAAGGTCAGTTAAATGGAGGGCTCCCCACAATTTCCTTTCAATACTACTAGTAGCATTAACAAAAGGCATATAGGATTTCTCAAGATTATGAACTTGTGCTTCTAAATGAGGTTCTGCTTTCAATACACATAAAAAAGAGTCTGAATTCAGAAAGTATTGCCTTCTTCCTAAATATGCCAAGTCCAGTGAAGCTACAGTTTCAATCTTTAATACAATCTGCCTGTGTAGAAACAACTGCTAAAGTGGAAGTGCTCAGCAATAAAATTTTACACTGCACAATTTCTCAAATTCTGACCCTCTTTACTAAAAGCAAAATGGCTATAAACTGGATAAAAGGGAAGTGGGATGATAATACATTACTATATTGCAAAAAAATATTCACTGGTCATGTTAAAACAAGCCGGAACATAGAGTTCCTTGGAAGAGATATGACATAGAGCTTTCACACTTAAGACTCTGTCTTCTTAGAAATATTTGTGCTATAACAAGGAAAATGGAAGGAATGAACAATTATGAACACATGAAGAAGAAACTGAGCCACCAAAGAAATGGACATTATGAAAGAAGTATAGAAACAAACTGAAGGAGGTCACAGAAGCTCTGGTTACTGCACTCTGTGAGTGCAGTTATGAAAACAGACTCTCCCAAGAAAGGCCTTTAGCTCCCATTTATTCTTCTGAGCTCTGCTCATGTGAACAATGAATATCTGCTGATATTTGGAGCTCTATATCCACCTGCTTCTGCCTCTTCACCATTGGTTCCCAGATCCTGCAGGCTCCTTTACTCCAATATCCTTTATAACACTGTGCCACTGGAAAACTTGTCTGCTTTCTCACAGCCCTTCTTTGGTTTTTGTTTTCTTATGTTATTGCTTTGATTAGTCATTTTAAATTACTAATCAGCAGACAACCAGCCCATTTAACCAACTCTTAAAGTGCTGGTTCTTCCTTTTATTTTCTACTCACTTTATTGCCATATACAATATTTAATGGAGCTCAGCACTCACTGATAGATCGCTGTTCAATATAATTTCAACTTCATAAGCAGCACTTCAAAGCATTCCTCTGAAACTGAGCACATAGCTACACCCAAACCTTTTTGCCTACCTTAGGAGAGAGCTATAAAACTTATCTTCCCTGCAGAAGGTTTTCTTGTGGTAGGGCTGTGAACAACTCTTCTCAACATCTATCATCTGTTATATTAATTGTGTTGCCTATAGAGTTGTTTATTTCAGCTTCATTTATCTACTTATTTAATTTACACCTGCTGTATACGCAATTAGGCAATTATTACTATATTCTTGATGCTAGATTTTTCATTGGCTATTATTATGCTTTGTTAGTTACACTGTGGAGAGTTGGAAATTAATTTCTTTCTCTGAAGATCTATTTGCTTCATCTTTCTCATCTAGAATAAAAGTTTCCCCAATAGCAGGAAACTCGGATATAATATGAATATGGCTTTGTATCACAGAGGTACTTTGAAAGGTGCTGAACACACCTAGAGCATTTTCTGGATGGGGTAAATATAAATGCACATCCAGTGTCTGTTTTAAAGAAAAAAATGATCCAATTTTCTGTACCCACCTATCAGGTGTGTGAACCCTGGAAGCAGTTTCTTTTTCTGAACAGCTGTTTCAGAGAGAGAGCTAATGCAGAAGAAAATCTCATCTGTAGCTCTTCTCTAGTGTTTTCTACCAGCTGTTTTCAACAACTCCCACACGTGTTGTGCTATAAACCCAAGGGATGTGACAGCCCTCATTTCCTTTGGAAGCAAATTAAGGACCTTAAGAGGCTCTTGAATTCCATTCCAGCATTTGACTTGCAGCATGGAAGCACTGGATGTTACAACTCACATCTCCATGCATGTGGGTGTATTTATTGAATACTAATGGCAGCTGGCTTGAAACTGAAAGCTGAAGAGAAGTAGGCAACCCCTTGAATTGACATTAAAATTGTCTCCACTTACCTTTATGCTTTTAGCGATAGAGCAGCACAAGATTGATCTCAATCCACTTGAATTATGAGGATTTAATTTTAAAAGATAAGATGAAAAAACAACACTTGTTTTGATCTTGTAAGAGCACACTTCAATCCAAGGACATTTCTTCTAAATTATTTGATGAGTGAACAGAACTCGGTGATCTCACGATCATGCCACAAAATTCATGTGCTCAACTTAACTTTCACCCTGAATCTTTTCACAGACAAAACAGCATAAGCAAAGGAAACAGGGATTTCTGTTCCTGTACAGAAATCAAGTTATTTGTCACATAGACCAATACAGGTTATTTGACATCAGGCAGAATCTTGAGAGAAATGGAACTCCATGTGTGTGTTGCTCATGTGCTTACACAGCCATTCCCTTGCTCAGTGTTCTAAGGGTGCTTCATTTCGAAAAGTCTTATGGACTGCCAAATCTTTATTTATTATGAAGCAGTGCCATTTTAGCACACCCATGGTAAGATCACAGTGCACTTTAGATTGTCACTCACCAGGATTCATAACTTCTGTTTCTGCCATAACTGAGCATACTTGTGAATCTTCTTTATTGTTTCAATTTAAATTTTCTCAATCTATTCCAATGTAATAATCCTCTACCTTTAAAAAACACTATAACTTGTTTTCTAGCATTACATTCATGAAAGTTGAAGGATATAAAACGCTAAAACAATGTTATACTATTAGTTGCTATGATTTTATTTGGCTTACAGGTTTTCTACAGATTTCTTCTTACCTACAGTCCATGCTTCCTGCAGAACACTTAGTCCAAGATACTGGAAAATTTCCCCAAATAATACAAATTTTCCCTAATGTAAAGAAACTGTTTTACTCTTTTCTCTGACCAACAAGATTCAAATTTACATGTGTCTCTTTGAACAGATCACATGACACATTCCCTTTATGACCTCTATTTTCTTTAATTGCCCTTAGAAGCAGCCGAGTTTTATGCAACCATAATTAAACTCTCATCCTCCTTTCAGACATCCTTTGGCATGCTACTTATAATTTACTGCTTTGTGAGTTTTTCTCTTCTCTAACTTTCTTTCCTTAGTACTTCCCCCCTTCTGTTTTCCCTGTTTGCCATTTGTTTTTGTCTTTCTAATCACTTAATATCATAAGAAGTATATTCATCATTTATTTTTGGAACCTGGTTCAAAATTCATTTTCATCTATCAGTTTCTATCTGTCACAGGAAAATTGAAAGCCTTGTTAAAGGCATCAAGTTCATTATTTTATATAACATATCTTTTATTTATCCATGACTTAGATTAGAAGATTGATTCCTGTTCAACTAGAAACATTTAAAATTCCTGCTACAAAAGAACGACAAGGTGTTTGACAGTATTATGGCATTAAGGCTGAGATCTTGAATGCAGTTGATTTCTAAAGGCTGCATACCTGAGATGGCCACCAGAGAAATTTGTTCAATGACTTTTTCTTGCCATGGCAGGCAGATTTCTTTATTTTCCCAGCACAATGGGGACTTTGGAACCTGCAGAGTCAAACACAGGAACTAGCTAAGGTCTTGGAAGTCAAATATACGACAGGATAGCCCAGATTTAGTGCACAGAGACTAACCATGACTACCATGGCAAAACTGAGTTCAGTCACTTTTGAAACAGTACATGAACAAATTATGTCTCCAGTCAGGGGAGAAAATACCTTTGATCTATGAACATGTCAAAGACAGGATGTTACATTGCAGGAGGAAAAATAAAATGAAAAGCAGACTTTTAACTCTGGGAGGAAAAAAAATCCACTGCATCAGAGTTTCCACACTGTTGTCAATTGTTCCACTGCAGTAATTGTCTGTTTGTGTCCCACTGTTATGAAATTAATTTCTCAGAGAGAAGCATGGCACACAGGAAAGCTGAAGCCATGGGCCTAATTCTGTTATGTTAAGGGTCAATAACATTACTGTGCCCACAGGGTTCCACGTACCTGAACAAGAGAAGGCCCCGTTGGCCATAAAAACAGGGTTTTATTCCAGTTATATTCCCAGAAATTACAAAGACAGCAAGACAATATGCAGCAGGTGATTGGGGTATGCACAGCTGAAGTCCACCCACAAGAGTCATGTAATCTGATTTTTGGATTTCTCAGGCAGTGTCTGTAAAAGCACCCATCTCCAAGAACAGGTTATATATAATGGAACAAACTCCACATATTTCTGGAGAGGTCTGAATTTCTGTTTGTCCAGCAGTCCGATGAAACAAAAACTAGAGATTAATGGTACTCCTGGAAGACTGAGAGCACGTGAAAGGGCATGTGGGAGTTACTATAACACATGAATCTGGGATACAGGAACATTTCTTGCTCTTGAAGTAAGCAAAGAAGCTTAAAAGAAAATATTTAGAGAAGAGAATCCTGAAATGGCCTTGGAACTAAAGATCTTAGCAGACATCAGATGGCATCAGGGAGTCTGAAAGTTACTAACTGAAAAATGAGGAGAAAATATGTCATAACAATGTTTGAAAGCCTGTTCAAATGGAATCCAGTAAGCTCTCAGAGTAATTTTCATGGTTTCTCTTGCATTTCTACAATCTATTGAGCAAATTCTTGAATAGCAGCGCTCCAAAAACTAGTACCCAGCTAGTAAAGAGAGCTTCAGAATCCATTTTTTTTTTCTGGCCCCATTTAACTCCTTGTAAGAGGAAAAAAACCCTCAACCTCTAAAATCAACAACAATGAAACATTAGTCATAAATTTAACGCAAAAGTAAAGTAGTTTTAGAGCGAATCTTAAGTCAGGTTAGTGGGAGTTGATTTTGGACCAAATCCAGAGAGCAAGGAGCACAGGATCCAAGCTGTGTGATCTCCATGGACCACAATGGGGTGAAGATGAGATAATCCTCAAGATGAGCAGTAATGAGGTGTTTAAGGTGTTTTATAGGTCCAAAATCAGCGAGATCCTATACATCTTTACTATGTTCCTTTGCTAAAATAAAAAAATTGAATGGAAAGCATTCACAAAATCCTCTCCATTTGAAACAGTGGATCTGTGGTGGAGATGACCAGTGAATGGACTCAAAGACCAAAAAGGAATAGGAATACAGGAATGTAGCAGACAGAACAACCTGTAGCTAGAGAATAAGATCTGGAAGGAGGAATCTATTATTCATTTTGACTTTAATAACAGAAAGAAAAGGGACTCCTGGATTCCCAGTAGTGGGACAATGACAATTGCACAATGTGTATATTTAAAGGATGTTGTGAAATCCAAGGCAAAGATCAAAGAGGTTGTTTAATAAATCAAAATTGTACTGTTCCATACAGCTGCACAATAGTAAATACAAAGCTTCTAAATACAGACAAGAAAAAAAAAAACAACTCAATAATATTAATGGCCTGGTAACCTTAAAAATTAAGACTTGAAGCTAAATTAAATGTGATATAAAAATCCTGCTTGAATTTATTAATGGTAAATTATGCCAGATCTCTTCTTTAATAACTGATTTTTAAGACTAAAAAGACATAGACAAAGCTGTCTTCAAGAAATTTTCCTGTGTTCACCCTAGGAGAAATCATCAGTTAAAATAAAGGCTGGGACTACAAGAACTGAAGGTAGGCAAAAACTGGTTGAAAATGAAATAATAGTCAGTTGTTCCGAAAAAAAACATTATCATTGTAGTGGAGTTTCTCAATTAACAGAAACCATTAATGGCCACAACATGGTGAGATAGAATAATTTTTAAAAATCATATGGTTGGATGCCTGTAAACTTGCACAGGAAGAAATGTACTAGGAAACAAATAAAATTTTTATAGGAAAAGGTACAAAGACCCACAGTCAGGGCATAACGAGTATTTCTGCCATAACCTGGGAGCTCATTCTAAGGGAAATGCTAATAAGGAAGGAAAAGAACACTGCAGTCTTGAACTGTTGGTTAGTTTTAGACATGATTTGCCTACTGCTGCAATGCCTTCATGGAAAGCACAGATATGATCCTGGGTTATATCAGATGAAGTCAGCATTCCTGTGGGAATATGGAAATTACTGCTGTATTACCAGATGTCACTGAGAACTTATTTAGGCAGATATCTTTCTTTTCAAAAGATGTGAACTCAGGCTGGAAGGATGTTGAGATGGTTTGGAGGATAGAGAAACAAGTACTACAGTGAACACTACAAGGACTTGGGCTGTTTTTCTTAGCAAAATGGAAGTGAGGAGTGAAAAAGTTGGGTCTCTACATTGGAAGGATAAACCCCCAAGAAAATAATAACTAATTTGGACAAAATGCAACAAGAACACTGGACTAAATGGATAAATGTGGTTACAAATACATTTAATTAGGAAATTAGGACAAGTTTTGTCTATGGAGGAGATGGTTAAATTCAGGATTCAAAATATATCCTTCAAATCAAATTCTGGTTAAAGATATGAGGGTGCAGTGATTTTGGAGTTCTGCTGCCTACTTCATGTAAACTGGGGGAATGTACCAGACCCATCTTATCTAAGGGTCACTACGTCCACAAATAGGAACTTTATCTCCACAAGGACAACTGATTAAGTCCTTAACATATAAAAATGAGATCTTTTCACTTGAAAGAGAATAAGACTTACATACATGGGGTATCAGGAAACCCATGTTTTAAAAATTCTGACACTTCAGACACCTTTAATTCTTAGACTCAGTTAGAACTCACCAGCAAGTGCTCTGCTTTCTTAGTTTTTCCTCATAAAAAAATACCAATGTGCTGTGTCAGGGAAATTACTTGCAGAATTTGTAGGATTAAGATTCAATCCCTATCCAATTAACAGAACACTTTGTGAATCTGCCACCTAAAAAATACTTTTAGAATGCTTTTGGTGTTAACCAAATAATTTTATTTAAAGCTCAATGGATAAAGTATCTGGGACATACTTCAAAAACCATTGTGTTCATGTCCTGCTGGGGTTGTATTTTCATTTAAAATTCTTTATGTATTTCCTTCTCTGACTGTCAAAGGGTTGTCAACACATAGCCTTAATTAATTATTAAACACTTTTAGCTTTCCTCTGTTTTTTATCTTTGTTTTTTTTTTAATCAAACCAAACAAATTGTGTCAACACAAAAAAAAATATCAAACATGAGAAGTGATGAAAATATTCTCTCAATGATTGGATGCCTGTATATTGAACACAGAACACAGTATTTCCTCTGCACTGATTAATATGACACAAACTAAAACAAACACAGGGCAAATAGACATGGAAAAAATAGGACAAATAAAGTCAGAGAGAAAAATATGCAAAGTGAAGAAGAGAGAAAAATAATACTGAAAAGAATTATATGGCTTTAACTCCAGCTGTTTGTCTAAGTCTCCAACTACAAAATCCTTTAACAGATTCAAGGGGACTAAGATTCCTTAAAAAGTGATTTGCATTCTGTATGCTTTTTCACATCTCACAATCTACAAAACTTTAGTAAACTGTCTGCTTTACACTGTATAGAGACAACATTTATTAAGGTCAACTAAGTGTATGAGAATCACACTGGTATCAGACCTGAACTCTGGAAGGCATTACTTAAACAAAAACCTACTTGATATTTCTTCACCCACACCTTCAATATCAGTCAGTTGGTTCAACTGCTATTTCTTAAGGCCCCTGAAATGGCCAAGACATTAAAATATTATTTCTGTTAAAACTGAATGAGATATATATAACAGTCAAAGAATGCTCCTTTTATCTCCTATGTTGCTCTTTTTCATTCTAAGTGTGTGAACTGTTCTTGTTATATTCTCTAACTTTATATGTGTCTCTGTCTACTGGTGCTACTGTCTACTATAATGTATAAATAATCCATATATATCCATATAATATATATAATCCATATATATATAGATATAATTTTATAATACATAAAGTTCTTTCTATATAAGTATATTTTTATAATTTTATAATAATTTTCTGTCTGAGCTTTGGTGTGTCAGTGGAGACTAACACTGCATGGTTGGCAGTCTGTATAAATAGTATCACTTTCAGGAAGAAGAGGATTTGGGTGTTTCAGTGACATAAATATTTTGGGATTTCATTCTGATGTGATATATCTAAACATATCACCTTATTTAAGAACATGCTAGACTTCTTGGCAGCTCAAGATAGGTGGAATCCAGGCCTTGGTTACTAACAGAGATATTTTTGGAGGTGTATATATATATGTGAAGCAGCCAGTCTTTTCTGAACCTTTCTCTTCAATTTTTAGCTTGAAACTTTCTCTACATGGGATGAAGCCTAAATTAATGTTGATGTACTAAGCTGCCTTTTATCTGACAGGTCTAATGAATAGCGCAGATTAACTAAAATTCAAAGTCCAGAACCATAAATAATGGAAATAGAGTACAATGGCATTTCATTTGTGATAGAAAGTAGATATTGTATGGCCTGTTTTAATACAAACATGATACCACTACAGCTTCAGAAGCCAAATAGTGTCAGGGTAAGGGTAAGAAGGTGGTTCTCATTTTTAGGAGTATCCCCATTTTCTGAAATTACTATAGAGGTAGGAATCTCCCTAAGGCTTACCTAATCTTGATAGAAAAAATAATTTCCTTCTTTCTTTTTTAAGAGAGTATGAGAGGAAATACCTTCATTTAACCAATTCCCAGTGTTTAGTGCAGTAATGGCATTGATTTTGTGCGTTGGTTTTGCTGGAGTGAAGTTAATTTTCTTCACAGTAGCTATCATGGACCTGCATTTTGGGTTTGTGCTGAAAACAGGATTTCTATTGCAGAGATACTTCAGTTATTGCTGAGCAGTGCACAGATTCATCCTGCCTTCCCTTCTCCCAAAATTACATGCTAAGGATGACACCATATGGTCTGGGATGTCCACTGATTCACTGGGGTCACTTTTCCTGTTGTGTGCCCTCCTGATACCTTGTGCAGCCCAAACCCACCAAAGATGCGGTGAGGAGCACAAAAGACCTTGACATTGTCTAAGTGCTTGCTCATTAACAGCAAAAATTCACCATATTACCAACATTGCTCCTACCACAAGTACAAAATGAAATCCCACACCAGCTACTGTGGAGAAAAATAATTCTACCCCAGTCCAAACCAGCACATTCAGCTATTTTCACTTCCTAGCATTACTATCCTAGATAATTTCAATGTCATTTGCTAAACCTGAAAATTGTATTTCATCAATCCTATAGCAAAAAATTCTCTGCAACATTTGCACACATATTATGTACACAGTTCTCAATGCAGTCTCATAATTTGAAAGCAAATCTTCATGGGTTTTAGAATCAGACATCATCTGCAAAAAAAATTTGGATTGCTGCATGCATGATATAACTTACAGAAACAACAGAATACAGAAGAGTGGCACAGACTTTCCCTCTTTAGTGAAAAATATTCTGAAATCTAATTATATATTATTTACTCTAACGAGGGGTTAATATACAACAATTTAATTTGATTCTTAAAAGGGGCTCTGAATCCTTTTCCTTCAGAGGTTAGGAAAAAAATCCCAACCAACCCTATCTTTTTTTAGTGCCCAGCAGCAATGCTACAAAGCATTCCTTCAGATTCCTACAAAGCACAATTACAATTTAATTTATGAGTTGTCCATCTCTTGCCAAAATAGAATAAATTTGACCTGATTTATGTGTCTAATTAGAGTAATAAGAGGTTTGGGGTTTTTTTCAGTTTACGAGCCAAGGGCTCTGGCAGAACCTTTGTGTCATAATATAGCAAATAAATTGAGCAGCAATTTGTGCCATTCACAGGTACGTTCCAAACTTCTGTAATGAAGGCTCTTCAACTTTGTTGATTGCTACAACTCTGTTGTAAATTCTGGTTTTGCTTACCAAAATGTCTTTGAGGAGAACTGTGAGGTAAAATGGCTAATTCTACCCAGCAGGTTGACTGTATTAGCACCCACTCACCAATGGGATTTTCACCACTATCATACTTCCTTAATTTGATCTAAACATTTTTCTTTTTAAAAAATACCAAATTAGCAAGATGAGATCCACAAAATCTATGCCTATCTACAAAGGAATGCCAGATTTTTGGAATCCATGAGGCCCTCCACAAAAGATATGAAGACTTCACAAAGTTTGTGTTCTGTGGTTGCAAAGAGACCACATTAAAGGCTTGGGGAGAGGGAGGGGAGGAGTTACAAAATAAAAGTTGAAAACTACTTTCAAACTGAACTGTCTGACTTAGGCACAGTTTCAGGCCAAACCCTCAATCTTATTTGAGGATAAAAATCATTTTAGCTACTGTGGTTTGACTCTGCTCCAACCCAATTGATCCTAAGGTCAAGTAGATGGGATGAAAAAGTCTTGCAGGAACTTGCTTCACTCCTCACACTTCATGGTAAGATATCTCCAGGTCTGCTGCCTTTAGGATGGTTGTTCACTGCACCAATTTCTACATTTAATAGGCTGCAGACCAGCTCCTGGCTTACCAGAAAAACATACATATTCCTTAAAAACCTTATTTTGTGTGCAAATTGTCCCAAGGAAGTTGCTTCATGTAAATTCTTTTTACATTCAAAGACTTTATTAATCCCCAAATTCTCAGCTTCACCCAAACTTCCCCTATAATACTATGTGAGTATGAAAGCTTAAAGCACAACAAATGCTAGCTTCTGAAGATAAGGTTTGTACAATTACTTAGAAACTTTTAAACTGGATTGCAAATAGTAAAACACTTAATAATGCACACCTAAACTTTAACAGCAAAATGGTTTCTTCTTAGGCACTCAAGAAATAATAGTCACCCAAAAACTCTTGTTGCAGAAGCCAAGGGTGCAGAATTCAACAAATTACTCCATCTGCTGGCTGATTTCATCCAATCCTGGATGATTTCTCTTAGCTGTGTATTCTTGTCCCTTTTTAATGCAAATGCAACATTCAAAGCTTGATCAGTGTCCTTTCAAAGCAAATGAAATATTCAGGGTTGCCTTTGATATTCAAAGCACTTCCTGGAATCATGACTCCCTCTTTTCTCTCTCCATTTCCAGTTTAAGAAGACCTTTGTGTTGCAATTTTAACATATTCTTTCTTCTAGAGAAGGCACAAGACAAATGTTTTAACACTTTAGTGACTTTACTAGCCTTTCTATGTTGCACATCATAAGAAGTATAAATTACCCAACAATTTGACTAATTTTATGATTTTTGGTGTGTTTCTGTTGTTCCATGGAACACTCATGACATGTTGGAAATACAGATGCCCTACTCTTTAGCAGAGTGCTCAGAAGTTGTGCCTGATTCCCATCCTTCCCACTTTGTAACTACTACTGAATAGTCTTCCCTGGAGCCTAAACTGAACTATTCATAGCAATTCTACTTCTTCTTAAGCCAGTGTCTTCCTGTATCTGTATTCAGTCATGATCATCCAGTATTCATTCAGGACAGCCCCATGCACCCCCTTTTCAGGACTTGTCCACAGGTACACAATTTTGTACAGCCATTTCTCCCTCATGCTTTCCATATAATTTTCTGAATATCACCACTACCACCCATCTGCAAACACGATGTGAGTTTTTTTGCGCTGGGATCATCCATTATAGCCTATCAATATGTCTGTATTTAAACTGATTGCACTTCTGGTTTCCTCAAGGTGTTGAGCTAGTGAATGAATAAATAAAAGTGTACCTCTAAAGAACCAATTTTGAAAACTAGAAAGTACAATTTTGTATATTAAATTATCACAATCTACACATATCCTAAATTATCTGAAGGTTTTGAGGGAGATGTAGCTCTAAGATTAAGGTTTTTGTGGTCCCCAGTATGCTTCCTTGGAATTTCAATTCTTGCAGGTTATGGCATATCCTGAAATAGCAAAATGCACTGAGCAAAAATATTTGCAGTCTTGACTCAGGACTAGGCACAGTAACAACCAGAATTGCCATTCTAGAAGTTCAAATTGATCAAGGCAACAACTGCTCAGTGCAGACACATAAGTGAGCTGCTGGAAGTTATCCGCTTCACTGATAAAATAACAGCGCATTAAATTAAATCCACTTGAGCTTGAAACTGTCTGAGTGAACACCTAGGTTTCTTTGACATTAAATGAATTACACAAACTACTTCAGTGTTTACTCATAATAACCCCCAGCCTTGCCAGCCACCAAACTGAGGCACCCTGGGGTGCTTGGTCCCAGGCTGAATTAAGCAAGAGACCAAGCCTCTCCTCGTTTTCCTGTGCTGCTTCTCCATGCAGGTGTTGAAAATGCTCCTCTTACAGGCCATGCTCCCTATGTCTGTACTGGAGATGACCTTAGATAAGAGTCACCACATTTTTCTATGGGTTTCATCAGAGGGCCCAAGTTCAAAAGACAACAAAGAAAAACGATTCAGCACACAGATAAGGGCTTCACAAATATTTTTATCAGTTTGCATCCTGACAAGGTTGAGACCAACACTCACAAATGGAGGACTGGGTCAATGTTTCTCTACAAAGAGACTTGTGTAACCCAGGCTGTCGATTGCTTTACCTCAGGGAGGAAAGAAATGCAGAGCACAAATGAGGAACTGAGTACTATCCCTCCTTACCAACCCCTCCTGAGCAAATTAAAGCTGCCCTCCCACTCTGGAAGCCACAGAGAAGAGTGAGACAGACATATACTGGCTTGAAATGAATCCCCTTAGCACACAGCTGGAGCAGCACAGCAAAATGCAATTTATGTCTTTTACCACAAACTTGAGCTAGCACAGCTCAAGGACTCAAGCAGACACAAATTCCAGGAACTTTTGAGTGAGAGAGCACTTTTGTACAGATAAAGCACTCCTGCCTTTTTGTGCACCAAAGAAAGGATGGAAGAAACTTACTGTTGGAAAAGAAATACAGGGAAATTAAAGAAAAAAAGACACAAGGCAGATCCAGTGATGGAATTTATGTAAGAATTTGGTACGTTGCCTTCCACTTCTCAATAAAGATAGCACCTATTCGATGGTGGTATTTCTTTTATTTACTCTAACAAGACTATTACATTTCAGGCACACAAGAAGTTGCTGAATTCTGACTGTAAGACTCAGATTTCAGTGTAGTTCACCAAGCCAAATTGTGCAGAAATAATCTGTCTGTAAGTATCTACCAAAGAGAGCATATCAAGATCACGACAATGCCTTTAGCATATCTTTGTAATTCCGTTTATGTGATCTAGTGCATGAAATGACATTTAAAACAGGTTTAGATACAAAAGGTATGTCAAATATAAAGGTAATACCATGTGAATTCCATGTTGAAATCAGTATTATAATGATATCTAACAAAAAGTCCTTGGCAGATTAGTTAAAGGAGAAGAAACTCAACTGAACTGAACTGAACTGAACTGGTCTTTTCAGCATTTTTATTTTCATTTCATGTTAGAAAATTTGCATAATTAATTGAAAGCACAATGAGACAAATTAAAATAATGCCTCTTTTATCCTTTTGCCGAGGAGATGAGTATTTTCTCTGTTAAGTTTAGGTAGAACAAAAAGCTTTCTTGAATACATACTGCTTGCCATGCTTGGGAAATGTACAGGGCACACAATCTAAATGCTTCATACTTGCATGTGCACAGATATGCTTGTATTTATGTAATACTCAATTTTTTTATACATACATAACTATTTCTGATTCAAACCAACCAATGCCTTGACTGAAAGAAAGCATTTCAACCTTTCCACATCATCATTATATTTTCTTTTCTCAGGAGATCAAATGGATTACATGTGAGTGAGACACATTCTATTCCTGGAAAGGTCAGTATCTCTGACATTGTGAAGGGATCATCTTATGAGAATTGGACACTGATACATCTATCCATCACCAGTCCATCTGTCCGTGACTACAGGCAAGGATTCAAACAGCTCAGCTTAAAGAGTCTTAATGTATCAGTGTGAATTCATCAGTTAACATAGTCAAGCCAAGCCAGATAAAGTAATGACAGTAATTGAAAAGAAGATCATTTGATATCTTCAGACAGAACATAGGAGGATTGACTAAGGAGCTTACAAACCTAATATTTAGCCCAGTTTCACACTTTCACCTGACATGAAGCAGAGACATCTTGCATCCACTTAGAAGCAAAGCAAAGGGTGAAGAGGAGAGTCAGCATCATTTGGAAGAGGTGTGAAAGAATGTCAGCTCAGTTTGTTCTAGTTTGTGCAAAGTGGAGTAGCCCAGCTGGCAGCTCTCTGTCTAAGCTTGCTTGCCTGCTTTGGCAGCATAAGAAAAAAGAGGGGGAAAACTCCACGGCCTCAGGATATCATAAAGGGTGCTTTTTGTATCAATTGCATTTACTCTCCTGGCAAAAAAATGAACTTGTACTTCACTAGGAAAAAATACCTCTGCAGTTAAATAACATCAAATAATATTCCCCGAGCATCACTGTTCAGTTGTCCTGTGTATACTTCTGCTGTCATTCATGCATACTCTGTGGCCTCCAAATGCTGTCTTATCACCAGCACAACAATCACACCAACTCCAAAATAATGTAACTAAACTTCTGAAAGTGAATTACCATATTTGCAAAAAGCTCATCTTCAGGTACTGAGGTGCATTGCAGGAATAAAAGCTCCTCAGATCTGCTGCATGATAAAGCACTATAATTCTAGTATAGTTTTCCAATTTCCTTTTAGGTAGAACCCTTAAGTTACACCTTTCCCTAGTGCAGTCCTTTAATTTAAAATTGATTTTCTCATCAAAAAAACGTGGCCTAATTGCATAAGAGGCTCCATAGCTCAATGAACAATTAGTAGTATTCAGCGTGTTTTAGTCTCAAAGCAGCAGATGTCAACAGCCTTGCAGATTTCAGATATACAAATCAATCAGACAACATCTGAAAACTAGAAAGAGTTTGGTTTATGTTAGTCTAACAACTACAAACAGCTTAGTATATATTTTGAGCAAAATGCATTTGAAAAGAACATATCACTTTTCACTTAGAAGTTGTATGTTCTTTTCATTCTGGTCTTTAACTTTAACTCCCAAGGTGTAAGAAGAAAAATCTTTTCAATAGGAAGAAAGGCAAAGCCTTCTTTAGGCTCTCAATGTGAAGTCTTGTACCAAGGGTATAAGAAGGAACATAAGAAATTGGACAAAAGGGCTTAGTAATTGTTTAAATCAGAATTAAATTAAAAAAAAAAATAGATACCCTTGTTGGCAAGAAGAGGTCTAGCTAAGATAAACTCTGAAAAAAAAATGCCTTGCTATTATTAAATATTCATAATTGATTGCTCTAAATTGTTCTTTCTTTATCCCTCTTTCATGCTGCTTTCCTGGCTATAACATTTTGGTTGCTAATTTTCTTTTTGTCCTGTGATAATGTACAAAAGTTATTGTGAAACCAGTGTGACCATACTGTGAGTTTAATGTGCACCTCTTGCTGTTCTTAGACAGGGCTGCAGGGCAGGCCTGCTTGGGTTTGCTGCGTGGGAATTCCATTATGTAACAAACACAGCTAAAGCCGGTAACAGCTTTAGATAAATATCTAATTGAAGATATTTTTCTGTCTGCAGGGGAAAGTAAAAAGCATTCACTACATACCTTGAAAGGGAAATAAACAGCATGAACTAAGAAGGATAACCTGAAAGGAGATGTGTTTTGTACACAACAGGACAAGCTAAGTCATCAGTCCTTTGTATAATAAAAGTTGTAGACAAAGATTATAATTGGACAATGATAATAACAGGAGTTATTACTCAAAGATTTTTTCAAACCAACTATTACCCAGAGATTCTCTATGCCCCACTTTGAAGCTTTAACAGACACTGATAAGGGTTGCCACCCCCTGACTGGGCTCCAACTATCTCATAAAAGCTACATTTACTTTGCAAATCCCCTGTCCTTTCAAGTTCCCAGTCCGAGGCACAATTTACAGCACAGTCAAGCTCCTTATCAGGGCCAGATCCAGGCATGCATCTAGTCAACTCTCAGCACTGCAGCTTTCCCAGAGGGAAATCCAGGCAGCATGGGCAAATGGATGTTATCAGCTAAGCATAGCAGCAGCCAGTGCTGATTTTTGCCATTACTGATGCTGATATTGTGTATGTGGCAGTAGGGAAAATTTTTCCTCAGCACAACTTTTATGTATTCTAAGGAAAGCCATATCTGAAACAGTAGCCAAACTCTAAGTATAAGGTGCAGTAGAACTGTAATGTTAATTGGACCCTATATATTCCATAACATGTAGGACTTAGAGAACCATGCTTTAGATTTGTAATTTTCACATTTGGAACTAAAAGGGGTGTACCTAATGTGTAAGATTAAGGACAATATGTACTTGAGTACGCACTTCCCAAAGAAATTCACTAAAATTCAAGTACCACTTTCTTTTTTACATTTGAACTTATATATACAAATTGTATTTGAAGCAACTCTAAAAATATCACAGATTGCTTTCTTTTTCTGAAAACTGTCGACATGAATTTTCCTGGTTTAATCTATTTTTTTCTCTACAAGAAAGCCCTTCCCTCTCCATTCAAATATGAAAAATTTATTTGTTTTCATCCCCATAAATCTCTCTCCAAAAGACTGGATTTTTTTATCTACCATATAAGAGATGAATTTCAGATTACAGTGACCTCATCCAAAAGCTTTAAATTTTGGAGTTATTTCAACTTTATATGGAATAGTATCAGTGCAACCAAATACTTCTTCATCTTTTTTTAACTGAAGGACTGCTTAAGATTTCTGACAAAAATCCCCAGAAACTACGCCCACTATTTTTTGGCAGCTGGGAAGGAAAGTGGTTGTTTTGTTGTTTAAAAATAATTATTTTTCTTTTATAACTACAGAGGAAAATAAATACTGTTTATCCCCTGCAGTCTGTCTTCCAGAAGGCAGGAGGTTTCTGCACCTCTAATTGTAACACACAAGAGGGACAAGTTTTTAAGTATATACTTCTTAAACTCAGGTCAAATTTCAGAATATGACATTTTGTATCTCATCCAAAACACAGTATTTTGTCTTTGTTTTTTTTCTAGTTCCCAGCACAGAGATATATTTTCCACTTGCTGTAAGGGTGCTGTCTGGAACATGGTGGCATTTCCTTAATTCCACAAAGGAATCTGAGGTCATTTTAACACTGAGCTTCCTCCTGATGGAGAAAACCTTGGTCACTTTCCAGCCTCAACTGGACAAGCACACAGCACATCCTTCCTGCATATGAAGAGCTCTTTACATGCAGCAGTGATAACAGCAGGGCAGGGGAGAGAGGGAAATTAATGCCATTGAGATGGGCATATATTTCCTTAGAGCCAAATATGACGAGAGAACTCTCCATCAGCAGAAGATCCACAATAGAAAGTCCCATCTCAGGGAGCCAAATCAACAGTGCTGCATTTTTTTCTATGCCACACAGCACAGAGGAAGCAGCACAATGATACACACAGAGCTAGTGCAAGAGGCGACAGCCATCTCACATGTAAGTCCACATTCAGGCATTTCCAGAACCCATTCCAGTGGGGAAGCAGCTCTGCTGACTACAAAACAGCTGTGAGTTTTTCAGTAGCCCCAATAGTCCCAGATAGTTACTTTAAAAAAAAAAAAACAAAAAGGATATAGCTCAAAAAAGTGCCTCACAGCATGAACTCAACAAAAATAGCTATTTCCATGTCTTAGTCTCTGCAAGTATTTAACTATTTGTTTATAATGTCTCTATCTCCTTGACTTCATTTAATCTGTTCAGGGTTCATCAACAGTTTGCAAAGAATTTAATTATGACAAGTTAGCTAAGTAGTTGCAATTGCCATCAAAACTGCACAAACATTCCAAACTGAGCTAATCTAAGAAATCTACAGCTGTGAGTCCTTGGAAGAAGAAACCCAAACGACACAAGCACATTTAATGAATTCAGAAAGTTTATTATTCAGAAAGATACGTGATTCAAGTAAATATATTTAACGTATTTCATGTCAGTGCTTTCCCCTGGTTGTCTTGAATTGTATTGAGAAGAGAAAAAAAAAATCTTAAATACATATACCAAAAGCTGGGAAGGTAGGAAAAACATTTTCCAATTCCTGGTGTGAAAATAAAGGATTGCTCTCTGCAAAGTAAGGATTGATTTTCCCATCCTCAATGTCAAGCTAATTTGTTTCTAATTTTAATGGGATTAACCTACACCAAATTATCCATTGTCTTTTAAGAATACAGCATCTTAAAACACTGCAGCATTTGTAGGTTTAGCTTCCAGCTTATTTCAGGCTTAAGAAATAGTGAGATCTGATGAACATCATGTGATGCCAAGTAAATCTGGACTGCATGGCATGAAAACTCCCTTGCAAAGAAATTTATCACACAGTGATGCAGCTTCCCAGAGGACAGGCTGTCAGTTTTTGAAGCTGACTGGATCACACATTCAGTAGATACTGGCTAACAGCATTGTTTAACCTCTCTTCACAAGGAGAACCACTTTCAGTTTTGTAAAAAGAGGGTGCTCACAATGCAGTCTAATGCCCAACCAAATAAAAATCAGGCTAAATCTTGAATATTTGTTTTTTAGTTCACATTTCCTACTATTTTATTTGCTTGATTCATTTTTTATATGCTAAAGACATTATAACTTATTTTGAACTATTTTTTTCCAAAGGCAGATTTTTGATATCTTATAGATCAAGTGATCCTTGGATTAAGAGTTGTGAAAAGCAGACATATAAATAAATGAAGCTATCTTTCATTGTATACATTGCCCCTATTTTTCATAATATATTTGACTAATGTTCAGGAGAAAATGCACTGGAAAAACACAGAGCTAACAAAAGACATTTACAGGAATTCAACCTTGCCAATGGGCTAAACCCAGAAACAAAATCAGAGTGTTTCAGCAATGATGTTAATATATGTGTGTGTGCTCTTCAAATTTTACATTTCTGTGCAAGTGAGGAACAATTTAAGAACATAAAAGAAAGCTAAGCCCCAGGGTAATATTACTTGAGGAAGAAGTTATCCCTTTAATTATTATTTTCTATAGCACACAACCAGACTATTTAGCTACAGTCAAAACTAGTAAGTATAATAAAGGAAATAATATTTTAAGACAAATCAGTTTCTGGGGCAAAAGAGTGCAATGTCATGCGTGTTACTTAGCTGGATAAATATTTGGCAGGCAGAGGAAGGGCCGTAGATGATGTGGCCCAAAGACACCAGTGAACCAAGCACCCTCAGGGGCTGCAGCCGGCAGCACAGCAGGCAGAGATTCCACCATGGACCAAAGAGGCCAATGTTGGCTCCTCCTCTCTCTCAAGCAGAGCCAGGATCACAAGAGCAGAAGAAAGGCTGTTTAGCCATGTAGATGGTACACTGGGAATGATGGATGGGCAGTGCCTTGGGTGTTTCCATTCCAATCCGAGCCATCTGAACCCTCTGTCATCTATTCTCTGAGCATTCGACAATGCCAAGGCAAAGCCATTCTTTTCCTGTCTTGCACACAGTTCACTCAAGTCAATAGAAGACTTTTATCAAGCTGTAAATTACTTCAATAAGCCAAACTTCTTTTGGAGTTTCAGGGTGCAATAGCATGCAACCTAACTGGAAACTTCTTTAACAATAACATTCTTAAAGCTTAGGCGAAGCAGATTTTTCTTTTAAATTTTTTTCTATTCAAATGCAGCATTGTGTATTTTGTGTGTCTTCAATGCCACCTTGTGGTCAAATTTTTTCTTATTGCTTTTCTTTTTTTTAATTATTTTGGTATTTTTACTTTTTAAAAACAGTGCACAAATAGGAATGTAACAAAGAAAAATAAACAAACCTTCCAAATAAACAAAAATTATATCCAATATCTCCAAAAATATATCCAGACCAGAATGTGCAAGATTATACCAATGCAACTTTACAGTCTCAACATTTTCAAAGTCTAAACCAAGAGAAAAGAAAGAAAAAAGAAACCAGAAAACAAAAAACACTGCACAACGTAAAGAATAAGAAAAAGGTCAGACAAGAAAAAAACCCAAATTTATTTTATTCTGAAGTCAGTTACAGAAAAGTTCATTGCTGTTGATTCACAGCCCTCCTGAGGTACTTCGATTGAACACAAATTTATGAACTCTCTGGATATGCTGACTTAAGAGCTAGTGTCTATTTGTTTTCTCTCCATAGATCAATAGCTCCCACTATATACTTGTTTTTTTCTGTTATTTAGCTACTCTTTCCTCATTATTAGAATTCACATTTGTTAATGTACAGCAGAATCCTATTTCACAATGAAAGATGCTTGGTGTCATAGAAGGCCATACATAACATTCATTAGATTATTATTACAAATATATTAATGTAAAGCTTAAACAGCAACAGCACTGGAGAATGCAACTGGAGAAGACTTTACTGTATAAAGACATACAGCAAAGTGTTTATTCCTGACCAAAATATTTATAATTCCAAAGAAAATGCATGAGATCATTACATTTGTTGATTCCTGTAATCTATAATGGCCTTCAACATTGTGGAGCCTAAAAAATCATGGAACTGGCAGAAACCTCTCCCCACTTCCTGTAGTCTCAGCAGAGAAACACAAAGAAAGGCCAAGAGGGTGAAGGGCTATCACCATTTACCTTATTATTTCTATGTTGTGAATACTGCATATGACACCAGCTCTGACTGGTAATACTTAATTTTAAGGCTGTTCTAACATGTGCTGCATAGTGGCAGGCCATCAGACATTCCTAATCCCTTTTCTCACAAACACCACCCAAGTCATCCACTATTCCCAGCAGGCATAACCCAAACTCTGCTTCCAATTGAAACTATTTTACATTCTAATACATCATTTCAAAAGTTCATGCAAGACAGATGGACATTATTGTAAATTGTACCTCCACAAAAGACTGTCAAGTATTTATCACATGCTGAGACCAACTGGCTTTAGGACATTGAGTACGCCTGCTCATTTTTGAAGGGCTCAACTCTTCCTTCATTAACAAAATGTTACGTAGTCAGGAAACAGCATAGCTGCCACGAAGTGCATGAACCAATTGAAATCAGTAACCCTGAGCATGGATACATCTTCTCTATTCAACTGAGTAAGAATAAGGAACGTGTGGCAGGGAAGTGTGTAAACCTGTAGAAAGAATGTATACAAGCAACAGAAGCATTTGTACTTTGGTGCTACAGACTTAGTGAAGTCTGAGGATTGCAATTTAGCACATCCCAAGACTGGTAAGTACAGCAATTACTGCTATCTCTGGTGTAGTATTTGCCCTTAGTGACCTCAAAATATTTTCATAGGTATCAGGACAAACATCCTCATGTTAAAGAGGGGAAACAGAGACACAAAGCAGCGATCTTTTCCAAAGGAATCCCATCAACTATTCAAAGTGGCCAAGAAGGAAGTCATCATCCTACTCCAGGATGCTTTCCTCCAGCCTGCCTTGCATCTGCCACCAACCACAGGACAGCCCCTCTGAAAATGCTCCCGCAGGACATTGCCCAGGGCAGTGTCTGGCTCAGGGGACAGACATTTGGCTGAGACAACAGACACTCTGGAACAGCTGGGAAGCATTGTTGTGTTGGGGTTTATACTTCTGTACATGTCTTCCAGATAAAATAAGAGCTTCATGGAAGATGCCACTCTGAAATGTCCCTCTAGTATTAATTATCTCTTTTATGCTCTGGCATTTGTCAAAAGTTTTGATGAGCAGCATATGTTGGCTCACATGTTGGCACCTTCCTTTTCAGCACCCTTGATGACTTGGTGAACTTCATAGTGGATTTATGAAGTAAACACCTATTATAAAAAAAATAAACAATTGAAAAACAAAATTAAATAACCTCAGTGAAACTATTAATTTGCTTTACTTCTTATCTCACCTTTCTGTGTCTTTCACAGTAAGTTTATGCCTCCCTTATTAAGTATTTAATTACAGAGATTTCATTGCTTAATTCTAAGTGTTTATTACTTCAGGAAGGCTGTTTCATGTCATCCTGTTAGTTTAGGAAATAGACATTTTCACTGTGTTTTTATTCTTGTTGGACATGGCTTAACCCATTTCAGTAATTAAAATAGATTTACTCCTGCTATAAAAACCGTAATTGATACAACATTTTAATTCCCATTTTTTGCTGGGAGTGGTAGTTGTATTCATGCTCTGACTTCACGCCTTGTTACAATTTGACAGCATCTTAACAAGTTATTGAACACCAACTGAGTTATGGTAACTTCATATGTTCCTCTTCTTACTGCACAGCAGACTTGAGATATTGCAGCAGAACATAAACTAAGAAACACTCAGGAAGCCAAAAACTCCCCAGGTGCCTCTGTTGAATGTAGCAAGGCACTGTACATGCCCACCACAGAAATCACAGCTGCTTTCTTGCTCATGCTCAGTCCCAAGGGAAGCGAGCACTGAGTCTGACACCAACCCGCATTTTGGAGCTTCTTACAAAGGACCAGATACAAAGTCTGCTGAAGTCAGTGACAAAGTGTCTGCCCTTGACCTCAACGACCTTTTGGTCAGGCTTTCACCCCTACAAAAACCATATGCTAGTTTAAATCACTAGCAGAAAGCTTGGCTGCTGCAGGCTGGAAGTTCTTAGGGCTGTATCAGGACATGAGCATGTTCTGGCACTGTAGCACATCTAGTAAGAGTAGTACTTGGGGAGAAAAAAGAACTTTTCAGAGAACCCAAACAAGGTAAGACCCAACACTGAGTATTTGTTTATTTCTTGTCACGCAGAATTTTTCTTTATCATATTACAGGATTTCATGCAGGTTTTTTTACAAATAAAGTCACCCACATCCAAGTTTCCTGTTTCTCCCAGATAAAACAAAACATTTGAATAAGGACAATGGAAATAACTTCTTCAGTTCATTTTTGGTTTTAAACAACAACAAGGAAAAAAAGAAAAAACAAACAAACCAACTAAACAAACAAATAACCTCATGCTAATATTGGACTTTTACTCTTCATGCCACAGAACATGGCCAAGAATGGAGAGGAGAGAGTAGAAGCTGCTTTCCAGAAATAGAGCAATGTTACACATTTTACAAAGTACGCTGTTCGGAAGAGGGAAGGTTGTCACAGGAAACAGCTGRCCATGTGGAAAAGTCAACAGYTGGGATGAGGAGAGAGAATATACAGGAAGCTGTTGTTTCTTCCCTTGAGCCAAAATATAACTTTATGTGTTTCAGAGAGATAGCTAGATGAATCTGTGAATGAAAGTGGAGGTGGTCAGCATGGCAGTAAGGGGAGAAGCTATTTAATGAGTGAGTTTTGTCATTTCCCATGCCATCAAAACTCAAAAGCCTTTCTAGCAGAAAATGCTTGCTAGCATATGGATTAACTTTGCTCCTATGTATTACACAAAAAGTGCTGCTGTTCAAGGGTAAAAACAAAACCAGGAGTCTTTTTCTGCAATATTTAAAGGACCACAACCTTTTTTTTTTATTTTTTATTTTAATATTCTGTTATCTAACACATGAATTAAATTTTCCCATAATTGACTGAGGAATTTCTACAGAGGACATTCTATAGGATTAAGCCACGTTCTTTTGTGATGCTAAAGAAGGAACAGTTCCACCAGCAATAACACAACACTAGTGTCAAGCAGATGTGATGCTGAATCAACCCCACCACAGTAGAATTAGGCACCACTACCAACAACTTTCAAATTATTGATTCCATTTTAAATAGAAGCCGACTTCTTTCTCAGTTCCAATGCAGTCCTGTTTATTCCAATCCACATGTACCTCTCTACACCAAACAGCTTCAATGTTTCATTTAGTACCTCTGACTCTACATTTTAGAGCAGGGAGAAAGACTTGTATGGGAAAAGGGTATTTCTTTTTCTCTTATATAATTTCTAGCCCTTTTCTTAATTACAACTGCATGTATATACACTAGCACCAACACAGTTTTTAGCCATTTATGAAGATTCTTGCAACATCTGAATTTTCTGTGTGAACTTGTATTTGAAATTAATGTATTACCAGAACTTATTTCATCACCATTTTACTTTGCTCTACTGATCTGTTAAATGTGTTACACCCCTCTTCCTTTCAAAGGCATTATAAAAAAACCTGACTTGTCACTTTTTTCATAGGGTTACAAACAACTATGTATGCTTTATACAAATTAACTGTGCAAAAAACATACTAAGACAGAATTTGGGGTTTTTCTTCAGCAGTATTAAGCAGTTTTAACAGGGCAGAACTCAGTACGAATATAACCAAAATTTGAAAAAATTCTATAATTTATTTTTATAACTTTACCAGCACAATTATTGAAATGTACTGAATTCTTTCAACTATTTTTATACCAGTAGCTTTTAGATAATATAGAAGCACATTATTTGAGTTACTTTTAAACAAGACAGTTGGGACAAGTAATGAAAATCAGGATTTTCAATTTCTGTCAACATAAAATAGTACTTGTGAGACCAAAATTAAGTAACACTAGACAATAAAACACAAAGGATACTAAATTACATCTATTCAGAGTACTTTATTTTAACTTTCCCCTCTAAGTTGTATTTTGCTACCACATATTAGAATGATTTTTGTTTTGCTGAAAGCTCTAAATTTACAGGAAGGGGGAGTTGGTAGAATTGAGAAAGGTTTAGTCATGAGTCAATCAAAAGGAGTATCTTCTTACAAAGATAAAAGGTTTATAGTTTACCACACCAGTTTATTAATGAACACTCATTAAATACCCCTACAGCAGTCATTAGGCAAGTTCCTCAGACACTAAGGCATCCTTAAGTGCATCAGCCTACTTGAGTTTCTTAGGCATGCAAAGCACCACAACACCTAAAAGTTAGACAAATGCCTTGCAGAATGGAATTCACAAAGCTCCAGTTATTTTAGGCAATAATAAAAAAGGTGTTGTAATCATTGGGGATTTCTTATGTGAGAGTAAAAGATAAATAGCAATGCTCAACACCCTGTAGAGCACCTGAATATTTAGGACCGTGGTTCCTGTCTTTGAAGTCTATTTTTTTCATGAACCATTGACTAAGTCAGGACAATGTTATCAGCTGACACTGATTAGAAAGGAAAAAAATATCATGTTGTATTTTATGCCAAAACCAAGGCTTTTACAGATCCATATTGACAATCAAGGAACTATAAAAATAAATCATTTTAAGAAAACCTTATTTCCTTAGCTTTGCTGCTCTTATGAATGCTCAGACTGGGTTTCTCTACACTGTTTCATCTTCTAATATAGTTCTTTAAAAAACTAGATAGGAGACAAGACATATGCAACTTTTCTACTAAGTAATTTAAAGAGCTTATGACTTGACTCTCATCTCTTTGTGAAGTGATTGCGAAGCTTAAATGTGTCAGCCTGCAATGATTAAATCCAGGTCAGTGTCTATCTTTTCTTTCACCACACTTTCTCTGTCTCCATTTTCATTGAGATCTCGATTGGAATTGGCTGAGACAGAATTTTCAGAAAACCATTAATGGTAAGTCACCCTAGGTCACAAACTCTAGTCAAACAAGTGTGCCAAAGTAAATAGCAGAATAGCAGAAAAATAGACTTCTACTCAAGTACAGGCAATAACCAAACAAAAAAAAGATTATCCTAAAGGAGATCTCTGACTGCACTTCCTCTGACACAGATTTAAAGTTCTCATCAAGCTCTTGTGCCATCACTCAACATCCAAATTCAAATTAGTGCACTCTCAAGTCCAGCTCCTGAAACCATCCATACTCATTAGGGTGGAGTTTCACTTCAATCTTTTCACAATCAATGCAATCTCAACCACTGCCCATCAGGAACATTTCTTTCAAGTTTTAATGGAATTTTGTGTGTTTCACTTTTCACCCTTTGCCTCTTGTTCTGTCATTGAGAAATGTCTCTTCTTTACTCCCTGGTATTTACACATAGATAAAGCATCCCCATGCCTTCACTCCTCTAAGCCATGCAGCCCATCTCTGCTCATGTCAGATGCTCCAATTGTCTTTGTCAGCCCTTGCTGGACTCATACAAGCATGGAGAGCCAGAACTGCATACAGCATTCCAGATGTGGGTTGACGGATGAGGAGAAGAAGAGCTTCTTCCCTCAACCCTCTGACAATTCTCTGCTTCCTGCTGCCCAGGAACTGAAAAATTGAAAGTCTCCAAGGACTTTGTGCCAAGTTTCTCTCCAGCTGGTCAGTCACCAGCCTGTTCTGGTGTATGGTTTTATTTCTTCCCAGGTGCAGGACTTAGCTGAAGTTCACATTGGCCCATTTCTGCAGCCTGCTGAAGCAACTCTGAATAATAGCAAAACCATCTGGTACATCTACCACTCCACCCAGTTTTTGCATCCCCTGCAAAGCTCATTTGTGACAGGACGGCTGTTAGATGGAAGTTTACAGCTTTTCCCTGGAACCTGCAGCCTGCTGGAGCCTGCTGTTCTTGCTCTGCTTGAGCTCCCTGTCTGTTCCAGCTCTGCCTCATTTCCTGCTCCAGTTATTTTTTGAGTCCCTGCTCTGCTTCCAGAGTAGACCAGTGCCCTAGGCAGTGGGAGTAAGTCCAAATAAATATCTCATTTTAGATATAATCTCTTGGATTATTTTTGACAATTAGCTTCAGCTATCTAGTGTTGTTTGTAGCATGAAGTTAGTCACATAGGATAGTACTTCTGGATGGCAGGAACATTTTCATTTTGACCACAGACAGTATTCTTGAACACTCAGAATCCTAAACTAGAATTCCAGTATTAAGTTTTGGACAAAAGGTCTTTTCCTCTGTATATAAGAAAACTGTTTAGATTTTAAAATAACCTTGCTCTAAGAACTTACAATTGATATATAATATCAATATTAGGAGTAAAATTGTTGAAAATTAATTCCAAATCTATCAAAATATCCAATTTAACAAGCTCTAATTAGTACAATTACTTCCATATTGAAGATGCAAGTGTAATTGTGTTGTCAGTCTTTCCATGTGAGCAGCAATTCTCTTACCAGTCAACCAAAACAAATGTATTCATGAAGCAGTTCCACATAAAAGTATTTTCCCAAAACTGGATGGCAGACAACTTTGCTTTATTTAAATTAATTATGGCATTACTTGATTAAAGTATTTAAGTAATTTTAAATGCATCAGCAGGTTCTACTCCACAATTGTCTAGATTGTATCAAATTTCTAACAACCATGTGATAAATGTAGTGTCTTTTTAAGTACCTTAGTACCCTGAACATATTGGTTTAAGAGCTTCTCCCACCTGCTGACTTCACAAAGACATCTTAGTAACCAAGAAATTATTATAAATTCTGACAAAACCAATTCCTTGTCTTCTTTCTAATCTCTCTTTGAGAAAGCTGTTGCTATTACAATGGCATGCAGCAGTTGAGACTGGACAGCTATCACCACAGCCTGACATGCAAACCATCACCCTCTCACTACATTCCTAAAACCACACTCACTTCAGCTTCCTCCCCATGTGCTTGCATCACCAATCTCCTACTGTTTCTAATGAAACCTACATCATGGCCTGAAGAGAATGTGTCAGCGCCCATGGTCTGTGTTTGCACCACATCTGACACCAGGGACTGGCATTTGTAGGCACTAAGGTGATAGGGAAAAAACTCCTTACAAAAAATTCCTTACAAACTGCGAGGAGTTTGAAATATGGTATTGGAACAAGATTTTCCAATAAATTTCTGAGATAGACAATCTGGGAAAGAACATGGCTGTGGGAGGGATGTTACAACATTCTGACAATTTTGTGCCACCACATCCCTTTGTAACTCCACACAGGAAGTAAAATGACACTAGAATGCCTTTCCTAAACCCCTGTGCTGTTTTGGCTGGGGTAGAGTTCATTTTCTTCACAATGGCTGGCATAGGGCTGTGTTTTGGATGTGCACTGCAATCAGCATTGATAATAGAGAGATGTTTTTGTTATTGCTGAGCAGGGCTTGCACAGAGACAAAGCCTTTTCTGCTGTGAGTGGTCTGAGGATGCGCAGGAAGCTGGGAGGAGACACAGCCAGGACAGCCAAGCCCAACTGACCCAAGCAAAACCCCAGACCATACAGCATCATGTTCAGCATATAAAGCTGGGGGGGAAAAGATGGAAGGGGGGATGTTTGGAGTGATGGTGTTTGTCTTCCCAAGTCACCACCACATTTGATGAAGCCCTGCTTTCCTGAAGATGGTTGAGCACCTGCATGCCCACAGGAAGTGGCCTTGCTTTGCTTGTGAACAAAGCTTTTTTCTTACTTATCAAACTGTCTTTATCTCAGCCCATGAGTTTTCTTACTTTTATCTTCCCAATTCACTTCCCAGTTCCACTGAGGGAGGAGTGAGGAAGCTGCTGCCTGGAGCTTGGTTGCTGGCTGGGGTTAAATGACAACCACAAAATCCATCAAAGAATGACAGCTATGAGCAATAGGCCATACTTTTTCACAAGATATGTTCCAAAGTATTTTAATTTCAACGCATTCTTGTAGAAATACTGTAAAACCTTCTCTTTTTTAACAATTAGAGGTAATGAATAGCCATATATACCACAGAAAATATAGCAGGAAATATAGCAGAAAATATATCACTGCTGTTTGCTATTGCATAATCAGATTTAGGCAAAAAGGTTTCCTGTTAAAAAAAAAAACTGCATGACCAATATTCTGTCTTTTTTCAGTAACCCTTTCCCTGTGAGTCTATTCCTTTCCTGTATTCTTTATATTTTACAGCCTTGAAGTGTGTCAGGGTTGTTGTGGCTTTGTTGCTGTTAATCTTTATATAATTACTGTTATTTTTGTTATCACTGTTTTCATTATTACAAGTATTTTAAGACAGCTAGCTCTATACTCCAGTGGCATGTGTGTGGCAGTATCCTGAAATCAACAGGATACCACAGAGAAGTACCACAGCTGCCTCAAGGAATAGCAGTACAATTTTAGATGTTATATAAGCAAAAGTAACAAACACACTGGGAAGGGCAATGTGTGATTA